>PVLA01000840.1:243860-444711 GCA_004027455.1 Hydrochoerus hydrochaeris | reverse complement strand
CCTACAGAGAATACTGAAGGACATTCTAGAGAGAGAGGAAAAAATACCAGGATTTTAGGAACAGAGGCAGAAAGGCCTTAATGAACAGGGCAGGCAGTAGAATGAAGGAGAACACTAGACAAACAAAGGCAGAAAAATAGCATAGCAGAAATAAGGCAGAGAAGGATGGCTAGAATCTCTAACATAGATGGCCTTGATACACTATATTGTTAATAGTGCACCAGGATTTAAAACCCACATTACTCACACTACTCTGCTTAGATGTATTATATTCTGTTCCAGTCATTCTACCTGTACTAGACTTGAGGACACAGACAGTAATCCCAAAAATAACAGGATATAGTATGGTAATCATCCTTAATTTCCTATTAACTTAATCTAAAGCTCTGTAAAACCTACACTGTTTTACCATGACTGATCATAATCAAATCTGGTTTGTTAGATCACTGTTTTGTATTAATAGATTTTATTCAAAGCTGTTATGATTGATAGTATCAAGTCTGAGAGTATAGGCAACTACACTGAAGATGACAAGATTCACTAGAATATCCACTCTGGTTTGATTATTACCTGCCTTTGAAGTTTTATACTGTCTACAATGTTTTATTTTTACTAATATTGTTATGTACTGCTATATTCAATTATACTGCTATAATCATTTATGCCTAATGACATAGACAATTCTATTGAAGATAATAAGAAACAACACAGCAATCATTGTAGATCACCTTGTACTGTGATTTTATATGACTTTTTGGTTTCATGTTTTTATAGGAATTTGTTTTGTTTTGTCTTGCTAAGTTTTGTTTTTCCCTCTAATACAGAAAGGATAGAAATACATGTAGAGTTTCATGCATGCATAGCTGTTTACACTCTCACTGTTTGAATATCTACTTTGTATGCTTTAATTTTGTAATTTGAACAACTATTTCTAAGAGTACAATATGTAATTTATCAACTAGTGATTTCTTATTGTTTATCTTTTTTTTGAAATTCTGTATTATCTCTACCCTTTACATGCTTTTGTTTCTCTTTAAATAAAAAAAATAAAAAGTAAAAGGAGGAACAGAAAGTGCTCTAAAGGCTATAACTGCATTTATGTTTAAGTGTGTAGGATTGATAACCATGTTGCTAAGTTGTTATTGGATCATTGAACTTCTTTACACCCTCACTGTTTGAATGTCCACTCTATATGCTTTAACTTTGTAACTTGAACAGCTATGTCTAAGAAGACAATATGTAATTTATCAACTAGTAATTTCTTACTGTTTATTTTGTTCTGAAATTCTGTATTGTTTCTACCTCTTTTTCTGTTTTGCCTTTTTCCTCTTTAAATAAAACTTTTTTAAAAAACTGCTCTCAGATTCATCTTCCCATGTGGTCTAACAGGACTAAAGGACCTCAGGGCATTCTGCTTGCTCCCTCTGGCCAGACTATCATCTCTACCTGTCATCTCCATGGTGTAGCCCTGAGTAATCATGACTAGAGGGAAAAAACAGCCTATTGCTGGACACTGGCACATGTCTCTTTGTCCTTCTCCAAATTTGGCCTTCCTTCCAGGCATTGTACCTCAATAAAAAGAGTCACCAAAAAATAACTTGCTTAAGCTATAACTAGGATAACATTCCTTTTAGTTATGGAGGCCAATTCCCTTGCCAGAGAGATTTTATCCTATCTAAATACTGTAACATATATTCAGCTTGCCAATGAATACATGATGCTGATACTGGTTTTTACTGATACAGTACATGTCATTCATGTACAAAAATTTAAAAGAGAGTTTTTCATTGGTCAAAATAATGTATTAATTTGTTTCTTCATATATCATCAAAACTTTTGAGATAATTATTAAACATAGAGGGACATGCAAGAAATTGTCAGACTCCATCAATAAAGGGACCCCATAGCCAGTGGTTACAATTGCTATCCCTTAATACATTTTCTAAAACTCATCTGTCAACTCAAATGCTCATGGTTTGATTATACATGCCTTTGTATACATACTTTAATTATACATGATTTGATTAAAATTTTTCTTTCCTGAGGGATGCCAAATCCCAGGTAATCATACAGATAAAACCAATAACAAATAAGCCAGATTCATTTTACTGGGATCCACCAGCTCTTGTCCAGAGAAAGAGTTATATGACAAATATCCAGGCACTAACTAACTATACTCAGTAGGGCTTAAATTACAGAGACCTGGTCTCTCTCTTTCCCAAATGAAGAAGTAAAACAAATGAGACAGGCCACCCTCCAAAATCAAATGGCATTAGACACAGAAGATACTCTTGGAATTGTAAAAAAAAAAAAAAATTAATGTTGTGTGTACATTCCTGATCTTCTGATAGTATCTTAATAGTCATTCAAGATATTATGTGACAAATCTTTTTTTTTTTTTTTTTTTTTACTGGGGATTGAACTCATGACCTTGCACTTGCCAGGTGAGTGCTTAAGCCATTGAGTTGAATCCCTGGCCCTTAAGTGACAAATCAATGACATGTCAGACTAAAATTCCCTGGACCTGAAGCCATTACTAACTCTTCTTGATGGAAATCTTTGTTAGCTCTATCATACTTATCCTGATTCTATTATTTGGCCCATGCATACTTAATTGTTTCTTTGACTTTGTCTCCTCCAGACTTAAAGCTGTATACATACCCAAGATGAAAATGACTAGTGTCTATCAAGGGCCTTTAGATAGACCCTCTGTACAGAGTATCTCTGTCAATCAACAACTATGAACACCTTCAGCCTGAAGAAGCCAGATCAGTTATCATCATTTTTCCCTCACAGTAGTTCAGGATACTTCTTCAGAGGGGAATGCTACAGGTAGCTGAGTTAAATAGCCTATTATAGGCAGTCAGACTGGGCTGGGCCCTCAAAGGAGCCAGTGAAGAAGACCAGCTACCTTGCAACTATGGGGAAAAACAAACACCTTCTGCTTGCTATCTGCCAAATCTCAAAACAAAATACAAAACAAATGCAGCCACATTGTAAGTATAAACATCAGGGATTGATATTCTGAATAGGTATCAGATCACTTTGAAGATGCCAGAAGAAGCCACTAATCCAACCCCCTACAGTTCATGACCACTTGCTACATGACTCACTTCCCTATTGGATCCCAGTTTAATCAATATTACCTGAGCAATTGCACTCGGTTGACCATAGTTCTGTCCCACGTCATGCCCATCTTCCTTGCAAGTTCCTATTTTTCCCCTCCCAGGACCCACCTTACCTCATATTTTTGCTCTATTAAAGTCCCTAGAAAAGACAAGAGACTCTGACATTCCACTTGGGACCCCTTTTGTCTCTTTCCCAGACAGAAGCTTTCTTTCTCTCAATAAATATATCCTGCTCTTTAAAAACAGTAAAACTAAGGAGATATCAAAGAGCTATTTTCCAGAAACACAAAAATTCCTCAGTAAGGTAGTGACTGTCTGCAACACTTTAGTAAAGGAACTCCTTCCCAGCTCCACCCTGTTCACCACCACAGAGACTGGAACTAAAGTGAATTTCAAGTACCTCAGAAATTTCCAGTGGCTAAGCGGAAGAACTTTTCAAGAAGCAAAAGTAGCTGACAACAGTTGTTTTCCCCTGTTCAGTTCCATTTGAAGAGCTTTATAAAGTAGTTGTCTATTCTGGAAGGATTAAAGTTAATTTTGTGTTCTCTATGTCTGAGTTTTGGACTCAGTTGTTGAGGTTTTTATTGTCCTGTTTTGTTTTATTTGCTTTGTAAGGATCATGAACCCCTTTGAGAGTCTTATGAAAGCTACAGATTATTCTCAAAAAATGTCTGTGTTCACAGAGACACTGAAGCTCTTTAACAACTGCGGAGATGACACCGTGAGATTCCTTCCAGCTGTGAGTGTTCTGAGGTGCTTGGGAGAAAGGAGCTCTCTGTGTTCTGAGCAACACACTCTTGCCTACAATTATCTCTGACTTCTGGGATCAGGTTGTAATCCCTAAAGTGTCATTCTTGCTACTCTACATCTCATCTAGATGTAGCCCATTGCTTAAGCAGTGCATGCTGCCTGGGCAGGAAAGCAGGGAGTAAAAATATTTCTGTTAAAGCAAATATAGATTGTTACTGTTTCAGAAAACACTTTGTCTAACTCTCCCATGCTCCAAGCCTCAAGGCTCACTCTTGGGAGTCCTGGTCATGCCCACACTCCACATGCCCTTCACTGGAAATCAACCAGAACTGCCACACTGAGGAAACAGGGTTATACAAAGAACAGGACCATTAGGCTCCTCCTAAATCACTTTGGTGAAGCACATTAAGGCTTCTCTGGCTGACACAGCTTTATAAATTGTGGTTTAGTTCAATACCAATTTGTCTGAACCATCTGAGCATGGAACATCAAATCTGAAGACAGTAAAACTGGAAGACTTCATGTTTCAATTTTATGTCTCCACTGCTGCTACTTAACTATCCCCCATACCGGCCTCCCAAGCAGCCACTGAAATCACTAATTTAAAGAAAAAATTACCTGCAGATGTTAACTTCTCCATCTTTAGAATTTCTCGGTTGACCATCACTCATGACTCAGCTCATGTTTGAATGATGTTTTACAATCCTTTTGAAAAGTATAACAATATTGCAACAAAAAGCCCATACTCTGAAATCTGAGTAGTTTCAAGTCCCATTGGTATCACTTACTAGCTTGAGCAAACTGCTTGCTCTCTCTGTACGCTGGTTTCCTCTTGTGTAAAACAGGTAAAAAGATAATTTTCATGTCATAGAGTTGTTGCAAAGATTAAATGAAAGAAAATGTATTGAGTTAAAAATGTTTAAAATGTGGTTGGCACAGAGTAAATAATCTCTAGAGCAGCGTTAGAAAGTAATATGTTTTTCACACTATCTCACTTGCTCCCCATAACAGCACTTATGGAGGAAACAAGACAGACTTAACTTCATACATTGGAAACAAAGTTACACAGAAGTTAAATAATTAATAACAGACACATAGAGAGTAAATGTCAGACTTGGTGTTACCATTTCCTTTATATCTTTAGTTTATATGCTCTGCTGAGTCATAGATCTGAATTTTTTACAAAAACTATGGGTTATTTCTTCTCTGCCTCCAAAATGGAATACCAAGTCACTCATATTTGTGCCTATACTTTTGAGGGCTCAAGGACAACATGAAGCTTGTTCATGAAATCTTCTCAAACCATATTCATAAGTGAAATAAATCAAACTCAATGTATAAATATTGTATTGTCTCTCTAGTATAAAAAACCTGAAAGAGTAATAATATCCAAAATGCACAATAGATATTGTGAAAATGAAAGGGAAAGAAAGACTTAAAAGGGAAGAACAACTGGGATAACAGAAAGGAGAAATGAAAGAAGGGAAAAGATTATATGTATATAAGTATATATATATATATATGTGTGTGTGTGTGTGTGTATGCATATATATGATAGATAACTATACTTCTAATCTCTGTAAGTTCATCAAAAAGAACAGCTTGTGCTTTCATTGGGTGATCATTTATTCATGCTTAAATCTTGTAACCTGAACAACTACTTCCAAAATAACAATATGTGTTATATTAATTAGTGTTAATTTCTTTTTTTTTTATTTCTGTATCATTTCTCTTTTGGTTTTGTTTTTAAAATAAAAAATAGAAAATAGAAATCTCCTCAGACACTGTTTAAAATTTTCCTTTATTTTCAAGAATTTCAGAGATACCTGTTCTTTCCCAAGCAAATTATTCTTCTTATATTTTTCTCCCAGGCCTTAAAATCCTTGCCAGTCAATGGTTCTCAGACAATATGACAGCTACAGAAGTCAAAACACAGCTTGAACTATGAGGCCCTTGACTCTACTGCTTCTACATTTAAATCATTCCATCTGTGCTTGAATCGTTAATGCCCATTACTCCAATCCCTGCATCATTTCCCACTTGTTTCCTTCTTGCCTTCTGCTTCTATAAACAAGAAAGAAGGTAATGAGTCCCAGTTGCTTTTTCAGTCTAACCCTTCTTAACCTATACCAAAATTAAACAAAGCTGACCTGATCAAATTGCCAAAATTTAAGAAACTGTCAACATTTGAAAGCCCAATCAGTCCATCTTTTTTCCCTTGGTGGAAAAATAGATGTTATGTTATATGTGAACTAACTTAACCCATATGCTTAGAAATTTTTTTGTTGTTGTTGTCTTATGACCACTATTTTGCTTCCCAACACTTCATCAGTCAGTTTCACCATTAAGTGTAGATTATTTCTACATACAATTTATTCAGAATAGTAGAGACAAAAAGAATGCATTCGCCAAAACTTTGACAAGTTAGTTATTCATGTTAATGAGTCATTCTTTTTGGAAGACAACAGTTATGTACATGTACGCCTAATGTCAGGTGTATTTATGCAATTCTAGAATATAAAAATGGCAAAAATCTAACTAGAAAAACTGGCATTCACACATCCATGACCTGTAGTAACAATTTCTTTAAAACAAAAGTACAGTTGTACATTAGATGAGAGCAGAATAAGTTTTGCTTGGATATTCAAACTTCATAGGAAGGAGAAATGGTTTTGTCAAATGGTGGGGATAAACTTCATATTAACTCGGTTCATTGATATTTCATTCTCATTTAAGGCCATTTTCATTTTGGTAGCATTACACTGGATTCCTAAAAACTAGAGTAAAAAATACCTCCTGATTCCCATGTTCTTAAAAAACATACTTCCCAACCTAGAATAATACAAACTTTTCCATGAATTTATGAACTGTAAACTGATATCTCCATGTGAGATAAAAAAGAAAGTTTCAAACTACTGCAAAATAAGTATGTCCTTAGCCTCATTTTCATGCAAAAAATAAAATGCAAATTTTGAATTAATGTGAGATGTTCTCCAGAAAAACATACAGCTTGACCAATCAGAAGATCATGCTCTACAGAGGTGACAAAATACCATTTAGGTTTTTTTCTTTCCTCCTTACACTATTTTGAGAAGGAAAAGCCATTGGCACTGAAGGCAATTGTCGGGCATGGAGCAGCACAGCATGGAGGCCAGTTCAGAGCCTCATCCGAGTGTAAAGAGTTCCCACTCATGTTCACCACATAGTTCTACCGCATTGTCCAACTGGTGAGAGAGTCACCAGTGAAATATGACAACAAGATGTGCATGATGTCTTTGTAGATGTAGATATGGTCAGAGATATAGGAGGGGGGTTTATTCTTTTGTATGTGTGTAGGGTTTTTTGGAAATTAGATCACATGATTATAGAATCTGAGAAATCCCAAAATCTGCTATTTGGATTGGAGAGCTAGGAAACCAATAATATAATTCAGTCAAAGAAAGGCAGGGGCCTGCTGATATAAACCCAGATAAACTCTGAAGGTCAAAGAGGCTAATGTGGTGTTTTTAAATTTGGGGCTTTTATAGATAAACTGATGCAACTAGAGACCATACTCATAAGTGAAATAAATCAAACTTGTATCTGCAAACATTGTGCTGCCTCCCTAATGTAAGAAGGCAAAAAGGTAAATAAGATCCAAAACCTACAATAGATATTGTAAAACAGAAAGAAACTGCTAAAAAGGAAAGGATAACTGGGATGGGGGAAAGAAGAAAAAATAGTTTCACTAGTGATTTCTTTTAGTTCATTGTGAAAGACAGTTTGTGTCTATATTGTTTGATCAATTATGCATGTCTATATCTTTAATCTGAGCAATTACTTTGAAGATAACAATACACAATATATTAACAATTGTAAATTTCTTATTATATTGTTTTGAACTTCTGTATCATTCTTTTTATTGTTTATTTTTTCTCTTTAAATAAATAAATAAGTAAATCTTCACACTTAACCCACATGATACATAAATAGAGCTTGTAATGAAAATGTAAAAGCTGCATTAAAAAGACTCCCAAAATGAAAAAAAGAAAGAAAGAAAAAATAAGAAGCTAATGTGCTGACATCTAAGATCTGGAGAAGATATTCCATTCCAACTAGAGAGAGTAAATTTATTCTCTCTCCACCATTTTGTTCTATTCAGGCTTTCAACAGGTTGGACAATGCAAGTCCATGAAGATGAAAGTGATCTTCTTTACTCCGTCTGCTGATTCAAACAAAAAAACAGTGTCAAAATCACCTGGAAATAATGTTTCACCAGCTATCTGGACAATCCTATAACTCAGTCAAGTTGAAGCAAAAAATTAATCATTGCAACTACCATGTTCCTAAACAATCATTTTTTTTACTGGTTACTGTGCAGTAATCAGATAACCTACCTAAGAAAGCAAAAGGATACATCCAACAACTCTTTGGCCTCCTCAGAGATACAACAGTTACATGCAGCATAAGAAGTACTATGTGTTATAATTCAGCTGCTAGAGCACCCATCAGCTAAAATCATAATGCATAAGCTAAAAAAAAGTACCCAACACATCATGTTTATGCTGCTCAGAATCCCCAGACTAGACGCTATCACATAGACAAGTCAATTGCATGGCGTTCTTTATGATCCTTTGAGAATATTGATCTAAGCATCAGATCTAAGAGGTCAGTGCTATTCTACAACCATAATCTAAAACAGAGAACCATGAAATTGAATCTTTTTTTAACACTCTTAATGAACAATTATTTATATTTATGTAGAACGTTGTGTTCTTCAAAACAGTTTTTAAGATTTCAAGTCTTATACCTTTTGTAGTATTTAGAAGACATTATTACTCTCATTTTATTGTCTATTTAACATCTGAAACCTATCATTTACTGTATGACAGTTTTATATGTCATCATTTGTATATTAATGTATACAAAATATAATATAAAATATATGAAGCAAAAACTTACTACATATGAACAGTAATATATATCAAAATTATATTTTTCCATTTTTATTGTTCAATATTTGTCTCTGCTATTAGGATTGAACTCCCTGAGGGCTTGTCTGTCTCTGACATCATTGCTTGCTCATGCTGAGTTAGTACTGGGGCTAAGCACACATTTGGCATTTGGTACATATTGGTTGGATGAATGTTTAATGAATTTTACACTTGAGAAAACAAGAGTTAAATAACCTACACACAATAAACCAGATAGTATATGGATAGGACAAAATAGAACAAAAGCTTCCAGGATCCTTTAAGCTTCAACCTGGTTTGTTCCACCATCATGAGGACTTAATGAGGAAATGGTGAAAAACTATATTTTCTTCCTTCCTCCTGTCTGCCTACGCTTCCTTATCTCCATTATACCCAGTCTCTCACAATCCTTGGATCCATCAATCACAAAGATCCAAGGAAAGTACTTCAAGAATCAGCTTGAAAAAGAGTTTGGTTAAAGATTCTAAATCTTGTAAGCTTGTGACTCACCATGCTGACTCCCTCTTCTCCACTGTAATGAGCTGGTAGGAAAGGTCTTTGATTAAATCTTCTCTTACTATTTTAGACTAGATTTTTCTTTAAAACCCTTCCTTTTGACTTTGGATCCCTCTCATTAAAATATCAAAAATAGAGCCAGACAAAAATATCTAATATCCTCTGCTATAACATTGACATTGCTTTAATAAAAGAATTGCCATTTCTTTAGTCTACACTGTTTTATTAAATGTGAAATAAATGCTAAAAGCAGGTGCCAGTGTCAACTATGAGCAGAATTATACAAAACTTAAGAAAACTAGGGAAATTTTTCCTTCCTTAAAAAAATTTATCTATGACCCCCTAGTTTGGTGTTTAAAATGCTGATATTAGTAGAGCATTAGAATTAGGCACTGAAGATTCTGTTTAAAACCAATGATCTTTTGTAGGAACATCACCATAAAGTTCTACAGTGAGAGAAACATTGGCTCATATTACAATATCAGAACAAGTTATGTGATATTACTCTCAAGGAAATGAGCACAAAGCTGGAAGATTCAAGAAGAACAATTATAAATGGTTTCTTCTTCTATTCCCAGTTTCACCGTTCTGGTGTAAGCTCTCATTTTATTTTATCTGAATTATTAATTAATTCCCTGGTTCTTACTTTCAAATTTAAGACTTCTGGTTCATCTCTAACTGCCAATACAGTGATAAATGTCAAATTTAAATCTCATAGTGTCATTCTCATTTTAAAAATTTATATACAGTTCACCATCCCTAAAAATGAAATATCAACTCCTTATGATGTAAATAAGGTGGCTAGTTTCTTGCCTGTTTTCCAAACCATTTTTCTCTCCCACAGGCACCTAGAAATCTCATAAGCCATTTCCAAGTAAAACTAGGAGTGACCTTTCACTAAAGCCTTGATTATCTGTTCAGTTTTTCAGCTTAGTTGATGATATTAATAAATTTACTTGTCTTATGAAATTTCAGGCTCTGTGCTAAATGCTTTAAATATCCCTTTTAATTTTCCCCGACCCATATACACATTCTTATAGCATATATTTAATAAGAAACTGAAGCAAGCAGTGCTTAAGCAATTTGCCCAATTTGGTAGTACAAACTAAAGCTAAGCCTCAAACTCAGATCAGAAAAAGTCCAAAGCAGAAGCTAAGAACCACAAATTCACATTTGCTTCACACATAGAAAGATATCAAAAAATGTAAATGCAATAGTTGCACTGCAGGTTCTGCAATGAAAACACAATTCAAACTCACCACTGCCCTCAGATTGACTAAAAGAAGCATTTTAGGAAAGGGGACATTTGTAATATGTGAGGTAAGATCTTTTTTATATACTGCTGTATAGAAATCACTGAAAACTTCAGCGGTTCATTCTAGGTAATAAATACTCATGAAGTAAATAAGCAGAACACCAGTTTGAAGGAAAATCTTCAGTTCAACCCTTCCACTAGATTATTTTTCTTTTTTTAAATTTTATGTTACAGAGAATAAAACAAAAGAGGACAGAACAACGCGGATCAGAACAGAACAATGCAAGCAACACAGCACTTCACAACAAGACAATCGGATATCAACAGTAGGTATCATAATAACTCTTTCTTTGAAATAGTTGAGCATAGCTTCACACACAATAATATAAAACATAACAAAATAGAATAAAAGCATTCAAGAGAATGAAACTATTACAAGGCATTCTGAACCAAATAACAGAAGATGAACAATGGCTACTATAATATCTCATTTTCCTTAAAAATTTGTTTATACTATCATACATATTAAAATCCAATAAGACACAACATGATAGAACCAATGGTAATAGAAGAACAAAAGCATGGTAGGACTTCAAATCAAGATATATTAAATCAGCAAGGCTGCCATAATGTCTTTGTTTTCTTTAAAGTAGCTGTTCATATCATCACAAAACAAAACAGAATAAAACCATTCCAATCAATAAATGAAAACTTTATAAGGCTTCAAAGCAATATAATGGGGAACCATGATTACCATAGACTCTTATGTACTTTTTTTTTTTTAATCAGTACTGGGTATCAAACTCACAACCACCTGCTTGCAAGAATCTTATGTACCATTTCTTACACAAGGGAGACTATATGGTATTTATACATGTGAATTTGATTTATTTCACTTATGAGTATGGTCTCAAGTTGCATCCATTTATTTATAAATATATCAATGTGATCATTCTTTATAGCTGAGTAATACTCAGCTATAAATTATATATCTAAGTACCACAATTTTTTATCCATTCCTCAGTTGATGGACACTTAGGTTGTTTCCAAGATCTGGCTATTACAAATTGTGATTCTATAAACATGGGTGCACATATATCACTGTGGTATGATGTTTTCAGTTCTTCTGGGAATATGCCTAGAGTGGAATAGCTGTGTCAAATGGGACTTCCAATCCCAGCTTTTTTTTTATTTTTTTTTAAATTTTATGTTACAGAGAATAAAACAAAAGAGGACAGAACAATGCAGATCAGAACAGAACAGTACAAGCAACACAGCACTTCACAATAAGACAATTGGATATCAACAGTAGCTACCATAATCTCTCTCTTTGAAATAGCTGAGCATAGCTTCACAAGCAATAATATCAAACATAACAAAATAGAATGCCAAGCTAAGCAACATTGACAAAGTACTAGTTACCTAGATAATATATTAGATGATTGATTGATTGATTGATTCTGGGATCAAACTCATGACCTTGTGTTGTGTCACTGAGCTGTATCCCTGGCCTATATGTATTAGATTCTTTAGAATTTTTTAATACAGAAGTTTTGCTGTGGAGTGATGTCATTGGCCAGGAGACGCATGCTCTACAGAGTTGGGAGAGTTTATTTCATTACATTTCACTGAGCTTTTTCTTTTCAGAACCCTTGTAAGAAATGCCATTTTGAAGTAATTTTTCTTTGCCTGAGAAATTATGCCTTAAGTTTGGATCTATGAATCATGGCACCACTATTTTTTTCTACTCATATTGCCTATCTCATTTTTGAGTCAAATGTCTGATCTACCTCACTGAAACTGACAGTATAGAATTTAACCTAAAATTTACTTGGTTTGTAGCTTTACATTTGTTTTCCATTTTCCTAGTTTGTCTCAACTACAGTCGTATCATATTTTGTGCCATTACTTCATTTTACAACAAATCTTGAATAAAGTCATCTATCTTCCTGAAGTACTATAGAGTTTTTTAAAATGCATTCATTTATTCCACATTCAATTATAGATTACAAGACCTGTGCTAAGAAATTTTCCAATAAAAAAGTGAACAAAACAAACTAAGTAATAAAATCTTTATGAAGAACACATCCTAGTGGAGGGGAAGGCAAAAAATAAGGTCAATAATTAAACCTATGGGTCTCCTAGGTAGTAATGATTGTAAAAGAAAAAGTATTCTGAGATAAGGGTTTGATGATTAATCTTGATTGTCAACTTGATTAGATTGAGAGATATCTACCCAGGAGATTAGGAAAGCACACTTCTGAATACATCTGTGAGAATGTTTCTAGGGATGATTGGCACATAAACCAGCAGACTGAGGAAAAAAACTTGTCCCGGGTACAGAACCAACCAAAAGGTTTGTAGTCTGAATGGAACAAAAAGTTGAATAAACAAGTCAGCCTGTACTTGCAAGCTCAAGCCTGATTGAGCAGGTGCATCTGTGGCTGCCGCCATTGCCTTTGGACATCAGACCCCCTTCCCTAGGCTTTCAGTGTAGATGCACACCCACAACTCTTCAGGGAGCTCCCAGACCTTCAGTCTCCGATGGCACCATTTCCGTGATCCCTTTTATTTTGAAGATTCCAGCTTTCTGGATTGAGCTGCTTCTTGGCTCTCCAGCACATAACACCAACTGTACACTGCACTATCCAGCCTCCAATCTTATAAGCCTATTCAATACATTCCTTTTTAATTTGTTTATATTATATTATACTGTACTAAACTATATTATATTATATTTTTCACAGCAACAAAAAATCTGATTTAAACAGAAAATTGATGCTGGAAAAGTAGTATTCTTGCTGTGACTATACCTTAACCATGTAATTCAGAAGTATTGGAAATAGTAAAGATTCAGAACAGAAAAGTCTGAAATTACTCTAAGTAGAGCTTGACAGATCACTCTAATAGGAGCTCTAAGGAACAGAATGCTGCCAGGAATCAGAGAGCAAATTTTGTGATTATGAGGTTTCAGATGAAAACAAGGATTCAACTGCAAATTGAATTTTGCAGTTTCATGCATATGAAATTCTGGCAAAGAATTTGTCTATATTTTCCTCATGCCCTAAAATTTTGTGAAAGTGTAAAGGCAGGAGACTAATTGTTCTGGCATGGGAAATTCCAAGGCAACACAATGTTCAGAGAGTGGTAAGGATATTGGTGGCTGCTTTTACCCAGATTTACACTGAGAATCCAAATAAGCAGCCCCCAGAATTTTACAAACTTGTAGTTTGGTCAGAGAAGAAACACTGCACAGTTAAAATCAAAGAAAGCATGGTTGCTGAAGATAATAGCACCATTAAAAGAGCCAAGAACTTTGTGCCTGGACAACAAGAAAAAATTTTTGAGGGCATCTCAGGAATTTCCCAGCCCAGCTTGACTCAAATCATGGGATCAAATGTGTAAAAGGATAAACTCCTTTGAAATACTTTGCTGTGTGAGTTCCAGGATGCCCTGCTTGCTCAGGGCCACCTTAGGAGGTGTTTCCCCATGTCCAGCCAGCCAGACCCTCAGAGACCATGATAGTCATCATTGTAGAGGCTCAAGCACTACTCACACTGGCAACGGACCTAGGTATTCTCTATATAATGCTAGTTTTGAAGGCTAGAGAATGCTAGAGCTGTGTGGGTGTGGAGATTTACACACAGATTTCCAAAGAAGGCCTTGGAAGCCAGACAATTGGTTATGGACTCAAATTCTCTTCAAGCAACTGCTGAGGGTACAATGAATAAAGCTGTGGGAATAAATGGGAATCTGCAAGGGAAATCCAGGAAGCTGGAGATGCAAAGAACATGGAACATGTGTCTAGGAAAGCTGTAGGCAATGACAGAATAAGCCCAAGAGGGAGAACTCAGGGGATGCAATTTGCAAGGCCATAAAGTCAGTGCTGAGCATTTCTTTTGGGTCTCAAATCCAACCATCACTTAACCCAGCTGCTGCATGTGGACTACAGGAATTAGTGTTTTCCCTGCTGAGTTTTGGCCTCGCTTTGGTCTGATTCTTTTGTATCTCCCTCTTCCTCCTTTCTTTTAGGAATGGAAATATTTACTTTGTGCCTTTGTAACATGGAATCATATATACTTTTCATACTGTATACATTTTGTGTTATGTATGGCTTTCTATTTTTATACAGACTTGTGTTAAAGAGTTTGCCTTGAGTCTTTGAGGGAATTTTGGACTTTTTACTGGGACTTTTTAGAAATACTGAAAGTGTTGAGACCTCAGTATCTCTTAGAGATCAATCGAATGCATTTTGTATAATAAGAGAAACATAACCTTTGGGGGACCAGGGTAAGGCTTGTCATTGGATCCAAAATGACCTCCAAAAGGCTCATGCTTTCAGAGGCAGAATTTTTACAAGATGAGTAGATCATGGTGCACAAACCTCAACAAACCATCAATGAGTTTGTAGATGAATGTGCTGATAGTAGATGGGGACTGGTTAAAGTAGGTCACAGGGGCATAATTTGAAAAAGTACATTGGTGGGCTGGGGATTTAGCTCAGCAGCATAAGCACTTGCCTGGCAAGTGTGAGATTGTGAGTTCAATCCCTGGTACTGGATAAAAGAAAAAAAAAAGGTACATTGTTGTCCTTACCCCTCCCCCCTTCTTCCTTCACCACTTCTCCCCTTTTCTCCCTCTCCTCCTCCTTCTTGTTCTTGTTTGTCTTCTTCTTCTTTCTCTCTATCATTATCTAAGTCTCTATCATCTCTATCTCTATCTCTACCTCTATCTCTCTCTGCTTTCTGGTTGCCATGTAATAAGTATATTTCTTCTGCTATGCTGTTTGTGATTTGGAACGAGCTAACTATTGACTGAAACCTGTGAAATTCAGAACCAAAATAAACATTTTTTCCTTTAAATTGTGCGTCTCGGGGATTTTTTTCCCAAAAGCAGAAATGCAATGCTAGGAAGTTTCAGAAGCTAAAAAAAGTGATGACCAGCAATGCTCTAAAGGAAAATAATCATCAAGACAGTAATGTTTGATTGACAATTTGAGTCAGGTAAGACTCAGATCAGATATCCTTATGTAACCCATGAGGATATCTGATAAATGGAAATTCCCAGAGCTACTGGGGTCAGCAGATACAGAATTGTAAGATGATTTTAAGAATGATTCCTTCACTCTGAAGGAGATGGAAATGTATTAATAGAACATTAGTGATTTAATTCGATGTATTAATAGAATTGTTCTGATTTGTCTGTTGAAAATATACTTTAGGACAAAGAGAATGTTATGGTTTGTGTTTAGATGACCCCCATAGGCATCATGTGATCATAGATGGGACTTTTTCAGGGGTAGCTGAATCTAGTGTGACTGATTCATTAGACCATGTTTGGATTAAGAGTGATAGGATTAAGTGTAGGTGATTACTAAATCACTCCTCTGATTGATGTGGCACTGTCATAATCCCATTAAACTGGATAGAATATAAAATTTTTTTTAAAAAGCTGCTAAGGTCTGTTGTTTGTCTTGATACTTTCAACCCACCATGAACTATTTCTCTTCTGCAATGCCTGTCTGCCATGACACTTTGTTTGGAGCCAGCTAATTATGTACTGAAAACTCTCCAAACTGTGAGCTAAATAAATCTTTCCTCTTTTAACTTTAGGTGCTGGGTATTTTGCCTCAGAAATGAGAAAAGTGACTAACACAAGGTATAAGCAAGGTGATAATCCTATAATCTAAGTAGAAGGAGATGGTGTCTTACTAGAATGATAAAGTGGAGAAGTCATCAAATTCTGAGTGTATTTTGAACATAAAGGCTATTATTTCCTAATGTATTTAATATTATTTGCCAGAAAAGAGTCAAGAATGCTACGAAGATTTTTACTATGAACGGATGAAAAAATGTCAATGATAGAGGTGTGAAATACTATGATCAGAGAAGACTGTCAGAGTTTGAGGTCCAAATCTGATCATATTAAGTTTAAATATATATTGTGTATTCAAGTGAAGATGTCAAATAGCAAATTCAATATACTGCAGAAGAGAGGTTAAAGAAGGATGGATATGTGGCATAGATAAAAAAAGGGAAAGAAAATCCGTGTACTGGGTCCTGGGGGCCCTAAATTCTTACACTTAGCAGAAGATAAAGAAAACCAGAAAAAAGACTTGGAAGGACAACTCAGTTAAAATTGAAACAAGGAGAGTTTCTCTCCAACACCTAGAACAGTGCAACAAATGGTAGGTGTTAAACAGTATTCACTGAATATTTTAAATGAATGTATGATGGATATCAAGATGGAGATTTTAAAATAGACTATTAGATTCATTAAGAGAGAGACATCAATATTTTTGATCATCAAAGATTTACATATTGAAATGGAAATATTAAATCTACTGGAAGACAAAGTAGGTAAAACCCTGAAGACATAGGGGTAGGCAGAAAGTTAAAAAACCAAGCTACATGAGAAATAGTTCAAATAATCAATAAGTGGAATCTCATCTTATTAAAAAGTTTTTGTACACCAAGAAGAAATCAACACCAGAGTGAAAAGAAAACCCATAAAGTGGGAAAAAATTTTTTAGCTAACTGTCCCTCACAAAGGACTTACAGTACAACATACAAAAAAATTGAAAAAAATCAGACTCCCCAAATCCAAAGACCTAATCCAAAAATAATCATCTGAAATGAATGCACACTTCTTAGATAAAGAAACACAAATGTCAAATAAATATATGTGAAAATATTCAGTATCACTGGCCATTTGTGAAATGCAAATTAAAACAATACTGAAATTCCATCTCACCCTAGAAAGAATGGCTATCATCAACAAATCAACTAATTACAAATGCTGGTGGGGTTGTAGGAAAAAAGGAACTCTTCTCCACTGTTGGTAGGAGTGCAGATTGGTGCAATTGCTATGGAAACCAGTGTGGAGATTCCTCAAAAATCTAGGTTTGGATGTCCCATTCAATCCAGCTATTCCTCTTCTGGATATTTTCCCAAAAGAATTAAAAATATCATACCACAGAGATATATGTGCACCCATGTTTATATCAGCACAAATATAATAGCTAATCTTTAGTAATCTTTAGTAATACCTAAATCTTGAAAACAACTCAAATGCCTATCAACCAGGGAATGGATAGGAAGACATGGTATTTTTATATAATGGAGTACTACTTGGCCAGAAAGGAGGATAAGCTTAAGGCTTTTATAGATAAGTAGATACAACTAGAGACCATACTCATAAGTGAAATAAATCAGAATAACATTTATAAACATCATATTGTCTGTTTAGTGAAAGAAACTGAAAGAGTAAATAAGATCCAAAATGTACAATAGATATTGTGAAAAGGAAGAAACTGCTCAAAAAGAAAGAACATGTTGGATTGTTGAAGAGATCTGTTTGTAGTCTCACTGCTTGAATGTCTACTTTGTATGCTCTAGTTTTGTAACTTCAACAACTATTTCTAAAAGGACAATGTGTAATTTATCAACCAGTGATCTTTTTTCTTTGAAATTCTGTAATATTTCTATCTTTTTCTGTTTTTTTCTCTTTAAAAAAATTCCTGTAAAACAAAGAAGGAACAACTGGGATGGAGGAAAGGAGAAAAGGAAGGGAAAAGGGTATATATATATATATATATATATATATATATATGCAAGATAGCTAAGGCAATTATACTGCTAATCTTTATTAGCTCATCAAAAACGATTTGTGCTTATATTATTGGAGCAATTCTACATACCTGTATCTTGTAATCTAAGCAATTGCTTTGAAGATAGCAATATGTAATATATCAACCATTGTTAATTCCCTATTATCTTGTTTTGAAATTCTGTATCATTGTTTTTATTATTTCCTTCTTTTTAAAATTAAAAAATAGTTTTGATCAATCTAGTTTTACTGAAGATACACATGCAAAATCCTGCCTGAGAAGAGTGAATAAGATAGGTGTGCTTGCAAACTGTTTGTACAGATAAATCTTTTGAGGAGTTTGTCTCTTAAAAGGGAGGACATAAAAATCCAGAAGAAGAGTTCCTATCTTAAAGGTAGAACAAATAAGAGCTAATTTGATTCACTAGGGAGGAAAATACTAGTAATGCAAGAAGTGATGAAAACTTGTATACAAGTTTGAGAGAAGACAAGATGGCCAATCAGTGAGCAACAAAATACAAAGCCTCCCAGGAGAAACAACTCATTTGCCAGAATAAAACACCCTGGAGAGACCCAGAAAGAGGGAGATGGATCCTCTTGACACAGGAAGAAATTAAAAAATTTTTTCAGGAATAAAAAAGCTTGTCAAATACTTCGGGACTACAACTGAAACAGCTAAAAATTATGGGACACAGTGTTTTCGTGGTGACCTGCCAAGTTTGCACCAGCTTGAATCCACACCAGCTGGCAGAGCCACCCAAACTCATTCCCACCACCATTCAAAGGAAGCACAGTAGCACTGAAGTCGAAGGTGGGTGAGTTCAACAGAGAGCAGAGAGGGAGAGAAGAGCCGGTGAAGGGACCTTCATCGATCCACGGTCGGTGCTGGGAAGGAGACCCTCCCACAGGAAGGGAGCAACCAAATGGGCAACATGTTGGAATCGGGCAGGAGGAGCCTGAACTGGGAGTGACAGTGATATCAGTTGGTTCCTCCCTCCCAAGAGCAGATTAGTGGGATTTGCTTGGACTGGGCCTCGCCCCTGGCTGGGACCCAATGAGCCACCCCAAATCGATTCCCTGCACCTAGTCAATACTTACCACGTGAAGTCACCTGAAGTTTCACTGGCCTGGTGGGGAGGGACAGGCAAATACAGCCATTGCTTGCACCTCAGTGACAAGAGCAGGTAAGAGAGGGCAGAGCTCCCTTGCCAGCATGCTTCAGAGGAAATGTGGCCAACTGGGAAGAGGGCTGGGTCCTGCACTGTAACCTGTGTGGAGGAAGCCAGAGCCATGACAGGAGAGAGAGGCAGAAGGAGGCCCCCAGCCCAGAACCCTGAGAGCACTGATCCAGGAGAAGGAAAAAAAAGGGAGACTGAGGGCAATAAGCACACAACATCAGACATGGCTTCAATGGACATTAAGAAATATCTTTGGGACCTTGTAGATGAGCTCAAAACTGAAATATTAAATCAGATAAAGCAGGATATAACCAGAGTAATAAAACAAATGCTCTCAGTAAGTATCTCAGGATGATACAGATGGAAGAAGGAAGGAACACAAAAAAAAGGAGAGAAACATTCGATAAAGAATATAAAGAAAATATAGAATACATGAAGCAGATTCAAAGAGACTACCAGGAAATTAAAAACTCCATTGAAAGCTGGCAAAATGCCTCAAAAGAAACTAAGGATTGACTATCAAAACTTGAAGACAAGTTTGCAATGTGTGATCATGAAAGGAAAGATTTCTTAAAAATAACCATGAAACAGGCAGTAACAATACAAATGCTAGAAAATGACAAGAGAATCTGCAATTTAAGAAGAAACCTGAATGAAGAAGCAGGAATACATACAGGTGAATTACAAAGGCTATTCATGGAAATAATTAAGGAAAACTTCCCAAGCATGGGCAAAGAAAATGACATTTGGTTGTGTGAGGCATACCAAACTCCAGCCACCTATGACCAAAACAGAGCTACACCCAGACATATAATAATCAAAATACTAGAAATTCAATATAAAAACAGAATATTAAAAGCCATCAGAGAAAACAAACAGATTACCTATAAAGGTAAGCCCATCAGAATCACAGCTGACTTCTTGACACAGACCATCAGATCAAGAAGAGCTTGGAGCAAAATTTTCCAAGCCCTGAAAGAAAATAACCTCCAGCCCAGATTGATGTACTCTGCAAAACTGTGACTGGAAATTAATGGAGAAACAAGATGCTTCCATGACAAAGAGGAACTGGGCAAGTTTGTGACCATCAATCCAACCCTACAGAGAATACTGAAGGACATTCTAGAGAGAGAGGAAAAAATACCAGGATTTTAGGAACAGAGGCAGAAAGGCCTTCATGAACAGGGCAGGCAGTAGAATGAGGGAGAAAACTAGACAAACAAAGGCAGAAAAATAGCATAGCAGAAATGAGGCAGAGAAGGATAACTAGAAACTCTAACATAGATGGCCTTGATACACTATATTGTTAATAGTGCATCAGCATTTAAAACCCACAATACTCACACTACTCTGCTTAGATGTATTATATTCTGTTCCAGTCATTCTACCTGTACTAGATTTGAGGGCACAGACAGAAATCCCAGAAATAACTGGATATAGTATGGCAATCATCCTTAATTTCCTATAACTTTAATCTAAAGCTCTGTAAAACCTACACTGTTTTACCATGACTGATCATAATCAAATCTGGTTTGTTAGATCACTGTTTTGCATTGATAGATTTTATTCAAAGCTGTTATGATAGTATCAAGTCTGAGAGTATAGGCAACTGCACTTAAGATGACAAGATTCACTAGAATATCCACTCTGGTTTGATTATTACCTGCCTTTGAAGTTTTATACTGTCTACAATGTTTTATTTTTACCAATATTGTTATGTACTGCTATATTTAATTATACCGCTATATTCATTTATGCCTGGTGATATAGACAATTCTATTGAAGATAATAAGAAACAACATAGCAATCATTGTAGATCACCTTGTACTGTGATTTTATATGACTTTTTGGTTTCATGTTTTTATAGGAATTTGTTTTGTTTTGTCTTGCTAAGTTTTGCTTTTCCCTCTAATACAGAAAGTATAGAAATACATGCAGAAATTCATGCATGCGTAGCTGTTTACACTCTCACTGTTTGACTATATACTTTGTATGCTTTAATTTTGTAACTTGAACAATTATTTCTAAGAGGACAATATGTAATTTATTAACTAGTGATTTCTTATTGTTTATCTTTTTTTTCTTGGAATTCTGTTTTACCTCTACCTTTTACATGCTTTTGTTTCTCTTTAAATAAATTAAAAAAAAAAACAAGTGAAGGCATTTATGCAAGTGTGTCAGAGCAGACCATCCAGAAGAGCCAAAGAGAAAGACTCTACTTGGGTTGATGCAGGTAGGAGGGACCAGCAATGTTGAGAGCATGTGGAAGTTTTCATTTGTCTTCTATTTTCTATACAAAATAGGAAAAGAAGTCATGTGTTACAATTGAGAATATGCAAGGAATTCTGGGATGTTTGTAAAGAATTTTTACAAAAAGCATGAAATAGCTGGTGTAGGATCAAGAAGAATAAATGGACCAGGGGAATGCATTATACCTGCATTATACTTTAACAGTGGCTAGGCATGTGTGGTATACATTTCCCCAGCATAGTTCTTTTGTGCCTGTGCAGATGTGGTGGAGATGATAAGGAGTGAAAAAATAGCAAAACAAATGAACTGAAGGTTTCACTCAAAAGATTTTGAGCATTTCAAGGTTATTCTACACTCTGCATCATTGAAAAGCCTTTTAAGTCTTTTTTTTAGAAGTGGATGAAGCATATAAACTAAACTAATACTCATTGCACACAACTCCTGCCTCCAGGTATAAGTCCCTCCTATGTTCTTTCACCAACTTTTTATTTTGTTTAGATAGATTTTGTCACCTCAGTTTGATGAGCTATCTCTTCCAGTTGATACTGAAATACATGAGAGAAGAAACCATTTTAATTTTCTTTGTTTTGAACAGATAAATACAAGTCTCTGTACACAGCACAGGGATTGTTCTACTCCCACTCTACCCCAATAGATATGTTAACAAAATGGTATTATGGTTTGGATTAAAATGTCCCCCAGTGGCCATGGGCTCTGTTGCCAGCCAGTAAGCTTTGGGGAAGAGGTTGCATCCTAGGGGCTCCAGCTTCATCAGTAGATTAATTCATTGACAGTTATAATTTGATGGTGCTATTAGAAGACAGCGTAAATTTAAAAGTTAGGACCTAGCTAAAGGGAGCCAATAGAGACAGTATCTTGCCTCTGGCTCCTGCCTTTCCCTCTCCTGGGGACTGAACCCAGAGCCTTTGACCTGACCCCCAGTCCTATTTAATTTTTGTTATTTTGAGACTCACCAGTTTGCCCAGGTTGAGCTCACACTTGTGATCCATTTGCCCCAGGCACCCTTGCTGAGACTGCAGACATAAGCCACCACACCAGGCTCTCTGGATCTTCTCTTTGCTCATCTCTTTCTCTGTTTTCCCACCACCTGGAGGTGAGCAGCTTTGTTTCACCATGCCTTTCCAACATGATGCTCCATTTCATTTCAGTTCCAGAAATGACAGAACCATTGCCATGGACTAAAACCTCTGAAACCGTGAGCCACACTAAGTATGTCCTCCTCCTTTTTAATTGATTTTCTTCTGTATTTTTGTGACAGAAAGGTAACATAAATGGCAAAAATATTAACATTAATATTAGCTGTTACAAGCGTTAAATGAGTTTAAAATATTGAAAGCTCTTAGAAATGCTCTAGCCATAAATGTTCAGTGAATATTAATTCTTTTTATAATAAGATGCTCTTCTCCCTTACCTTCCTTCTCAACCTACAAAAATGACTTTAGCCCCCTGGCATAGTGTAGAATTTGGTTTATATAAATAAAATACTATGTAGATATTCTGAACCCTTTGAACTCTTTGGGAGAGGGAATGTCCCACCAAGTTATGGAGACTCCTTTGAAGCATGAATTTTGCTTTATCCAACTTTCAAATCCTTGGGCCTGGTATAATTTATGGGAATATTTGTTTGTTGAATTGAATTGAACAGGACTGAGAATTGTGATATTCAGAGGAAGTAGTGAAGACCCAGAATGTCTTAAGGTGGAAAAATTCCTGAAAAAAAAAAGTATATCTCCAGAAAAAGAGAGAGAAAGTAAGAAATACACATTTTGCCTACTTTATAACTTGGTTTTTCATGAACTGATAGCTGTTCCTCTCATCCCCTTGGTAATGTCCCTGCTTTTCTGCATTTAGCTATTTATAACAGGATTTTTGCTAGTCATCAGGTTGAACAAAAATAAATATGTATCTAGAATGAATAAGAGACATTATAATGATTTACCAATTATCTTTCAAAATTCCAGAAAAAGGATGTTTGAGGATAAATAAAATTGGCAGAGTAAGGAGCATTTTCTTAACTCTGTACCTCATTTTCTCCCTTACTTTTGTAATCTATCTTTTTTTAAAAAATCCTAATTCCAAATAAAACATCACCCACTCCCATCTTCTTCTGCCAAGGAGAATTTGACACAAATATATCTTGCAAAAAAGGACTCTTGACTTCAAGTTGGAAAGAAGAACTATCTTTGAATAAAGATGTTTAAGAAATTAATAAACATAATAGCTCCATTAATAAGAACAAGAATTTTAGAGATAAGAATTAGACCACTTATAGGAAACTATTCAAAATTAGAAAAGTTGTAGAAGCCAAATGTTTCCACCAACCATGCAAGTGAGCAATCTAGGGCAAAGCTTGATTTGCTACAAAATTCAATAATAAACTGGTTACTGGCAAATTTCTATCCAAGTTACACTCATGATACCAGACCTTCGTTCGAATCACCTTAGAAGGTTTATAGTGACAAGGATACTATCATTTAGAGTAAATATTACCCTTGCTATGGTTCTCAGGGGCAAAACACCAGAAACACATAAACAAATATCACTTTATCCATCTGGCAAGATTTCTCCCATGAGCAAAATAAGATGAAATCCAGTTTCTTCTTTGAAAGTTATAAGAGATCTGAGATTACCTAGTGGTATACAGGTATATTTATTCTTTAGGGAGAAAAAAGTCCACCTCTGATTTACAGAATTTGCCAGTTTCTTTTGTGTAAATATCCCCACTATTGCCAAGATGTTAGTAAGTACAAAGTTATAGGGCATTGCCAGCCTACTCCAGCATACTACTGGTGCTTACCAGTAAGATAATTGCCTTCTTTCCCAGAATTGGAGCTGAAATGGTGATCAGCTGTTATACACCCTACAACCAATTGCAGAGCAAGGACTGTATATTGTAAAACCCCCGAATCCCCACCTCTGGATTATCTTAACAGATTCTTGAAGTAAAGTGAATGTGTAAGTTTGAGAAAGGCCACAGGAGGCCCTAACAGAAGACAGAACACTCCAAGCTACTGCTTCCATTCCACTGCACACTCAGCAGCACACTGACTAGCAGAAGGAGTGGAACAAGTAGCTAAGTGTAGGTGCTGATTCTATCTTGGTTTCCTACCGCCTCCTTGTTCCCATTGACCATACTGCCAAATCCAGAGCTGTCACTCCTCTGGTCTATCATTGGAAGAAGGAGGGGGTGTCTAACAAGACCAGTACAATAATTTCATTCCACCTCTTCATAAGTCAGCCTAAACTCGAGGTTATATAAAATTGACCAAAACAGTTAAGGAGAATTTAATTAATGTGATCCCAACAGACAATGTTTCAAGCAGGTATATTTGTTAACATGATTTTCCCATCACAGCTAAGCACTGTTTTACTTTGGAAGGCATGCGACCAACACTTGCCATTCCGTGGTTTCCTGGGCAAAGATTAATATTGTCTCCATTGTGACAAGCTTTCTATTTGTAGCTGCAGACAGATGGACCCAGTTCTGTGTGTGCTTCCATTGCAACCACCCTGCTCTGAAATTGTTTTAATTGTGGGGGGGAAACTTCTGAACAGAGATAGTCTCAGGGTCTAGATTTCTACCTCACAGACTCTAAGTAAATTCTATCACGTATTATAAGGCATATCACTGGGAATTTAAGAAGTCATGTTTCTTCCCTCTCTTATTTTTCTAAGTCTGTATAAATCTATGAAAGACTTTTTCTAAGAACATTCTATAAACTAATGGAAAGTATGTGGCAAAACTCAAATTTTATTTTTTTTTATTTTAAGCTGTCAATTTTTTTCAGAAAGTGAAGTTCCTTTTTGAGTTATAGAGCCCAAGAGACTGTGTGTGTGTGTGTGTGTGTGTGTGTGTGTGCGCGCGCGCGCATATGTTTTGTTTGCCTCACTTTGCCCAGCCCCTTTTTAAGCCCTTTCCTCAGAACTTATAAACAATTTGTGTATTTGATAATTTATATATTTTACTTTCTCCTCACTAAACCAAACACTGACCATAGTGATCTCAAGATTGTATTTCACTCTAGTGCCCAGAACAGAGCCCAGCATGTACTAATTAGGTACCCAATAAATATTTTGGTGTTAGTATCTTACATCTCTGGAGCAGGGTGTCTATTTTAGTTCTCAGTTCCTCCTGCACTTGTTCCAATGCAGGATAATACCTCTCTACATGGCTAACTAAAGGATATGAAACAGAGGTTTAAAAAAAAAGTCCAGACTTAGAACTAGATCCTTCAGCCTTAACCTGAAGACAGACCCTGCTGCAGACTTGAGGAGAGAACCTTCTTGTCCTGTTATGTGTAAGGTCAGACATCCTGGAACGGCATTTGACTTAGGTATGGAAGTAAGTGGTGTCAGCAGCAGAGGGAGAAACACAATAGCTTCTTATCACCCAGGAAACCTAGCAGCACCCTAAGTAGCAGCTCCTACCGAAGGATAAGTGTGTATGCAAGTACTCATGTGTCTGCACACACACATATATTTTCCTCCTCCAGGACACCCTCTGTTTTCTCACATTGACTTAGCCCTCCTCCTCTGAGTGAAGGAAGTTTACTCTGATCAGTCCCACTGTACAAAAAGAAATCACACAAAAATCACATGGAAGCTCAGAGAGTGGAAAGTGTGTGGATGTAGAAATTTATTTTTTTTTACTTTAAAGAGAATAAAACCAAGCAAAATAAAACAGAATAAATCCAATCAAAACAAACCAGAGTAACTGACGCAGGACTTTAAAACAATACAAAATCAACCATGGGTACCATAATGCCTCTTGTTGTCCCCAAAATAGCTGCCCATACCTTCAGACATAGTAATCAAACAGAACAGAACAGAATAGAACCAATAAAAAAAGAGTGAATGCAATAAAGGACTTCAAAATAAGATAATAGTAAATACAAGATATCACTGCAACTCCTAGACACCTTTTTATCTTGAGATCACTCATCTTGCTATTTTTGAATAGCTGCTCATGCCATTAGATATAACAAAATCAAACGAAACAAAACAGAATAAAACCCAACCCAAAAACACAATGAAAATGATACAAGACTTCACAAGATAATAGAAAATTAACAATGGCTACCTTCAGAAGGAGATCCCCCATAGATGCCACACCGTGTGCTATTATCCTCTGAATAGTTGATCAGACCATGGTCCCTTGACCTGCAAAGTCAGTGAAACACCAAACTCCACAAGCATCAAATTTCATTTCACCTCAATAGCTGTCATCAAAGTCTGTGTTTCTCTGGATCAGCTGGTCGCTTATAGGGGACGAGGGGTTAGCTTTTCCTGATTCCCAGCTTGTGTGCTGCAAGGGGCTGGGGTCTGACTGTCCCCCTGGCTGCTCATGCATGGTGCTGATTCACAGGGAGGGCTTGCTTCTTGGTGACTTCTTGTTCACTTACCCCACAATTTGTGAACAGCACTAACTCATGAGTAAAGGCTGGAGTCTGACAGCCCCCAAGTGTGGGCAGCCCACACATGGCACTGATTCACAGGGAGGGCTTGCTTCTTGATGACTTCTTGTTCTCTTCCTTGCAGTCCATGAATGGCACTGATTCATGGGAAAAGGCTTGGGTCTGGTCTGTCCCCTAGTGGTGGCAGCCCGCACATGGTGCTTGTTCTGGATGTAGAAATTTAAATCCACAATTATTAGGTTCAGGGTTTGTTTGGTTTTCTGAAATGCTTTGGACTGTCTTTTGCCACATAAAACTTTTACAAGAATGGTGCTAATAATTTCCTATCTCAATTGACATCCATGAACCTACAGCCTGGATTAAAGGAATGATCTCAAGAGAAAAAAAAGTGTCTAGGAGTTGAACTGATGGATTAACACTTGTAAATTACTTTCTGTCAAATTTAATCTGTATTTTGTATTTTTCTTCACTGGAGAAAATAAAAATTCATAAAATTAAGCAAATGAACTAAAAGTACAGAAGGCTGAAATATGGTTTCTTCATGCCTCAGCTTCACCAGAAACATACTATGTGTGTGTGTTAACTAAAATCTTATAAAACAAGACGGTCTTTTCAGGACTGTCTGGTAGCTAAAGCAAAGGATGTGATTTAGATCATGGGTCTTAGAGAATTGCCACTGGAAGAGAAAAGAAATATTTTGTTGGACATACACTTTTAGTCATTGGAAATATATTACTCAACTTCTATCAGCTCTCTAGGTGACACAGCAGCCTTCTCTCAAGCTCTTTGAAAGTTTCTGAGTGCAGTGTGCCCATCTCTTGGCCAACTTACCACTCAGTACACTTTGTAAGCTAAGGATGATTTTAAATTTGAATATATGAAAAAAAAGTCATGGGGAAATACAAGGGATAATGACAAAAGAGGTTTAGTAGAATGCTTAGAAGAACAAAAAACGCATACAATTTCTACGGTTTGCCTAAGATTTGAATCTCTGCATGCTAAGAGAATGTTTTTGAGATTACAATATATTTAGAGGTATGCAGTGTTTCTGTATAATCAAATTTGTCGGCATAGTCACTACTTGTAGTGCCTCTCCTGATCAGCTACTAATAGACCCAGAATAGAACTCTGACACCTGTGGAGGTGTTTATAACTCCAGTAGCTCATGAAGTAGAACTGTAAAAAAATCCCAGCTGACAGTGCAGCAAGGGCACTGGAAAATAATTCACTGAAACAGCCCTATTCAGACATGCCAGTTATAAAGCAAACATCCAAACAGATAAAATACATTGTATATAACAAGGAAATAGAGGTGTATGCATGCACACTCATACCCTCAAGATAACAAATACTGCCTCTTCCAGGATTTTATGTCAGAGCTTGTTGAGCTGATATAAATCCTTGCTAAATGACCTACTTCTTGTTTTACTATCACATCATGCATGTCACTTGTTTACCTCTTTCTCATTGATTATTTTTAAATTTTAAGTAAAGACCATTTCCTTAGGGATGAATGACCCATTCACACTAGTAAGATATTTTATCTTGCCTGTGTCTCAGTTTCCTCATCTATAAAATGGAAACAGATATTGTTTCAGTGAGTTTAATGGAACAAGTCCAGGTAAGGAACTCAGAACAGGACTTGGTAAGTGATAAGTACTTGATAACTGTTAGTTTTCTGTAATATTCTTGGAGAAATAATTCTCAGAACTCTGTGGAGATTAACTGTGACAGGCAGTAGTGGGGAAACAGAGACCAGTTAGCAGACTATTGCTATAACTAGGCGACAAATGACAGAGGCTTAAATTTGAATCGAAGCTGTGAAAATAGTGAGCAGTTGAAATCAGGATCTATTTTGAATGTTTTGCCAACAGGAGTTACTCACAGAGAGAAAGTATAGAGTGAGTGAGAGTCACAATGACTCCATTCTGTCACTGTTTTTCCCGAGAACAGTATGGATGTTGGTACATAAAAGGACCAGGAAACCAATGGTTTTTCTGATTGGAGGTGTTTAGTAGATATCCAAATGCAGGTGAACGTACAAGTTAAAAATGCGTAAGTCCAGAAGTACTGAACTATGCCTAAGGAAAAGAATGGTGGTAGAGGAAAGAAAGGCCCACAAACTACATACTGAGAATGTTTAGTTTTAGAATGTTATATAGAAGAAAGATGAATGAGCAAGGCAGACTTAGAAGGAAGGAAATGCAGAGGCATGTCCCAGAAGAAATCATGTCAAAAACAGAGAGCATGTGTCAAGTGCACCTGAAAGAACAAGAAATTGAAGACAGAGTTGTGAATATTGGCTAAGTGGGGATAACTAATAATTTCCATAATGAGAAAATTCTCCATGAACTGGGGGAAATGATGGGGCAAGATTAATAGAACTAAGGATATTTGAGGCTAACAGAATTGACTAATCATAACAGATTTTTTAGGAGTGAGATAATTATTGGTGTTGATCTAAGATTTGATTGTGCAAGAGAAATTGTAGTTACACTTGAAAAGATCCAGCTGAGAGACAAGCTACTAAGACTCAGAGAAAGTGACTTGTCTAAGGGAACAAGCTTAGTAAAAGCGGTATTTTCAAGGACTCCTGGATTCTTTACACACAAGAGTTACAGCCCAAACTATGAGTAAAAATGAAGACAGCATGTTGTTGGACGAAATGGTGAAGGAATGGCTCATTTTGATCATGCTTCAACTATGTAACTCAGTTGGAATGTTGGTTTAAAAGCATCCTTTTAGCATGAGAAAAAGGAGGAACTATCTCAAAAGGAGAAAAGCCATAATAGAGAAAAAAGAAATGAGATGGATAGTTTGCACAGCATGATGAAATACTGGAAGCCTTCAAAGAGCAGCCAATGCACCCACAAAATGTAGAAACTCATCTGCAACTTATTCAAAAGAAAACACATTCCATAGAAGTCCAGGATAGAAACATCTTACACAAAAAAAGGCAGTGTGTTTGAACTACTTTTTATTTGAAATAGGAAGTGCTATTTTCCAGAAAGTTTAATTTTGGTTCTAGTGATATCTTCTTTTAATAATCAGTAACAGCATAATTATAATCAAACTATGCTTGTATTTCACTTTTGGAAGAAGGAAATTATTTTGCCCTTACTTTTTAAAAGAGATTTAATGAGATCTTGTAATTAATTTTAAAATTGTCTTCATTCCTAGCTCTGTCTTTAAATAGGCTAGGAAATAGATACTCTCAAAACCTTTTTGCCAGAATATTTTTGAAAACCAAATTATTACATAAATAGAATTTTATAATCCTTTAAAGCAATATATATATATATATATATATATATATATATATATATATATGAGGTAGGACTTTAAGGTCTATGGTATAAATTGTGCAGTTCTAATAATTTGTTTAGAAATGATTTCCATGAAAAGCCACAGAGATACCTATCCTTAATTATAGTTTGAGAAAATTTCTCTTAAAAGATTTCCCTTTTGGAACAAAAAATTAAAGATTATTTGTGTTTGTTTTGAAGGACAAAATGGGTCACATTTTATGACACCCTGATCAGCTGGTTTTAGAAAACCCCAAAATGTCAAGGAAATGGGCAGCTCTGGTTTAATTGAAACTCAGTTGCCATCTGTATTTAGTGGTTTGCTTTCTCCTCTTTTTTACTCCTTCCACTTTCAAACTTTACAATAATTTGTGGTGGACATATCATTCTGTCACTAGCATACCATAAATTCTTTGTAGACTAAATCTGTTTCAATATATCACCTTCTAAATGCCCAGTTTCTAGAGAAAACTAAATATTCAATCAGTTGTCTTAGCAATGCCTGAATAAAGTCCCAAAATTGTGCCCTAAAACGTGTGTGCCCTCTGTGACTACTTCCTTGTAGATGTTTCTAGCAAATGTGATGGTCTATCTACATGAGCCTACAAAGAGATTTATAGAAAGATTGTTTCTCTAAGTTGCTAAGCTTTTAAAGTTTCAAAATTAAAGAAAATATTACCTTATAATATTTGTAAGATAAATCTTATAAATGAATCAGCCTTGACCTTGTTGTTCTAGAATGAATATTATTAGTTGAGACTGTTACTGTCTGCTCAATGCATGTTCCCCATGTATTTAAATTTCCCAATCTCTGTTGCAATTGAAAAGGGTTCTGAAACTTTTCTCTCTCTAATGGATATGAGGGAAATAGTGAGTCATTTTCAGACACAATCTGTAGAAAACTTTCCAAGGTGGACTGGAAGCCTAGCTCAGTGGTAGAGCTTTTCCCTAGTATGTGCAAGGCTCTGATTTCAAAGCCCAGCATGAAGAATCAAACCAAACCAAACAAAAAAAAATATGAAAGCCTACTCACAGGTTGCCTTCCTACTCTTTCCTGAACTCCATTCCAGATGACAGGGATGGTGACCCCTAGTGTACCCCAATATTAAAATGGCACTATCACTCTCACCTCCAGTCTCTGAATGATTATATGAAGCAGAGTCTTCCCTGTTGACTTGGAACATCTACCATGTGCTATTTTGTGGAAAAAAAATAAATTTCAATTGATTTTGAGCCATTACATCACGTCAATTCCTAGATCATATAGGTAGCATTTTTCAAGAGTTATCTCTCTGCTAGGCAGTGTGTTAGACATTCTCATTCAGTTTATAAGACATTACTAAATACCACATTTCAATCTATATCTATTGATCTCTAACACATCAGGTATCACTTATACATTTCATGTTTATTACCTCATGTATCTACGTAGTATCTTTATGAGATAGTGTCTCAGTTACTTTTCTCTCTGCTGGGGCACAATACCCAACATCCACACATTTATGAATAAAAGATTCATTTTGGATCACAGTTTGTAGAAGTTTCTGTCTGTAGCCATCTGGCTCCAAAGCAGGCAGCATGGCAGAGGAGTGTGGCAAAGAAAGGTTGTTCATGGCATGGCACATAGGAAGCAGAGAGAGCCAATAAAGGAGAGGGAGAAGGAGCTATATCCTTTGACATACCTTTGGTGACCTGCCTCCTCCAACTAGGCTGCACTGCCCAGCACCACATTTAGTTATAAATTCATCAGTGGACTAACACACTAATCATTATCACACCCCCATGATTTAATCATTTCAAAAGCACTATGTATGAGTACATGATTACATAGACATCTAGACATAAACCTTAACAGGTAGCTACTACTATTTTTTCTACCATACAAATAAAGAAACTGAAGCTGGAAGAAGTTAAGAAATTATCTCAAGATCATAAATCTAATTAATATTGGAGGAGGAGCAAAATATAAGTCAAAGATAAGTCCAAGTCCAAAAGCCCAAATGCTAAGTTATGCTACAGTCATCATATATTACATGCTTTGTGCTACACAAAGAGTATCTCCAAATGCGATTGCTACATGAAAAGCAGGTGCCAGTCAAATACCTTTGGGTTAATAACTCCAATTTTTGTACCTAGTGTGAACTGTAGCTGGTGTGTTGTACTGTGACTTAAAATGGTCATATGTTCCCTCTGTTTAGGACAAGTCTTTGAACACTGACAGAACACTTTCAAACTCATGTGCTGCGAAACCTGGTCACTCAGCAGCTCCTGTGTCCTTTTCTAGCCACATCCACAGAGGAAGTGAACTGATTGGGGAATCCAAACAGAGATCAGTGGTTCAGATTCTGACCTTGAGGGGGGAAACACATAAAGGTAACTACATGAAACAAGTAACAGGACTGGTTTTCTTTTACCTAAAATGTTTTAATGTAAGTAGATTTTGGAGATTAAATAACCTGGAACAAAAGTAGAGTTTGACATTTCTAAATTTGACCTCTATTGGGTAAGAGATTTTCATAAACAGTAATTCCCTCAACAAATATTGTATTTTTATTGCTCTTTAGAGAATTATTTGAGTTAAATCCACTGGACACAAGGACTTTGAATAGAACAATAATTGTGCTCCACATTTGAGTTGCATTAGACAGTACTCTTAGGAGACAGGCTATAAAAATAATATTTTAATTTTTTGACTTGGTAAAATTAACACACTAATCAGTAGATACATCTATACATGGATATATCTGCAAGTAATTCCTTTAAATCCTTCTTCAGTTATGATTTAGATTGAAATTTGTCTACTGTTAATTAAGGCAGCTACTTATTTGGCTATAAGTTTTATTAACAGTGTTGAAGTATACAATATAACCAGCTTTCAAATAACAGTCCCTTAGAAACTTTAATTCATGTATCTAGATTCACATTAGTTTGACTTGAAACTTTGGTTTCTGCGTTATCAGCTTTTGGCTCAGACTTACCCTTTGATTACAGTCTTCTGCTAAGACCCTTGGCCCTAAAGGGATAGGGTTACATAGCAGGTTTTTCTAAGAAGGATTCCCTGCTCAGTCATGTTATCTGTCTGTGGACACTATAGATACAACTCCAGTCTGCTACAGTGTCCTTCACTTTTTCCTGAAATTTCATATTTTCTGTGGCCTCACCTAATCCCATTGCTAAACAATGTAGGTCCCAAAGGAAACAGATAGAGCAAAGGATTTTAGTTTTATTCCTTGGTCTCCAATTAGGTACCCTTCACTCTCCAATTAGGAGCCCTCCCCCATCTTGTGGGATTATAGTCAAAACTGTTCCATTCTGAAACTTTTACTGGACTATGATTTTTGATAGGTGGTATTATATTATGGTATTCACAGATATACAGGCATTCTTCATACATCTGTCTTCTTTTTCAGTTATGTAATGTCTGATTTTATTTCAATGTGATAAGTAAGTCTAGTTGTAGACTAGACTTAATCTTCTTGGACAAGACTTAACTTACTAGTTTTGTATGTCAATTTGACAGTCCCAAGCCTCCCTCTTTATGTCAGCATTTACCGGAGTCCAAAATGGGCTATGAGGTTTATGCCCATAATTACTCAAGTAGAACTTTGCTGTATATAATTGCATTAGATTCCTTGTTTGTGATATTTCAACTGAAATCTTACAAGGAGGAAGTGTGATTAACAAAGCAGGACCTGGTAATCATACTGTATTGAAAACTCTATCCTCTATGTTCATCTAACAACTGAAAAGAGGTTCTCATCCTTATGAGGAATAGAAAGTACAGACTCTGAAAGGCAAAAGCCTATGGAATTGAGGCAGAGGATACATAGTCAATCCCCTTATCTACAAATAAGAGATCAATATATACTCCTGAGCACTTAGCTATAGATCCAACAATATCCAATGTTTTAAACCAATTGGCGGATGAATTTTTCTCACCATGACAAATTTATCTGCGAGTATACGGTGAACTTTCACTCTGGAAAATATCACATCACCATCCTTGACAAAGTCTAAGGCTATTTTGAACACTAAGATTATACCTGCTACAGACCACATTCCCAAAACACCAAACCAAGTAGCGCAAAACTACAGAGCTATGGCGGTCAGACAAGATTGGTTTTAAACTCCAAATTCCCTATGTGCTTCACAGAAGACCTTGCTCACCTCAGCTTATTAAACATGAGATGGTTTAGAGGAGTTAATCAAGATAGCGCACACAAGGCAATTTGCCACAATATCTGATTTAGTTAGAATGCAGTGAGTCATGTTTTCTTTCAAGTAATGTTTGTACAGAGACTTTCTACAACTAGAAAGTACCTTTTTTTACTGGCAATGTGCTTTGGCCTTGGAGCCAATTCAAATAAATGTTTTAAATGGCTGTCCATGGGCCTTCACCTCTCATCACCTTCACTCCACCCTCCACCTGCTTGGGAACTGGAATTTCTAAGTCCCAGCCCCATGGATCTATGCCAAGTCAGACCTGCTGTTTCCTCATCACTGGCCAAATGCGTACTCTTTCAGGAGACTGTTTATGTATATGGAAGAGGTTTTTATTTTTGCAGCAGAAATATTATCCTCTCCAATATTGAGAAGAGCCAAGATCTTGTCATCAAGTTTAGAAAATGAAAGCACATTTTGAGACAGCTTCACAACCTAGGAAATCAAGAAAACACTGTTTCAATGCCATTTAATAGCAAAGAAGGAAATTCTGCTACACTGTCATTTATAAATTTGGGAATCACATTTTGAATTTACTGTTCCCTTGTTCAGGTGTTAGGATGGTTCACCGAAAGCTGTGTATATAACATTTGCTAGGTTTTTCATGTTTTGCTTTCTTTGAACATGCTATCTCATTTATAAGATCTTTTAACTTCTCACATCCAGCTTATATATAATTTCCCTCTGGAAATTGAAGTTCTAAAATGTGACTTAAAATGTCATCTCCTGTGTAACAAAACACAATAGCTAAGTTTTGTGTTAACTGTGTTTGAGTGGTGAGTACTAGAGACAGTTCCTAATTGCATGTTTTGGTGGAATTGAGAATTTGGTATTTAATTACCCTCTTAGGCATGCTCTGGTTTTATTAAAAACCAGCTGAGTCTCAATTCTGATAGTGTCCTACAGTCCCAAAAGGTCTGGTTGGGTAAGAAAGTAGAGAGCCATTGTGACAAGGGCTTGGGTATCATTAATGCTGAAGTGAATCTAACATTTTATGTAACTAATAAACATGTTTACTGAATTTTCACTCTCAGATCAGAGTACCAAATGCTATGGTATTGTTATAAGTACAATAAAATCAATGCCTTCAGGGAGTTTACAACCTAATAGAACAAAAGATAATATTAAATATACTAAACATTGATGTATACATTATAGTATCAAGTGCCAGTTAGAATACCCACTAACAGTCTTAATAAAATTAAAAGCAAAATATTTAAAGTTATCAATAAGGGGAAAATGTCTTTGTGGAAACTTGTGTTCCCAACTTTACGTTATCTTTGGGACTTGTTGCTAATGACCCTTGTACCAGCTTCACTGATCCTGTTGGGATGGATGAGAAGAATCTATGTAGGGAATTCAAGTAGGGTGGGACATTGATAAGGTCCATCTCTAATAGAAAAAAATTCTAATTTCCATCATAATCTGTGTCAAACCTGAGATGAGATGAAAATGAAACCAGTTTGAAAAGACTGAAAGACAAAATCAAGGATGATCTGCAATGTAGTCATTTGATCTGTTAGAGCCATATTTCATATGTTTTCTGACAGGAACCACTTTAACCAGATCCTTTTACAGCTCCCCCAGCTAGCCTTCTTTTCATATGCAAAAGAATATTTTTACACTTCTGAGCCCAGATCCCCCGAAGACAGCCAGGGGCTCCTTTTCCTCTCTAATTCTCAAGTCTTCCAATTCTCTTCTCTTGAGCTTCCTATCTGAGAGTCTTGGCTGCTTCCCAAGTGATTGACATAGGGCCCACCTCTTGAGGATGGACCTACTGCCATCCATGTGTCATTACCACTACTGCTACCTGTGGTGTTAAGGTTGGTACTAACAACGCTGATAATAATTGCCACTAATCATTGAGCACTGAGGCCAGGCACCATGGAAAGCCCTTTATAATAATCATTTCACCTCATTCTCACTACAACTACATAGGAATACTGTGGCTTACTTCAGTAGTCAAGTGACTAACCCAAGGTCAGGAAGTATGAGAACTGGATTTTTCTCCTACATCTGTCTGATTCCATACCTAAAGCTCTTAATCATTACATAATACTATACCCTTTGAAGCTATGTCCTGTAACTTGAAGAAAATTGTGTCAAATTAAGCTACATTTAAGGAACACTGACATATATAAGATGGCTTAGGTTGGTGACTGGTTTTGGCTTTATTATAGTGAAAATTATAATTTATTATGATGAAAAGATAAGACAATTGTTATGCTCTCTCTCTCTCTCTCTAAATACTATATTTGGTACCTAAATACTATATTTTTCTTTATCCTGGATGATGGGTTCAAGTATTAAAAACTATGGACTGAGCCGGGGGTTTAGATCAATGGTGTAAGTGCCTGCTTGGCACACACGAGGTCATGAGTTCGATTCCCGGCACCAAAAACAAACAAACAAAAAAAAACAGTATGGAACACACACTAATTAAAGTTATTGATGAGCCCAGACATTTTCATGTAAGTATGCCTGAGCCAGGTGAGAATCAGACATTGGAAAAGATGAATCCTTATTGACCTCTTGTTACTCTCAAGTCTCAAGTAAGAAGGTATAATTATGCTCACATTCAGATTCTGACATCAAACTTTGGTTTCCAATGACTCTTGTCAAATTCCTCTGATTACAGGTTTTCTTGCCTGTCTCAGCCTTCTTAGTTGTGCTTGACTTTCCACCATGTAACCTGCCATTATCACCATCAGGATAGAAACACTACCTCTTTAGACATACTGAAATGCTCATATTTATAAATTAAATGTATATGCTTTACCTCCCATGGTAATAACCAATTTTGTATTCTTTCCAAAAATTCAGAAAGTATCCCACCATACTATCCAAATAATAGATTGGATGTTCTAACCAATTCACCAAGTATTAATCAAAAATTATGGACCACACACTATGCTAAGTGTTAAAGAAAGAAAAAAATAAGGTTTGGGCCAGGAATTGTCCAGGTAGTGAGAGACATAATTATACGTCTCCTTACATCAACAGAACACCTTCAGTGACAAGAGAAAATGTCACAGGTGCTCTGTGATCTCAGGTAAGTGGTATTTACAACAACAGCAAGTTCAGAAATTCTTGCTCTATTTGAAAGTAGAAATTTGCAGTGCACAGTTAAATAGTAGCTACTACCCTTTGCCAGACACTCTATTCACCAACAGCTGGAAAGATGACACATATAATTGTAGTGGCCATCAAATGAAAGTCTTCACAAATGCAATAATTATATATCCCATGCATATATACTTTCATGATGATCATTCTCATGGTGTTAGCTTCAAGGTTGCAGCCACATACAGGCTAAAATTATGTTTAGAATTTACTCCAAGAGTAAATTCTGCAGACCCCTATTTATTAGCCAGTTTTAACAATATGAAATATCTTCAATGGAAATGTTCAGAGGTTAGATATTTCTTTTAAAAAATTAAACATAAGCTCTAGTGGGAATAATAGTAAGAAACAGAAATCATGACAAGGGCATAATCTGGGGAAGACTCTATGCTAAACATTTTTAAGTAATTGCCCTTTTAATATTCACAATATTTGAGATAGTCACTAGAATTCTACCCCTTGATGGCTAACAACACAAAACAGAGGTTCAGAGAAGTGCAAGAATAACCCAGAGTCTCACAATCTGAGTCAGGATGCAAACCCAAGGCGAATCACTGTCAGAGGAACCAGGCCCAACTGCCATAGGTACAGACTGAATGGAAATCACCAATGGCAGAAAACTTTCCAAATAAAAACAGACAACAAAAAGGGAACATTCAGGCTGGAGATTTAGCTCGGTGGTAGAATACTTATTTAGCATTGTCTGTATCCTGGATTCAGTCCTCAGCACTAAAAAATTTAAAAGCTAAAGAAAAAGAAAACAAAGACAAAAAAAATCACAAGGCAATTGGCACACACTAAAAGGGAACATTGAGGCTGCAGAAGTTTTGTAGAAACACAGTCAAATTACATCTTGTCTAGAATTCTGGCAATCATGAACATTAGCCACACAACCTCCCGACAATTCTCCTAACCTTGACACACAAAACTTTGAGGAGGCTTGAAATTCAACTTACTCTTCCACTTGAGAAATTTCAAAAGTAGCACACACTAGATTTATACCAGGCAAAGACCCAATTCTCCCTCCTCATACGGCAGACACATTGGGGACTCTAAATTGCAGGAAATGATTATCTGTATCATTTACTTCAAAGGGACTATCTTTAAAACCTAGCTTTAGAATGAACAATTACTGAAGCAGCTGCCAACCAAGGACTCTCTGCCAAGTGCTTGCCCACAGAGCAGGTTTCTAGGACACAGGGACAATGGTTCTGGGAACTGTGGTAGTCACTCTATAGGCTACGTGGTCCTCAAGGCCCCATCCCCCATGTTGGGAATCGCTTGCTACAAAGCAAAATCTCTCAACATAGTCTAGAAACTGAATTAAACAACCTGCATTCCAGTCTATACGCTTCACCTGATTAACATGTGATCTTTGGAAATCTGTTCTTTCTGAAAGTTCATTGCCTGAATGAGTACAGAGGAGCTGTGTGACCACTAAGGATTTTTCCTACTACAAATTAATGATTCTCTAATAAATCACTTTAGCTGACACATGGGCAGATATCCACAGAGAGTACAAGAAATTCTACTCTGAGATGAAGGATGAAAAAACAAACTATGATCATGTACCTAAAGAGTAGCTTTGTCTTAAGAGCTCTTAAAAATACTAAAGTGATGAGGTCATAAAATGATAACTATGATGTTACTATTTCAGCCATTGTCTCCTTGGATCCTCACAGTTTTTTCTAGAAGTATTAAAGATAAATAGATAGATAGATAGATAGATAGATAGATAATAGATGATAGATATTGAGATAGATAGATAGATAGATAGATAGATAGATAGATAGATAGATAGATAGTGTAAGTCAGTGGTTGTACACATGATTAGGATGCATGAGACCCTGTGTTCAATCATTAGCATCAAAATATTAAGAAATAAAATATACTCTATCACTTTAACAAAAATATAGAACATGTTCTCTGCTTTTCATTTCAAGTTTGCAACAGAATTTCTAGGTTTATATAGCCAGGGACAAGAACTAATGATACTGAAAGCTCTCTTAGTTTTTAATCTTTTCTGTTACCCTTTAGATATATATGTAAGATCATTCATTCCACTCTGTGGACTATCTCAGGTTCTCTTACTTTATTAAGGACAATGCTCATTACAGTTTGCTTTGAATCCTCAAAATGATAAGTTGGCAGTGGTGTTCACAGCCATAAGCAGTGCTCTATGTCTGCAATCAATTTCTGCTGCTCGCTCCTTTGGTTGTGATATCTATCAGAATACAATGGCTTTTGGACTAGAAATCCAGCACCAGGGCACACACTTTCCCCTCCTTTCTGAATTTGATGTTATCTTTGAAATAATTCTATAAAGATCTCCATTTATCAACATCTCCAAAATAAATAACTGACTAAGGAGCAGTTCTCACAGCAGGACATACAGCACACAAGACTTGTACAGTTTGCAGCACGCTTCTCCTATGCATGCTTTCAACACTCATCATTTCTCTGTCTCCCCACATGCATTAAACTTATTTTTATGGCCCAAGTCCAAAAGCATTTGCTGTATCCATGATTATCCACAGCAGCACAAGCTTTACCTCCACCTGGTTGTCCCTCTTGACAAGTTTTCTGTCTCTTGCTGTTCTAATAGGATTCTCTCAAATCCCTCTGCTTTACTGGCACCAAAAACTAGTGTTAAAATGTTTGTACCACCTTTTACTTCTTCAGGGTTCAAAGAGTGGCATCTTTTGCTTTCCCTATGTCAATCATAACTCTACTTTTTGCATAGGTCTTCTCAGCCCTACCTGCCCACTCCCATGGCTGCAAATAAACTCTAGGCTTTTGACATATCTATAAAATATTTTTTTAACCTAAAACTCGTTTATTAAAGTTTTAAGAGCTCTAATAACAGCCTGAGCCTGGAAGAGGCATGTATTATGCTCCTACGTGCACTCTTCAAGTGGCTTTTTATAGATCAAAGAAAATTCTGAAATCTTAGATGCAGATGGAAACAGTTTGAACTGGAAGAGACTATAAAGAGGATTTTGTTTGATTTTTCCACTGTAGAGTTATAGACACCTGGAATTCTGTGGTAACAAGAATGTGTGTGCTTAACTAGTTCCAATATTTTGAGAAACACAAATTAAGGTATATCTTTATCTACAAGTCTGTCTAATATAATAGACATTTATAGATATTTTGATTTGTGTTAGCATTAAATAGAACTGATGCTGATAATAATAGGTGTTTATTTCATTGCCCATTTCTTTTTCAAACTGCTACGAACTTTTTTACTTCATGACATTTAATCTTTGAGTATAAAATCACTTTTGCATGATAGAATGGAGGCTTTTCAAAATAATGCCTGTTGTCTGTCCATTATAAACATAGTGGGGAGCCAGGATTTGAACAGCTTGTGCCACTGAATAAGGAGGAAAAATTAGTTCTGCCTGTTTCAGGCTCTTATGGTCAGTTACATACATTTGGATTAATCAAAACAGCAAAAGGATATCAATATGTATATCTTGCTTGGCTCTTAAACTGTATTTCTCAACTGGGGATGATTTTGCTTTCTAAGGGATATTAGGCAGTGCCCAGAGACACTTTTGGTTGGCACAAATGAGAACGCTGTCAGCATCTGACAGTAGGCAGGACAGCCTCCCACAAGAAGTAATTATCTGGCCCAAAATGTCAATAGTGCCACCGTTGGGAAACACTGCTTTAAGCATTGTTTATAGATTCATGGGAGATTTTTTTTTTAAACAGAAGCATTCTCTCTGATGAAAATGTTGAACTTCATTGACTGTGTTTAGCCAAAATGTAATCAATCATCAATAATTATTTGTTGGATATATAAACCTGTTTGTTTAACGAGGAGAGCTGTTCGGTTTATTTTCCCTTTGCTTCACTTAACTTTGTGGCTTAAATCCCTACCATGGTCTCAAGCTTCACCATGCAACAGAATTGCCCAGAGGCTTCAAAAACATCCATTCTAAGACTTCATGGTAGCTTTTGATTCATGAGGTCTGGCAAGAGGCCTGAGACGCCATGTTTCTAACAGGCTCTCAGGAGAGGCCGATGCAAACCCATGGACCACACGGGAGTAGCAGGTCTGATCCCCTGCTCCCCTGGACTCTTCCTCTACCCTCCTAAAGGGAGCATTCTACTTCTGCATCAGGTCACCTCTCCTGGACCCTTCATGTCCTGGCATTAACTCTGCTTTTTTGGAAAAGGGAGCAGCCTCAGAGTCTTTCTCTGTATAGCCAGCACATTCCTGATGATCACTTTTGATGACTTTTGAAAAGGAAGAAATCTAACATCGCACTGCTCTGAATTTTTTTAAAAAGTTCTTTCTTCCCCCAATTGTTTCAAGATTCTTTGCTTTATATTTTATTTTATCTTTTGCAGTTTGGCAGTATGCACACATTTTGAAAATCAGATTTCCTCCCATTCTAGTCGTTTCGGTGGGGGCAGCATTCTAGAGTGCCTTTTTGTGTTGCATGAACCAGGAAAAAGATTCATGACCACATTCTTCGATTTTTTGTATTCAATGGCTGTCTGCTTAGCATTTGTCATGGTAACATCTTTCTGGTTTCTTATGTCAGAGATGAACTCAAAGATCTCTGGCTTGGCTTTGCACTTACTGTTTTATACAGTCCTATTTGAGATTGTAAATTTTCTACCCTTGTGTAGGATTTAATGATCATTCAGTGCTTTCTCTGAACTTTTACTCTTCCCTACACTTGAACTCTCTTCCATCTGAGCATTTTGTTCACTTGAAATGTTATATACAGCTCATACCCATTGTATTTATTCTTCCCCTTAGATTACCCCAGACCCACTCCACACTTTATCATTCCTTCTCTACAACACAGATACCATGTGCTTTTGTAGAGGAAGTCTTCCCCTCTCTCTTTCTGTCTCTGTCTCTGTCTGTCTCTGTTTCTCTCCTCTCTCTGTGTCTCTCTGTCTTTCTCTGTCTGTGTCTCTCTGTCTCTTCTGTCTGTGTCTGTCTCTGTCTCTCCTCTCTGTCTCTCACTGTGCCTCTCTGTCTGTCTCTGTCCCTGTCTCACAATTTCAGACTATATATATTTGTCAACATAGGGTTATAATGAGGATTAAAAGAAATAATGACTACAAAGCCCATAGTTCTCACTACATGCAAATTTATTAATATCATTTTTTCCTGGATAACATATGGGTTTCCCAACCTTAACTTCCTTGGCTTTCTTCTTCTTCCACCGTGAAGCCCTCCCCACCGTTATAATCTTCCCTGCTTCCATTGGAGATGTTCAATAGGATAGTTCACGTCCTCTTTCTTTCCAGGCTCTCAGCAGACCCAACTCAACCATCTTGCTTAATTAAAATATAATCTTGGAAATTTTTCATAAATACACATTTCTTATCCATATACTGAATTAAATTTACCATTTATTAGGACACAGAATACTGAGCAAAAACATATCCTTTAGTGATACAATAATTTTACAAATGGCCTTCCTGGATTGTATTAGGGTTATCTGGAGTTGTGTCCCGTATTCATCTTTGCCTCTGAATGGAAAATGCCACCATTATCCTTTACTGGGTTTTGTTGCACATGTATTCAAAGAAAATTTTCACTGGAACTAGAACAGCAAATATGTCTCAAGCATGCTGTGGTGAGTTGATTGCCTTTTGATGCCTCACTAAATCCACACCCTGTCATGGACTCCACACTGAGGCTGGGCTTCACCACCTGGCCACAGGCCAATGAGTAAGTGGAAATTGTGACGCAAAGAACTGAAAAGTCCTTAAGCCCTGGATGTTTGTTGCCCTACTGCACTTAGAACCTTGTGACTCCTGTAAGAACAAGCCCAGTCAAGTCTTCTGGAGGATAGAAGGTCACAGAGATGACATAGCCATTGATGAAAACTAACCTCCCAGACCTGGCCAAGCCACCTACCAGCCACAAATTCAGAGGGATCTAGCCAGGGCCACCCCAGGCCATGCTTCTGACCCTCAGAATAGAGAACTTACTAAGTGGTCACCATTTTAAGCCCTTGAATTTTGCAGTAGTTTCTTGGGTGCCAAAAGTGAACTATTAACCATGCTTTAACCAAATGACACTGTTCATGTGGATACTGTTTTATTCCATGGCCAGAGAGGGGTCTACCCTTGGCATAGTTTATGAAATCATCATAAAATTCTATGAACAGTTTGGGTCTATTTTTTCTTCACCATGACTCAGAGTACTTATTTCAAAATAAAAATCTTTACCTAATTCAGATGTTCTATGTTAATTATTTTCCTTTACAAATAAACAGAAAAATTCTTGAAAAATGCAACTGACTCAATAAGAAATAGAAAAAACAAAAACTACTGTGTATATTGAGCAAATTACACAGATGATTTAGAAACCATCTCTGAAAGAAAACCTTTAGGCCCAGATGACTTCACTAATTAGTTGTTTTGAATATTTAAAAAAAAGGTCCACTGTGCATAAACTGAGTCCAGAGAATAGGAAAAGAAGACTCTCAAATTGTTTTCAAAGGTTGATGTAAACACTTTATCAGAAAATTATTTTTAAAACTATTGGCCAATAACTTCCTTTAATATAGCACAAAGATTTAATATAAAATTTCAGGAAATGAATCTAGTAATATATTTAAAAGGATAATTTAACACAATTGGATTTATCCCAGGAACAAAAAGTTGATTTAATACGCAAAATTAATATAGCATTAGCATAATAAAATACTGCTACCAACTCATACATGCAGATACGATATAATAAAATCCAATACCCATTTATGTTCAAAATATTAATCAAGGTGGAAAGAGAAGGAAAATACCCAAAAAAGCCACAAGTACTATATCACTCGTAATAGTGAAATAGTGAAGTATTTTTCCCTGAATTAGAAGAAAACATTTTTTTGCAACTAAGAAAGTAGCTCGATGGTAAAACACTTGCCTCGCATGCACAAGGCCTTGAGTTATACCCTCAGCACTGAAAAGAAAAAAGGGTGGTAATAATAACCACTTCTCTTCAACATAAGAGGACCTAGCCAAGGCAAAGAAGGAAGAAAGGCAGTAAGTCTCCAGGATTACAAAGTGTTAAATGAAACCTTCATTAATTGTAAATGACTCATTTACACATCTAGAAAATACAACAAAATCAGATAAACTATTCTAAGTAAATGAGCTCAGATCTGTGGATTTCATGTTAATATATAAAAATAAATTATAATTCTATATTACAGCAATAAGTATTTTAAAGTTTTTAAACAGCATTAACAATGTCAAAAAAGATGTACCATATTCATAGATGAAAAGATTCAATATCTTAGAAAAGTCAGTCTTTCTCACACTGTACTTTAGATTCAGCACAATTCTAATAAAAATTCTAATAAAATTTTAATGGCAATTTCCCAAGTGATTTTATAGTTATGTGGAAATTTAAAAAGTCAAGAATAACAAAGGCAAAAGAACTACCTTAAAGGATATGTACTAGGTGCTAAGACTAATTATCAAGTTTAACAACTTATAATACCGTAGTACAAGACAGAACATGCAAAACAAAGCGAATAAACAGAATGGAATAAAAGAAAGTGTCTAGACTTAGAGCCACACATTTATAATCACTTAAATTAAGGCAAAATTACTACTGCAGTGAAACATGGTCTGCAAAATACATTATGCCTAATTGATTGTCCATTTAGTAAAATATAGTAAAGTCTACTGCACACAGCACATAAAAATCAAATCAAATGGATCATAGACCTAACTTTTAAAGTCAAACAATAAAGCTTTTAGAACATAACTTAAATATAGTTTGTGACCTCAGAGGAAGCAGTTTCCTTAAGTAGGACATTGTGAATGAAAGGCACTAAAAGAAAATCTTGACAAAATTTGAACAACATTGAAATGAAGATTTTTTAGATCAAATATTTAAAAACACAGGATATAAAATAAGAGAAAGTATTTGTTGCATATAACATAAAGAACTCTCACAATAAGAAAATACAGAAAAGTGTATTTAGAAAGATAGAAGAGAGAAGACACAGAAAGAAAAGCATTTCATAAGAGGTTATATTAATTTTCAGAAGGCATATTAAAAGCTGATTGCCTTATAAATATTTCCAGTAAAATACAAATTTAACACCAATGAACCACCACTGTACACCCACAAGAATGACTAACATGGAAAGGACTAACAACAGTTGGATTCTCAAGCAATGCTGATGGAGGTATAAATTGGCAGTTTAGAAAACTTACTAAGAGTATCCACTAAAGCATTATCCTTGACCCATGATTCTATTTCTAGACACAAAGTAAAAATAAATGCTTATGTACATACACCAACTAACATACAAGAATTTCATGAAGTATTACTTGTTCATACTAACTTAAAAATTAAAACAACACAAATTTACTCTATGTGGAAACAATTATATTAATAAAATGGATTACACATAGCAACATGAATGACTCATAAACATAACATGAAATTAAAGAACCACATATAGTGGAATATATGATTCCATTTATAGAAACTTCAAAGCACACCAAGTTAATATTTGGAGATATCACACAGCAGGTATATTTGATAGCTTATACTAACTGGACAGGAGAACAAAGAAAGCTTCTTGAGTGTTAAGAATATTCTATTTCTTATTGCAGATTGTGTATGCAAGAGAATGTTCACCTTCAAAAGTCATTGATCTTATTTGTGCATTTGTATATATTTATGTTATGATCCAATAAAGTGCAAAACAAGAAAAACAATGAGAAGAGCTTTATTTTCATTCTTTTTTGTCAACTTTCACCTACCAACCTTTTTCTTTCTTTTTCTTTGCCTCTCTCTCTTTTCTTAGATATGTTTAAATATTCAAATGAATATTTGTAGACAGCAAATCAACTACATTCTCTACTTTTGCCACTTGATAGAGCTTCACATTTTACCACAGAATTAAGTTATAAGATCAAATACCTTGAAAGAAACTTTTAATCTCAAAACTTATTGCATACTTGGCCAAAGAATTAATATTATAGAACTGTAATTTTTTTGTCTACATGGTCATCTTCTCACTTGACTATAAATTAAGATAAAGGGATAGACCTATTCTTCATGATCATGTTCCTGTCTCAGTTTTGCCACATAGTAGGAGCTCTGTTATTTGTTGTTGATCTGAAATGCAGCATGTGGGAAAGTCTTTCAGAGCAACCAGAGAGCCAAAATTGAAAGAAGCCGATATATCCTATTTCTCTAGGACCAAGAACTAGATTACATGACTCCTTGAGAGTCCTTCTCTCTCTCAGAGTCTATGATTGAATGACTTTCTGGTAACTTTTATAACCTTCTTTAGTTACTTATTGTACCAGTTGAGATGGCAATGAGATTTACTTTGCTCTTCTCTTTAGTTTCCTTTTCTAAAAAAAAAAAATTGCATTCATTTGTACATTTGGATGCTTTCCAAATGTAGTGCTTGTAGTGCTTGACGGTGCAATGTAGTGCTTTCTACACTATCTAGGTTAAAGTATACAATCTTTAATTTCACACCTTTGTTTGAAATTCAGAATTCTAAATTTTGTATCAATGGCCCAGATCCATTTTAGTATATAAAATTAATTCCTGAATAATGATTTTAATCACGTAATAGTCATTTATTTTAAATTTTATATTTTTTTCTTGCTCCAGACAATAACTGATGCTTACTTTGTAGTATGTCATGTTAAAATAATAGAAATTATTCATTATAAATCATATAAACCCATCTGCCAGAATTTGATAAGAAAACGATGGAGGAAGACTTTTGTTATCAGAAAGATTTAAAATGAAGGTAAAAGAAGATAGAAATTGGGATGTAGTTATCTCTCTCTAGACAGTTAACAAAATTTAATTATTCTTTTGTTTCTTTTTAGGTCCAAAGTCATACTAATGGCCTTCCAAAAATATTTGTTTATTAAACAGAAGTATGTTTTATGCTTTAACCTCACTAAAACTTAGGCTACTATATCCAAATGTCAAATTTCTTTAAGTGTATTACTTAATTATAAACAATATTATTGTATTATAAACTATAGTATTTTTCTCATGATTTTTTCTCCTATACATTAGAAATGAATGCAATCTATGTGTTTATAGGATAATTATGTTCAAAAATCTACCCATATTTTATCAAAATAAGTACAAAAATTACTATCCATAAACTCTGTATTTTGAATTTTTTATTTATGTGTCAACAAAAATTAATTTAAATTTTTTATCATTTAAACTATTTCATTGTTAAAAGAAATGTCTTTGAGTCCAAGGTTCTTTCTCATTACATCAAGCTCTTATTTCTTATTACATTCCAGATATGTAGTTTATTTTCACTTTCTTCTTTAAAGGTTTAAAATATTTATTTATTGTCTTTCTCCCATTTTCCTTTTGGAGTAACAGAGGCAAATTTTCATTTTTTGCTACTGATTAATTGATCAAATTTCCTTTCAGCTAGTGTGATATTATGACATACAAGTTTTGATTTTCATCTACAGTTCCTGGTTCACCACTCCCTCCCTAAATCGGTCCATAGAAACTAGAATTTCTCTTCCTCAAGATGGGTCACAGACAGTGTAGTTTTCCCTTACCTTTCTGTCCTGGAATTTACCATAAAGAAATTCTCTGAGCTATCCTTTTCTAATAATAGGATTCAAGACCCTCTTCACTGAAGAGGGGTCCTGCCCCATACTCTGAATGAAGGAAGACTCTAGAGAGATCAAGAAGATTCAAAATACAGGACCTTCTGTGTTTCCCCACACCTTTTTGTCCTATCATGTATCAGCATGGCTGTGCATGCTTCGGTCATGCTTACACAATGAAGACTCCATTAAAACACAAAGGACAAAATTCAAAGAGCTTCCAGACAGCAGAACACACAGTGACCCCTGTAAGGGGGTGTGCTCATATGGGCATGGGAATACCGTGTCCCTTTCCCAGTGCCTTGTCCTATGCATTTTTTCATCTGTATCCTTTGTTACATCCTTGATAATGAAATGGGTAAGTAAGCATTTCCTTGAGTTCTGTGAGCTGCTCAAACAAATTAACGGAAGGCAACAAGGGGCATGTGGGGCTGGTAATTGTAGCTGGTAGGTCAAAAGCACAGGTAAAACAATCTGCTACTGGCTCTGTGGCTGGCTTGTGGAGTGGGGGTGAGATGGCCTTGGAGACCCAGCCCTCACCCTGTGAGATCTGATGTGATCTCAGGTAGGCAGCATCAAAACTGAACTGGATTAGAGGACACTCAGTGAGCACTCACTGCAGAACTGGGCCTTTTTTGGTAAGCGAGGGACAAAATCCCATACCTCCAGGTATCAGAAATCTTTACTGCTGATTGTGGTACAGGAGCAGAAAAAAGCAAAAACTTTGTTTTTCTGACAATCAGCAAGCAAAATTGATTATGATTCAACCTTGAATCACTTTGTAACATCTAGTTCAATGGTCATCATTTCCACAAATAAAACAATGACTGATAGAAGACCAACTAGTATTTCTTCTAATTGTGGTTCCTCTTGGAATAGTATAGCTATGGTTGCAGGGAAGAAAGAGTTATTCTTGATGTAGCCCCATGTAGGTGGGGAATTGGCAAAACCAGCCTTTAACATAAGCTGAGGAGGCAGCTGACTATTGTGGCTTGAAGATTTTAAAGTGTTTTCCATTTTTTCTTTCAAGGCACCTGTAATTCCCACATTGCTAACTCTTTTGAATTAAATTGGCAAATGTTATCTAGAAAGTATAATACTCCACACAAAATAGTTTTCTAAACCAGGCTACCCAAGAAAATATGGGTTAGACAGAGCAAGGTAACAATACAGGGATAAGAAGCAAAGCAGGGATAAGGAAATGTTCAAAGAGTCAGGATAGAGAGATTAGCACCAAGGAAGAGGTGGTGAAGGAATTCACAAACTACAACTAGGAGAACAAGAGAACGTACACAGATTTTAAAAGAGTTGTAAAAAATATGTTTGAAAATGGCGTAATTCTCACTGAGGCAGCAAAATACAATAGAAAAGAAATCTCAGTAAAATGTAGATTTCTTGAAAGAAATAATCAGGTATTCTTTGGTGACTCTAAGTTTCCTCGGCCACCAGAAGGGCACAGCATCAAAGACAGCACATAAGGAGCAGAGTGGTGAAGAAGGCTGTTTAGGAAAAGGTGGTGGTAGATGGAAGCGACCCCCCTCCACAAACTCATGGGAGTTGCTCAAATGGAGAAGAACGTGTCTCCAGGGACCCCTGCACAGCCTAGCCTGGATATGGATGCTTGGCCAGAAGACCTGAGTCAGAGATTGGCTATCTGAGTGCTTGAGAGGAGAAACTTATTCACTGAGGTCAGACTATGACCCTAGCACTCTTCAGGAGCAAAGACAAATTAGTACTATACACAAGATAAAAAACCTGGAACACCTTTAAATTCTTCCCTAGAAGAGTCCCTGAAAAACAGGAAAAAGGGCAGTGTGGGAGAAGCAAATGAAGAAAAATATGTTGCCCTGATCACTAGAAAAGTATTCAGATGTTCTCAGTGAGGGTTTGGGAAAAGCAGAGTGAAGGAAAGGAGTCAAGCCAGCATCTTCAGGTCAGATGTGGAGGTCACTTCACAGCAATGCCAGCATAAAAGAGCTTCCCTGCTATCTTCTACACACCACCAGGAGCAGCAACAAACCTTGATCAGAAAAATAGGGGAAGAGAAGGGGAAGAAATAACTCTTGGTTTTCTGTAACGTGTTCTTTTTTAGCTTAGTTTCTAAATGAGAATCAGTTGGTAATAAAAGGGTTTGTTTGTTTGTTTGTTTGTTTGTTTGTTTTTGATACTGGCAATCCAACTCAGGACTTTGCACTTGCCAGACAGACACTGTGCCGCTGAGCTATATCCCTGGCCCTTTATTTATTTTTTTTTTTTGAGACAGGGTCTCACTGTCAGCCTCCTGAGTGCTGGTGCACACCACCACACTCAGCCAGAAGGGTATTTTTTTCATGCACTTATTTACGATGTAAAATTTCTAAGTAGGACATCCTTCCACTTGTCAACTTCTCAAGCAGAAAACTTCTCCTTCCATTCCCCATAACTAGAATAAGAAGATATTTAGATTTAAATCAAGCTAAAAAATTTATTATTGTATAAACTATAAACTTTCAGTAATAGTGACTGAGCCCAGGACCTTTGGACTGATTTACCTTGTTACTTTTTGTTTTATTTTGACTTTGAGATAGGATCTCACTAAGTTGTACAGGCCAGGCTTTAATTTGCCATCCTCCAGCCTCTGCCTCACAGAACTGTGCATTTTTAACTTAATAATGTTTTTTGTGACTTAAAGTGACCCAAAACATTGTAATTACTAACCATCTCCAGAAAATTCATGAACTAGCTACATTGCAAAAAAAAAATACTGAAAGAATTCTATCACTAAACAAAACTTAAAGGGAGAATGAAAAATAGGTATAAAGTTGTTTTCTCATTAAATACCATGAATTTTTCTTATTCAACATCTCTGTTGTTATATTAATAGCAATAGCAACAATGACTATAAAAAGCTACCATTTATTAAACTATTATTTGTCAAGCAGTGCTATCTGAACTTGGTACATATGATCTCATTGAAGCTTTAGGATAATCCTACTATCTTAATATTATAATTTTCATTCTTCTTCCTCTTGCAGTTTTCCACTTAAAAGTATGTAGTGGCCTTCCTTATCTCTTTTAATCATTTTAGGTTTGAAGTTCACTTTGTCCGCAAACAGAATAGTTACCCCTGCTTTTTTCTGGGTTCCTGTTGCATGGAATACTGTTTTTATCCTTTGACTTTTAATCTATGAGTTTCTTTTTGAGTCAGATGTGTTTCTTGTATAGAGCGTATTGTAGGGTCTTGTTTCTTAATCCATTCTGTCAATCTATTGCTTTTGACAGGTGAATTGAGCCCATTTACATTTATGGATATCACTGATATGTACTGACTTGACTTTGCCATGTTGTGTCCCTGTTGTTGGTTTCCCACTTTTCTCCCTTGTTTAATTTCTTGTCTAGCCTGGTGGTTTCTTTCTGTTGTTGTTCTGGAGATTGTGGTCATTTTTATCTTTATCTAGCATGTCTTTTAATACTCTTTCTAGAGATGGTTTGGTGGACATGCATTTCTTCAGTTGTTCTTTGTCATGGAACTATCTTGTTTCTCCATTAAATTTGAGAAACAGTTTTGCTGGGAACATCAGTATCGGATGAAAGTGGTTTTCTTTTAGGACTTGAAATACTTCATTCCAAGCTTGTCTTAACCTGAAGGTTTGTGCTGAGAAGTCTGCTGTGATTCTAATAGGCTTTCCTTGATGGCTGAGTTGTGTCTTTTCTCTAACAGCTTTTAGTATTTTTTTACGCTGTATGTCTGAGATCTTAATTAGTATATATCTGTGTGTAGATTTATGTTGGTTATGACTGTTTGGCATTCTATATGCCTCACTTATTTGTATATCAGATTTTTTCCCCCATGTTTGGGAAATTTTCTGCTATTACTTCTACGAATAGTTTAGTCATGTCCTTTATATTGTCTCCTGCATCTTCATTGGTGCCTATTAATCTTACATTGTTTCTCTTGGCATCATCTTGAAGCTGCTGGATTGTCATTTCATGCTGCTTTGTTGTTTTTATAAGTTCTACCCTTTCATGATCGCTATCTGTGATCCTGTCCTCAAGGTCTGAAATTCTACCTTCTGCTTCATTTAAATGGTTTTGCCAGCTTTCAGTAGAATTCTTTTTCTTGGATATCTCTTTGAATTTTTTTCATGGATTCTTCTTGTTTTCTACATTGTTCATTCAAAGTTTCAATCAATTTCCCATGCTCCTGTATTTATCTATTTCTTCCCTAGCTATGTTGAGCAAATCATTTACGAAGGTTTTTATTTCTGTCTTTATACAAGACATTATTTCTAATTTGATTTCCTCTATAGCCTCATGGATTTGTTTCTTTGTTTCATTTTCCATCTTTTCAGAGATTTCTGGTGCATGATTTTTAAAGTCCTCTTTTTCACTATTGCCTGTTCTTGCTCCTATTGGACTAGATGTTTTGAGATTGCATTTTGCTTTTTCGTTTTGTCATTTTCATCTTGTGGGCCAATATCTGGTTATTCAATCCCAATAGTCACAACTGTCAGCAGTATGTCTCCTAGGGTCCTACTGCGTGGTTGATGTCTGCCTGATTGTTGGGTACATAGTGACTGGAACCTGCCGTGTCCTCCATCAGGGCAAGGGGCCACCAAATCTCCCATCAAACCAGCACTGCCAGTCCACTGCAGTTTAAGGTTCTGGGAGGGAGAGTGGGAGTCAAACATTCACAGCAGTGCTTGATCTAAGAGATGGAGAGGGTAGCTGAGGACATCAGGCCAGGGTGGGTGTAGCGGTCCCCTGGGTTGGCACATGGGAGGAGTGTGTCAGGTCACAGGGGTGGTGGTGGTCCTCTGGGCCTGCATGTGGAGGGAGAGCATTGGGGTGTAGGCACAGCATGGCAACCCAAGCCTGGGTAGGACACAGCAGTCGTCCTCTGGACTGGCGGGCAGGGTAGGACGCCTGGGTGCAAGTGCAGTGCTGCAGCCCGAGCCAGAGTGGTATAATTTTCATTCTAATAAACAGCAAAATAAATTGTTAAATTATCTTAGCAATTATCTTAGGCCCCTCAGCTGGAATGATTAAATTATCATATGAGAAAAAAGAGAATTTCAAAGTGATAGATTTTAATTAACACTATCACATTTTCCTACTATCAGATTATAGAATTTCATTTCTTCCAGCAAGCACTGATAAGCCAGAGCAGATGCATGAAAGAGAAAGAAAGACAAAAGTATTTTAAGGTAACTGTGTGCCAGGACAAAAAACAAGATGCACCCTTCGTGTGAGCCAGTGGTAACTGTGAAAGGGAAAGAGAAGCAGGATACACACTTCCTATGACACAGGCCAGAAGACAAGAAAAGCCAAGCCCATTCCACCCCTTAGCAACTGGCTGATTCAGAGGAACACAGACTGAGTTCATAGCAACTAAAGTACAAAAACAACTTAATGCCTATAATGTTTGATTGACTTTGCAGGCCTAAAGCCAGTAGTCCAAGGATAACAGTGTGCAATATAGCAAATATGGGGGATTTTCTTCTGTCTCGGCTTTGAAATCCAATATTGTTCTCACTATTTCATTTTGTTCTGTTTTGTTGTTTTGCTTCACTCAATGCTCTGTTTCGATCCATTTTATTCTGTTCTGTTTTGTTTGATTTTATTATGTATAATGATATGGGCAGCGGTTTTGAAGATTACAAGAGGTATTATGGTAGCAATTATTGATTTCCTATGATCCTGTTTTGAAGTCCTGTATCACTTTCACTGTTTAATTTTGATTGGTTTTATTGTTTTATTTTGTTTTGCTTTATTCTCTTTAAAACTAAAAAAGTCATCCAAGCATGGTGGCACACTCCTGTAATCCCATGCTGAAGCAGGAGACTAGCCTGGGCTACAAAGTGAGCCCAAGGCCAGCTTGAACTGCATAGTGAGACCCTGTCCCAAAGGACTAAATAAATAAATAATTTTAAAAGTGGTATTTTAAGAAGAAACCCTGGCAGCCCTTTACTTGGTAGTGCCAACACATAACACTCAGGCCACTGTGACACAGCAACACACAGGGCAACACTCACTACTCAGCGCCTTTGAAGATGGCACAAGAACCCACCTGTGTGTCTTATTCTACCCTAAACACATGTAGCACACTGCACCTAAAGAGCACACAGCATAAATAGGCACATGAGTAACGGTATTCTATTGCTAATCAATCCCAATTTAGAAACTAAAAGAAAAGCCTATTCTCTTCAAGGACCCCAGGACCATATACTATGGAGAGAAAAATCCATGTGCAGGTCTAGCTAGCCATTTGGAATACAGAGTTCAGGTGTTAAAAGTCTGAGCTGTGGGCTAGAAGTCAGATTTAAAAAAAAGTTTATAAGCAGGGCACAAACCATAATGAAACCGAGTGTCTTTCTTCACCAAGGTTAGAGGTCTGCATCAAAGTATGTCAAAACTACAAATTAAAATCTGAGATATTTTAACTACCAAAGAAAATGTAAATACTTCACAAAATCCTTTAAATAAACTGTAACTCTTTTTAATATTGCAGACCAAGGACTTTTTAATTACTGATTGAAAACATTACAATCAAGATTTTTATTTTCTATTTCATATTGATTCAAAATGCAGCTTTTCAGTTAACATTGCCCTTGATCAGAACACAACTGCCTATAGTGAAGTTACTGTAGTGAAATAAATGCTTGGAATTTTGCTTATTCAACATTCTTATAATAATCTGAATAGTGATTACAATGCAAATGATAATAAAATAGCCAATATTTATTAAAGTTCTATTATATTTTGCTTTTATTCTAAACCAAAAAGATTTGTCTTAAAACAAGCCATCTTCATTAAGGCAACCACAAAAATATATACAGAACTAGACATTTTTCACCCAATTTTGCCAATGCATTTCCAATGATCTAGTTACTTAACATTTTTGTTTGTTTTGTTTTAATATGCCTACATACATAAATACCTGTCACCATTTGAGTTACTTGAATTTATTGCAAAGGCCATTTGGTCTTCTGGATCAAGCTCCAGGAACATTAAACCCAAGGTGTATTCTGAAACAACAGTGTCACACTGAAACTAAACCTTCATTGATTGGTATCTGCCAACAACAAGGTGTACATTCTACTGAGGGTTTCAAGGAAGCACTCTGCACCCTGACTACTATTTTGTAGTAGTCTGCACTTACATATGCTTCACTTTATTAGAAATTTGAGTAAGCACAAAGATAAAATCACTAAAAAAAATTATAATTTACTACTACAGTAGCAAAGTAATTTTGGTGAAGACCTTAAAGAGTCTAAGATAAGGATCAAAGAGCACATCAGTTCTTCCCTGTGCTTTCTTAACCAGGGTGGTGGTTGGGTCATCAAACCCTATGTTGTACAATCAGAAAAAAGGGGGCAAAGGAAGTTTCCAGAAGTGTATGAGTAGGAGATGACATCGTGGGTCATCTCAGCAAATAGCAAAAGATTAGCTTTTTGGTGGGTGGGCCAAGATCTAATTAGCAACTAAAAATCGAGAAACAAAAACATCTAAGCAGATAGATTGGTCTACTCACTGGGAGTTTTCTCTGATCATATTAGATAAATATTATCTAAACAATAAGCCTGAATTAGTTCATGCTCAAAGTTTATATCAGGAGAGTCAACAAACTTCCTGGTTGTGTGATTGTAGGTGATTGTGAAGAGCAATTCTCCCTTCACACTTCCGCCTACCTCCTCTATACAATAAGGAGAATAATAAATCCTACCTCTCTCAGATGAGTGTAATAAAGAGGACTCCAGTTTAATAATTCATTAGGCTTTCTGGGTGAATGGTTCTATATAAATGTAAGCATGAATGCAGACACCATCAATAAGCCATAGGTTATTTGATGCCACATTTATAGTTGATCCACAATGCCACTGTCTTAAAAACATATCTTAAAGTAGTCTCTCAGCCTCTCTTCCCCTGTCTCCTATGACCCACATTTCAGATGACTTTGTATTTATTTCCTATTTTGGATGGAGGATCTTTTCCATTACAAAATGAATAAGAATTTGTCAACTGCCTTTTTTAGAAAATTTTAGAGCAGCATTTTAGGTTTCTAAGAAAAGCAGTATCTTTAGGTTTCTGATTATACATGCCCACATGTTAAATCTAGCGTAAGGCTTCATACTAAACAAATAACCTAGTTAACTGGCAGTAATAGAGAACATCTATTAGCTGGATTGTAATCTCTTGTTTGCTTACTAAACTAACATCTGACATAATTTAAAAGTAGTAGGGAGTAATTATAAACCACAGAAACTTTTTATTTCATATATCATGCGCTACTTTATACTTATACGTAGTAAAAATATTTATTGCTTAAAGAAAATTAGCATTTTATTACACTTTCCAATTCTAAGAATTGAGTTGATAACAGATAGAAATATTTTCTAAACCATAAGTATGAATAAAAACCATATGCACTAAAGCCTGTTTACTGGCATAAAAGGAAGAATTCTGCTCAGCTCTTTAGAGCATGAGGATACTTGCATGGCTCTTACCTGAGAGTAACATGAAAAACTATAACTGAAAGAGTAGAGAGCAGTGGTGAAAAACAGTTGGAAAAAGTAGGCAAGAGAACTGAATCAAACTCCTAAACAGGAAACATAACTACAGAGGCTTCTAAACTACAGAGGCAGACAAAACCTCCACACAAAAATCTGGAATGGTGTACTGTTTGAACACAGAGAAAGTTCTATCAATGAGGCAAGAGATTAGTAAGCACCCATTTGTAATTGATTCCTGAAGTGTTGCCACAGCCACAAATCAATAGTTTTCAACGGTACAACTGGAAAAATATTAATACTTTTTATAGTCTTTCCTAGTACAGTCAAGCGTGAATAACAAGTCACTGATTTTTAAAGATCCACAAATAAGTGGAAATAGAATCACTAGAAATAAAGGAGTGATAATCTTATTTTTCAAGTCAAACCATGCCCAATGAAAGTGCATCTCTAAATCCTTTTACAAAAAAATAGTGCTTAAATTTTTATTTCTCTTCATCAAAAATGTCAAGCATCAAAAATGTCATAGTAGGTTGCATCATTTTTTTAGTCCAGGTCAGATTCTTTCACTTAAAATGAAATTTATATATATTTTATATGAGATCAAGGAACACATCACACATCGGCATTACCTATTATGTATTGCACATACAAAACATCTTTGAGCTTTCTTTAAAAACAGTAAAGTAACATGCTTATAACATATTTAGAAAAATACAGTATGGTATAGTGTTGAAGAAAATAGGCTCGGGAATCAGTAATAACAGATTCAAATCTTGACTCTGTTCCTACAGACTATTGAACCTTGGTCCCTCTGTTTAACTTTCTAAGCAATGTCTTTCCTGGAAATGGAAATTTTACTGTATAGGCTCATTGAGAGAGCTATATAAATAATCCATTACATACTCTAGCTGAGGATTTTAGGCTAGATTTTGGAGGTTGGGGTAGACAGTGGTGGATGAGCTAGGGTAAAAACAGAGAATGGCTTGGACATGACAACCCAGGCACAGATGATGCTCTCATGGACCAGATTATAACTGCGGAGAAGCTAAAAAACGATTAGAGGCCACTTTCATATATTTTTTGCTAAGTAATTAAATGGGAATTTTGATTGCAATTCTGTCAAAACTATGGATTTATCTTATCTACTGGTGAATTTCCCATCTATGTACTAAATGTGCCTATTTATTCATATCTTCTTTCAAATTTTCAACAAAATTTTAGTTTCTTCATATAACCTTCCATATACTATGGTATTTATTTGTAGAAAAATATTATGGCAGTGATAAGGGCTTTTATTTTTCATTATATGTTGAAACTAAATCTTGCTGGTGTACCTCAAATGTAATTTTGGTCACATCTCTAAATTCTACAATTAAATCATGATAAATCTATTCAATAATTTTAGCTGAAACATCAAGACATTTTAACTCCAGCACTGAGGTCATGCTGATAAGCATAGAGCACAAATAAAATAGATAATAGATAGATTTAGATAATGACAACTCTTTAATAGCAAAATAATTTGTGGAGTCTGTCATTGTGGAGTAGACAAAAAAATTTCATTGCATATGAGCACTATTCATAAGCCTGTTTCAGTTGTAATAGTCATTACTGCAGTTGTCTGGTTATCCATGAATGCTCAAATTACATTACTCATAGACTTAGTGGTTTAAAACAACAGAATTCTGTTTAATAAGCTGGAAAAACTGGCTTTCCCATGTTGAAGACTAAAACTAGACTCCTGTCTATCACCATGTAATCAACTAAAGTCAAAACGGATAAAAGATCTAAATATTTGAATAGAATAATTCAAGATACTGGAAGAGAAAATAGGCAGAAATCTTTCAGACAAAAGTGTAGGCAGAGATTTCATAAACAAAACCCAGACCACATGGGAAATACTACAAAGAATCAACAAATGGAATCTTACCTTATTAGAAAGCTTTTTCACAACAAAAGGAATCACCAACAGAGTGAAAAGAAAACCCACAAAGTGAGAAAAAATTATAACCAGTTGTCCCTGAGACAAAGGACTTATATTTAAAATATATAAAGAATTTTAAAAAATCAAACTCCCCTAAATTCAAAGCCTCAATCCAAAAACGAGCATCTGAGATGAATACACACTTCTCAGATGAAAAAATACAATTGGCAAATAGATAAATGAAAAAATGTTTGACATCATTAGTCTTTCAAGAGATATAAATTGAAACAATACTGGAATTCCATATCAATCCAGAAAGAATGACTATCATCAAGAAATCAAAATACCAAATGCTGGAGGGCCTGTGGGGAAAAAGGAACCCTTCTACACAATTAGTGTGAGTGTAGACTGCTGCCAACGCTGTGGAAATCAGTGTAGAGAATCCTCAAAAAGCTAGGATTAGAGGTCCCATTTGACCCAGCTCTTCCCTTCTGCGTATCTTCCTGCAAGAACTGAAAATATCATACCACAGTAATATATGCGCACTCATGTTTATAGTAGCTAAATCTTGCAATCAACTCAAATGCTCATCACCCAAGCAATGGACAAGAAAGATTTGGTATTTTTATACAATGCAGTACTACTTAGCTATAAAGAAGGATAAACTCAATCAAGTCTTTTATAGGTAAATGGATGTAACTCAAGAGCATACTCATAGGTGAAATAAATCAGACCCACATATGTCCACACAAAATAGTTAAGATAGTAATACAGCTAGCTTCTCTTAGTTCATTGAAAAGAAAGATTTGAACTAATATTATTTGGACAATATTTATTGTCTATATCTTGTACTCTAAGTAACTACTATGAATGTGCAATGTATTAATTATTATTACTGTCCTACACTGTTTTGAAACTGTTTTACTGTCATTGCTATTTTCTCTCTTTAAAATAAAATTTAAAAACAACAGTCTTTCATTGTGTCTCATAATTTTATGAATTGAATGTACTTAGTATGCCACTCTTGATAGATTTCTCGTATGTTTCCAGTCATCATAGCTGGGGGTGAGGGCTCCACAGAAACAGATGTTTGACACGACTTCTTCCATACCGCACCATTCTTCCTTCTTCCTTCCCTCCCTTTATTTCTTTCCTCTTGGATCCTCTCCAAATCCAGAGTCTTCAAATATCATGGTCTACAGTAGTAGATTTCTTACCTGGAAGACAGCTCTCCCCAAAGCACATGTTCCAAGAAAACGTGAAAGAGGCACACACGCTCATGATCCAGTTTCACAGCTTGTGTACTAATACTTCTGCTGCACCGTGTGACAAACCCGTGTGCAACAGGGGAAAGACCCATAAAGAGAGAATACCAAGAGACCTGGTGCACTGGGAGGCCATCCCAAGAGCTAATCACCCCAGTTACTAACAAGCAACAATATCAATGAATTGTTTGTGTTAATTGTTATCTCTTCAGTGGTACTTTTATGATTATTAACCTGTCCTTTTGAAAAGTTAAGAATTATTTTTAAAAATTGATTTCCAAATTAAATATTTAGCATTTTCATAATTAGTAACTAGGGAAAAAAGAAAAGTGAAAAATAGTTTATTTTGAAGCACCGATAAGCCAATTTTGTCAATGATTTGTGCTATAATCTAGGATAACAAAGTTTTTAACCCTTGGTTCAGTTATTGGTATCCAATATAGCTATTACCTTTATGTACAAATCAATACTAATTATACTCAGAACAGTAAAAATTATAAGTGGTATTTAAGCAAAATTTAATTTTAAAATTAAAGTTTCAGATTTTTTAAAGGAGGCACACAAAGAGTATTGAACTCAATGGGAAAGAATTGTCTGTAAATAAATGACCCTGGGTTGATTCACTAGATACCTAGAGAAAATAAATGAAATCTTTCTATCTCAGTACATATGAAAAAATGTAGCTTAAAGTCCTAATATAAAAGTTAAATGAAAAAAATTTCCACTCCAGTTTGGATACATTAATTTATACCAGAATAACATAGAAACACTATAAAACAGCACTAGAGATGAAAAATATATGAGTTAATATTTTTCAATTTTTGAACAAAAAATAATATCAGACCGTGACTCTTGAGAGAAGGGTGAAAAAAAGTGTGAGAAGGAGAAGAAGGAGAAATAAGTAAAGATATGCCATGCACAGGAACCTAATGAACTCAATTAATGTAAACATTATATCTTAGTTCCAAACATGAGCTAAGATTAATAATATCCACAAGTATGAAAATAAGATAGAAGAACTGGAGGACAAGGGCAGGTGAGGGAGGGAAGAGGAAAGGGATTTTAAAAACAGAAACAATGGTAAGTGCATGTAACCACTTCCTGTAATGCTTGTAATCTTCATGAATTGCAAACATGTACTGATAATTTTTTTAAAAAGAAGGCCAGCATGTAAGGTAAGCCAAAATGTCAGCACAACTTTCCGTCTGAAGGCTCTTTCTAAGTCACATCTTAGGGAAATAGAGTCTAATGTGGCAGCCAGATGGGGGAGTACAGAAGGAAAAAAAAAGGGCTTTGAATTGCTGCACCAAGAAGTCTTTCTGGAAATCTGCTTTGGGTACCCACCAGTCTTTGACTAATTATAAAGCTTCTAAAATGATACTATATATATATATATATATATATATATATATATATATATATATATATATATATTAAGTCTCTTAGATCCTCAACATTAGGATACATAGGATAAAGAAGGGCATGCTTTAGGAATAGGTAGCTCTATTACATTTACAGACTACTTTAGATTTCCCCAATTGGGCTTGAAAACAATTCTCACTACAATTCTGTCCCTATAGTCCCAGGTGTTCAGGAGGCTGAAGTAGGAGGACCAGTTGAGTCCAAGAGTTTAAGGCAATATATATAGCTTTGGATGGCCCAACATTAAACTGAGGATAGGCAGAGGAAAAACTCATTAAACTTATAAAGACCAATATAATTATCCAAACTGAAAAAGAGAGAAAAGTGAAAAAAGGACAGAGATTCAGCTATCTATGAGTCAGTAGAAAACATGCTAAATAGTGTCATTGAAGTTCCAGAATGACAAACGAAAGTAAATAGGGAAGAAAAATATTTGAAGAAATAATACTCACAAATACTCCAAATATGAAAGCAAAATGTTCATGAACAAAAGATTTAGTTAACTTTCAGAAAGATAATTTCAAAGAAATTCATCTAAATCAAACTGATGGAAACCACAGATATTTTCACTGGTTTTAGAACACTAGATAAATCTTTAATTTTTTTTCAATACTTTAAAGATGCTGCTCCATTGTTTACTCACTTGCCTGGTCTCTGATAAGAAATCTGTTGCTATGTTTATCTTTGTTTCAGTGTACATGACATTGGCTTTTTCTCTGGATCCTATTAAGATCTTATCTTTATTGTTGGTTTTGATCAATTTAATTATTCTTGGCATTAGTAGAGTTTTCTTCATGTGGCTTGAACTTGAAGGTTGTAAATTTCTTAAATTTGAGAGCACATGTTTTCCTTAAATTTTCCAAATTTATTTTTCCTTTTTAAATTTTTTATTTTAAAGAGAATAAAACCAATCAAAACAAAACAGTTAAAGTGATACAGAACTTCAAAACATGATAATAGGGAATCAACAGGGGCTACCACAATGCTTCTCACAATCTTCAAAATTACTGCCCATTCCATCTGACATAATAAAATCAAACAAAACAGAACAGAGATTGCAAGATGGCCGACTGAGTGGCGACACGATAAGAGAGCTTCTCTGAGAAAAAAAAAAATAAAAACAACTCAGATGCTGGAATCAGGCAACATGGAGAAAGCCAGACAAAAGGAGAGGAATTCTCATGACCCAGGAAGAAACTGAGGAAAAAGAAAGAGAAAAAAAAAAAAGAAAGAAGAAAAAGAAGCACGGACAGAGGGCTGGAGCTGGGCAAGCCCCAATCTCTGCACTGGCACATCCTAGAATCAGGTGATTCAGGATCGAGCTGAGATAGCAGCCCTTCCCTCAAGGGTTGGTGAGCTCCAGACCCTCAGCTGGGGGAGGCCCTGAGACAGGGAGTGGAAACAGCCAGTCCAGCTGCTTGAACTTTGGTGAGTGACGGGAACTGGAATCCCCAAACCAGGAGGAGTGGCTGGGCAACATTTTGGAGTTGGGCAGGGCCCGCTTGAATTGGGGCCCTAGGCAGTGTCCGCAGATGACTCCTAGTCCAAAGCAGATTGGTGGGGTCTGCTCGGGCTGGGCCACGCCCCTGGTTGAAACCCAATAGCCAGGGACGGGGCTTTCCTGGGCCAGTGGCATCCCCAGAGAACACACAAACATGTTGAAGCATAAACTGGTTGACTGACATAGAGGGAGGAGCCAGCTCTCAGCGTGCAACTCACAGATCCAGGGCAGACTGAGAGGAGGTACTTCCCTAGCAAGTGCACTGCAGAAAAACTGCAAGCAAAACAAAAGGCCCAGAGACCTCCACCATCCACCCGTCTGAAGGGGGCCAAAAACATGACAAGACAGAGAAAGAGAAAAAAGTCTGCAACTGTGGAAACAGAGGTAAATGCAGAGGAGGTTCAGAGCAGCAAACCTGTAATGTCAGAGACAGCCTCATCGGAAATAAAGAAATCCATCCGTGACCTCATCTTTGAAAATAAATCTGAAATTCTAACTCAGGTGAAGCAAGATATAAGAAGATTAATAAAAGAAGTCCTGGGTAATCCTCAAGTAGACACAAATGAAAGAATAGAGGAACCCAGAGAAAGGAGAGAAGCCTTTGATGAAGAATATAAACAAAACCTAGAATATATGAAACAGATCCCAAAAGAATATCAGGAAATTAAAAACTCCATTGAAACCTGGCAAAACATTTTAACAAAAACTAAAGACAAACTTTCAAAACTTGAAGATAGATTTGCAAAGTATGATCATGAAAGGAAGGATCTCTTAAAAATAACAAGGAACCAGGAAGCAACGTTACAAAGGCTAGAAGATGACAAGAGGATTTATAACTTAAGAATAAAGTATGTGAATGAAGATGCAGCAACAAATACAAATGAAATAAAGAGTCTATTCACAGAAATAATTAAGGAAAACTTCCCAAACATGGGTAACGGAAGTGAAGTTCAGATAAATGAGGCATATAAAACTCCAGCCAGCTACAACCCAAACAGGTCTACACCCAGACATATAGTAATCAGGATCCCAGAAACCCACCACAAGAACAGAATATTAAAAGTGGTCAGAAAAAAGAAATAGATTACCTATAAAGGAAAACTCATCAAAATCACAGAGGACTTCTCAATGCAAACCATCAAATCATGAAGAGCTTGGAGTGAAATATTCCAAGCCCTGAAAGAAAATAACCTCCAACCCAGAATGATGTACCCTGCAAAACTGTCTCTCAAAATTAATGGAGAAACAGTATATTTCCACGACAAAGAGGAAATATCCAACCCTGCAAAGAATACTGAAGGACATTCTAGAGAGAGAAAAGAAAATCACCAGGGTTCCAGGAATAATGGCAGAAAGGCCTCAAAGAAAGGGGCAGACAGTGGAATGAAGGAGAAAAGTAAACAAATAACAACAGAAAAATAGCATGGCAGAGATAAGACAGAGAAGATTGGTTATATCACTGTTTTATCATGACTGATTTTATTTGAATCTGGTATGCTTGAGAGTGTCGAGTCTGAGAGTAGGGGCAACTACACTGAAGATGACAGGACTCAATAGGATACCCATTCTGGTTTGATTGTTATCTGCCTTTGAAGTGCTATAATGTCTCCAATGTTTAGATTTTATTAATAATGTAAAGCAATGCTAAGTTTATATTATATTTGATGATATAGACAATTTGATTGAAAATAACAAGAGACATCATAGTGACTACCATAGATCACCTAGTGTGTTTTTGTATGTTCTTTTCATTTTGTGCTTCTCTAGGAATTTGTATTGCTGACTTGTTTTGATTTGTTTCTCCCTCTAATACAGAAAGGCTAGGTATTTGTGTATAGAGTTATACATGTGTAGAACTTCTAAGTAGTTTATGAGAATGGATTATAGTTATTGTAAAGGAAAAAAAAGGAAAAGAGAATATTCTAAAGGATATCACTGCATGTATGTTTGAGTGTGTTGAGTTAATTACCATGTTGCTAAAGTTTTAGTTGGATGAATGAGCAAAACTGACTGTAGTCTCACTGTTTGGATGTCCACTTTGTGGACTTTACTTTTGTAACTTGAACAACTGCATCTAAGAGGAAAGTGTATAATTATCAACTAGTGATTTTTACTGGTTACTGTTTTTGTTTTTTTGTTTCGTTTTGTTTTGTTTTTGAGATTTTGTATTGTTTCTAGCCTCTTTCTGTTTCAAAATTTTTTCCTTAAATAAAACAATTTAAAAAAAAAGCAAGAGGAGGAAAAGAAAGTGCTCTAAAAGAGATAACTGTATGTATACTTAAGTGTGTAGGACTGATAACCATGTTACTAAGTTTTTGTTGGGTTGGTGAACAGAACTGTTTGCAGCCTCACTGTTTGAATGTCCACTTTGTATGCTTTAATTTTATAACTGGAACAACTATATCCAGAAAGACAATATGTAATGTATCAAATAGTGATTTCTTACTGTTTATTTTTTTTAATTCTGTATTGTTTCTACCCTTTTTTCTGTTTTGTTTCCCCCCTCTTTAAATAAAATTAAAAAAGATGAAAAAAAACCAGAACAGAATAAAACCAATCAAAACAGAACACTGAATAAAACAAAACAACAAAACAGAACAGAACAAAACAGTGAGAACAGTATTGGATTTCAAAACCAAGCTAAGAAAATTCCCCATAGTTGCTATATTGCATATTGTCATGCTCTTAATAGATGCTCAGACTATTGGCTTTAGGCCTGCAAAATCAATCAAACTGTACAAACATTAAGTTGTTTTTGTACCTCAGTTGCTATCAACTCAGTCTGTGTTTCTCCAAATCAGTTGTTTGACTACTGAGGATTTGGAGGGACAGGGGCAATGCTCTTGTCTCTCAACTCATGTGCCATTTGGCTCACAGGAAAGGTAAAATAATTTCTTGTTTCTCCTCCTGGGACCCGTATGGCTTCTGCTGGCTCATAGGAAGGATGAATTGGCTTCTTCAAATTTTCCAAATTTATGTAGTTATTATTTCTTTACATATTTTTGGTCAAACATTTCTGCAAACATTTTTCTATACTCTCTTTCAAGACTCCAATTATATAAATTAGACCAGTTAAAGATGTTTTACAGCTTACTAATATTCTCAAGTTTATTTTCCTTTTCTGTTCCTCGTTTTGAACCTACACAATCTAGCTTTGTGCTCTGGTTTTTGTGAAATGTCTAATTTTCCATAAATCCTACCCAGTACATTTGTGTTTACACTTTATATACTTTAGTTTTTAATCTATAAAATTTTAACTTCAGTCTTCTTATATATTCTGTGCTTCAATGTAATATTTCAAAGAAGCAGAAAAGAGTTATAAGAACTACTTTAACTCCTTCACTCTCTCTCATCCTTCCTTTCTTCCTTCCTTTTTTCCTTTCCTTATTTCTTGTTTTCCTTTCTAAAATAAAATTTCAGTATGGAGCTCAGGCCTTGAACTCACTACTTAGAGGGCCAGGATGGCCTTAAATTTGCAGTGATCCTCTTGCCTCAGCCTCCTGAGTCCAGGGATTACAAGAGTGCTCCACCACACCCACTTTCTTCTCCATCTCTGAACAATAAAGGATCTAAGATTCTGGGGTGGGGGAATGAAGTAGGACAGAACAAATAAAGATAGGTACTCCTAGAAAAGAGCCAAAGAACATCATAGTTTAAAAAATAAATATGGCAGCTTTAGGACAGGCCAAGGTCTTCTAATTTCAATTGATTTCTGAGGACATGAAAGTCCTAGATGGACTGAACAGAAACTTGAGGTATCTTCCTGCTGAGTTCACCAAATGTGACTGTAATTATCCATTTTCTGATGAATATTAGCATGGAGGCCATTGTCATGACTCCTGCCAGAAATTCCTGACACATCTATCACCCTAGTCAAGCCATGCTGATTAGCAACTCTCATAGCCTGAGTTAAGTCAACCCATCCAGAAGAAAAAGGAACTAAATTAGCATCAGATTTTTGAAAATAAAATTTTTTCTTAAAAAAAGAACTATTTTTAAAGTTTTTGTCTAATACCTCCTCAATTTTAACTTTGCATTGATATAGTTATACCTTTATTGTGGATCATATTTTCTTACTTTTGGTCCAATGCCTTGAATTTTGTAGTACCTTAAAAGCCACCCAATTTTTGGTTGTTCTGTTCTTCTCAGAAAAAAGGATAAATCTAGTCCTATTACTCTATTTTGTCAGAAATCATCATGCTGTGGTACATGGAAAGCTAATTAAAAGTCTGTGCAAAATATGAGGGGATGATTTTAAAAATGACAAACTGATAAATTTAATTTTCCAAATTAATTTTGAAACAATTGGTGAGCTAATTTGAGGAACAAGTGAGAGGAAATGTCAATCCAGAGCCAGTTTGGAGACATATAGAGTTTAATAAACATAGTTTTTAAAGATGTATATCTAGTATACTGGAGTAGACTCTAGTATTGCATCTTCCATTCACTCATGAAGACAGAAGACCTGAAGGACCTGAAAAAATAATGCTAGAAATACTTAAGGAGGGCAGAGCAAGATGGTCAACATAAAGTGTGAGGCCACTGGAAAATGTTAATAGTTAAAAAGGTGTAAACACAGATAAGCAGAAACTGATAAGTAATTTCATCTCCAGGAGAAGTCATGTTCCCTCCCATACATCATCCTTTGATTCAGTCCACCTATATGCTATGTGCTAATCATTTTTAAGTGGTAAAGCTTCTATTTTACAATTTGCCTATGTTTGTAAGTGGTTCATTCTCTGAAACTTCTTATGAGATTTGATTGCCAGATTTGGTGGTATTGGGAGTGTAGGGCTCTTAAGAAGCCCTAAAGTAGTTGATGGAGTTTTGTATCTTTCTCTTTGGGGTGAATTTTCCCTCTTGTAGGGCATGAGTAGCCACTGCTTGAGTCTTTTGTGTTTTTTCTTTTGCCTGCTTCCCCTTGTAATTTCTACCATGAATCTGTGCAACATAAGATCTTTCAAGGAGCCAAGATATCAACACCAGGCTCTTAGATTTCTCAGACTGTGGAAGCATGATCTGAAATAAATCTCTGTTCTTTATAAGTCACCCAGTCTGAAATATTGTTTTAGAACAATAGAACACAGATTAATGCGTATTCCAAAAAGCCTGGTTCTTAGAATATATGTCTCACTTGTTTTTTTATACAATTAATGCTTTCTTTTTTCAGAAAAGAAACAAAATCTTCCTGCTTTTATTTGTATGCCCTTGTCTGAAGCTTTGCCCATCAGCTCTTCTCATCCTCTACATCTCATTTTTCCCTCCTGTGGGTTCTCCTTCTCAGTCACCAGGCATTTCAGTTCTTTGCCAGCCACGTACAAATTCTCTGTCAACCATGTTCTTCACTGAACTCTAACATCATGTCTTCCTTCTCTTTCACCACGGAATTTCTATTTCCATTCTCTTCTAAATTGAAATTTCTCTTCAGAAGGTTACCCTAGTATTCTGATTTAAAACAATTCAAAACTCTCTTCATAGTGTCAACCCTTCCTGAATTTTCAGTTGTATTTAATACCTTACTGAGTTCCCTTGCACCTTGGTTTTAGAAATTTTATTTTCTTTGTTTTTTCTTTGCCAAGGGATAAATATTAATCATCAGACCCATGGTTACAGAGTAACACTCTCATTGACATAGCATCAGTTCCTTACAAAATAAACAAAATATCTAAAGATAATTTCAGGAATGCTGGAATTAACTCTCACAGAACAAATTTTACAAAATACTTATCACAATCTGATAGGTGACACATATCTGTCTTTAAAAAAATAGATGCCTTAAGTGTAACAACTATATGTTACACTCCTTGAAATTTTGAATATTCAGGTCAGTATCATGCATTCAATAAACTAATTCTTCTTTCTTCATAAATATATTAAAGACTGAATTAACTGAAGAACCAAATAAGTGATAAGGGTTAGTGAATAGCTAGGCAAGTGCACATGGAATGAAACTGTATACTGGGCCATAAATTTCACAAAACATAAAAACTGTAGCTTAAAGTTTGAAGCTTGAATTTTTAATGGTTTTGAAAAATCTGGTTAGAATATATATTTTTAAAAACATTTTATTAACAGAAAAATTTAAACATCCCCAAAAACAAGTCCTTTAAACTATTATAACAACCAATTCATTGCTACTGTTGAAAAATGCACTTTTAAAATGAATAGATTAAACTTTTAAAACATTAAGACAGGAAAAGTGTGCCATTTTGTTCTAGGTAAAATCATACTTAAAACTATTTCACAAATATCTACTAGTTTAAGAGTTTTATGTTCTTTATTAGTCTCTGAAAATATAGTGTCTGTCCATCATAGCCTACAATATGTTCCCCTTTAATAAATGAAACTCCTTTAAGGAATAGATTTCTGTCTTAATATAGGTTAGCAGCAGTTGCATATGCAGGAATACTCTCCTCAGCCTCACAGCAAACTCACAATGCACACACACTTTCTTTGCCTCCTGGACTTAATTTCACTATCACCTAATCTATCAAGTACCTTCCAAGATAGCACTGACCAAATTACAATGAAAGGGGACATTAGATGTTCCTGAGTTACACAAGCATCAGCGGGGGCTCCAGTTACAGGATCCAGTCCGTCTTGCTGATACAGGAGACGGAGATTGTGGTGTACAGTATTTCAAGTGCAGTTTCTGCAGGAGGGGTGGGGCAGAAGCACTCTGCTGGGTAAGGCATAGGTTTCTAGCTACATCAGTGTTATCTGTGGTGCTGTGTAAGTGCTGTATTTGAACGATGATTCCTGTGTCCTCTGAGAGCGAACTCATTTGACCTTAAGAATTCAGCATAGCATTAACCCATTGAAGAATTAGAAGAACCTGTGAGCTGTCTCTTTGGAGTAGTGACTAGAACAGTAGAAATAAATCTCTACAAAATCATTTGACTTGTTACACTTTAAGCCAAAGAAAGAGAGAAAAGGATTGGAAATACCAGCCTCCAACATAACAGTGCATATTGGTGTATTTATGAGTAGAGAAGAATCTATCTCTCATTTCTCCTTTTTCATATAGCAATAGAGCTAGGAGTCTTGGTAAAATCAAGGCCCACATTTAGCCTTCAGACCCTTCAATTTTTGTTTTGATGTGCTCTATCACTCTATTAGTCAGATTTTCCCACTATAATGAAATACCTGTCACAGGCTACTCATGAAAACAAGAGGCAGATTTAGTGTACAGTTTCAGAGGCTGAAAATCCAAATGGCATTGTGGAGGGTCAGCAAGAGCTGGCTCTTCGCAGCACTACCTCATGGGTCAGAAAGCAATACCAAGAACAGGTATTGAATTAAGAAGGTGATTGCATCTCAGACCAGAAAGACAGGAGGGAGTCTTGCTCCTTTTATAACATTCTCAGCAGAACTCAAGGACTCACTCAAAAGCCACCTTCTAAAGCATACTTCCACTGAACAAACAACTTAGCTTTAGGACCCACCTATGAAAAGTTCCACAGTTCCCCCAATACTACCACCCTGAGGAGCAAGATTTCAATCATATGAACTTTTAGGAAAACACAATTAAATCATATCCAAGCCATAACAGATGACCTATTTATTATTTGCTTTGCAGATCTAGCAAGTATTTTTTGTTATAGTAATTATCATAAAACTCCAGATTTTGAAGAGTTGGTTTTATATTAATTTTTTATTATCCTAAAACCCCTAATTTTAGTTTTTTTTGTCTCTGCTTTTTTTAAATTTTATTTTAAAGATAGTAAAATACAACAAAAAAGACAGAATGGAACCAATAAAGACAATGCAGTGGAATTGATACAAAACTTCAGAGCAGGATACCAGGATAACAGTAATAGGTACCATAGTATATCTTGATATCTTCACAATAGTTGTCCACTCAATCAGGTATAGCAAAATCAAACCAAAAACAGAACACTATAAAACCAATCAAAACACAATGAATAGAGCAAAACAATTAATTAGAGCAAAGCTAAACAGTGAAAACAATATTTGACTTCAAAGACAAGATAGAAGGAAATCTCCCATATTTGCTATGTTGCATACTGTCATCTTCCAAAGAGATGCTCAGACTGCTGGCCCCAGGCCAGCAAAATCAGCCAAACTATACAAGCATTTAGTTGCTTTATGCACCTTAGTTGCTGTCAACTCAGGCTGACCAGGAAACCATTCAACTGGGGGGAGGGAAGGGACGTTTCATTCTCAGCCCACTGGTAGGCTCACAGGAAAAGCTGACTTTTCTCTCCCTGGTGCACCTGTAGCTCGCGCCACTTACCAGGAAGGTTGACTCGTTATTTTCTTGGTTGGTCCCCCAAGTCCCAGCATGGCTGATTCTCAGGAGATGCTGACTTTTCTCTCCTTGTCTCTACTTTATAATAAAGAGTACTCTAAAATAATAATGTATGATTTTGTTTCTCAACTCCTTGCTCTAACAAGTATTCTTTTCTTAAATTCACTTACTCCAAATTTACCTCAGAGAAAGATTAAAATAGGTAGGCCAACTTGCCCAGAGCAAATAGCATGAGTGGTGTTGTCATAGGAAACATGTTATTTGAAGTTTTTTTATCTACAACCCTGATTACATAATAAATATAGAACTGAAGTCCTGTCAAGAACACTAAGACTTTTGGTCAAAGGAAAAGGGCACCAGTTTGGTGTGCTACCTTTAGACAGTTTTTTTTTTTTAACAATAAATGACTAAAGAATAACAGAGAAGACTATTTTGCAATCTCGTGACACACAAGTAAAATTTCAGGATGATCATTTCAGTGATGCATTGCTATGACAGGAATTACTAATTTCACTCTCAATTAATTCAATAATCATTGTTACTTTGTGACAGTAATTAGCACAGTTATAGAATCCCTGAAATGCAATTATGACTCTCTATTTAGATGCATAATTGTCTTGAAGGATTTGCAATTGTAGGCTGTGTCTTAAAACCCAACTACTGTGTACCAAACTCATTCAGGGAGAAGTTTAAAGTTTATTCAGGAAATAATTTATTCACACAGTTTTATTCTCTCCCATTTGCATTTCTGAGGAAGATGCCATCCAATTTTTTACAGTTTTCAAGTACCGTAGTGACTTTTGCTCTTGCTAAAAGTTAGCCTTTCTATTTTGAACAATTAATCTCTCTTACCAGAGAGAAGTGCCAAATTCTTGAAATTCTCTCTTAGATAGGTATACACTGATTATTATGTCCATCTTACTCCTTTTTCCTCTATTCCAGAAATGCTGTTCTGATGTCTATCTCAGTGGCATCACCATCTAACCATTTGTGCAAGTTATATATAATAAAATATTTTTAGTTACTCTTCCTCTTACTCCATACTTGGGAAATTTCTGCCATGTCATGTTCATTCCACCTCTGATGAGTTTTTAAAATTTATCTTTCATTAAATTTCTACTCTCTGGGTTCATATCATACTTATGTTTTTTCCTGACCATTAAGATAGCTAAATGGACTTTTAAAAAGGATAAACTTGTCTTTGTTTCTGTTTTCTTTCACAATGATACTTGAATAAAGTTTTTTATTGCTTTCAGTAAAACATTAGGTAGTCTCTTTTGGGCTTCCACATAAAGGCATTATCAGCTATTTATACTGAACCTACTACACTAGGCATCAAAGTCAACATGGAATTGCCTTCAAGTGCTATTATGAGGAGAAAGTAGCATTTTAGCATACCAGGACAAGTATTACAATAATACAGTAATATACAATGGATAGTGGTAGCATAATATGCAGAAGAGAAAATGATCAATTCTGTCTGGTGATATCAAAGAATGTATACATTTGACTATGTCTTGAGATATGTATAAGCTTTTACCAGGCAAACAAATGAAAGAACTTCTAGGCCAAGACAACAATATGCAGGAAAGTTTCAATACCTAAGTGAGCATTTTTTATTTAGGAAACATAACATATTGAACATTGGATAACAAAATATGAAAGGAGGAGCCAGGAATTTAGCTCAGTGGCATAAGTACCTGCCTAGAAAGCATGAGGTCATGAGTTTGATCCCCAGTACAGAGAAAAAAAGAGAGAGAGAGAGAATATGAAAGGTGTTAGAGGATATATAAACCAGTTATCCTCATACTTGGCATAGTATGGCTTCTCAATAAACATTCATTGGGTAAATGATTTGGTTCTACACCTACATGAAAGTTTATGAATCATATTGTAAACCATGCATGTAAGTGTGGAAATAATAGCCTATGCTGTACAATAAATAAATTTACCCAGACATGCAAATCTGGAGGATGTCTCAGAACCTTAAGCACCCCCACATAAATATGTAAGGAGGTAACACTGTTATTGTCTTCAGAGTTGGTATCAGCTCTCTCTTTAAGAAAGAAAGCCTTTGACAAGTCTATGCAATAAATGTTAGGTTTAGGGCAGACTACTTTGGAAAAAAATGGACTAGGTACCCAAAATTATCATCTGTGTGAAAGACAATCCCAGCATCCCTCATCAAGCCAAGAATGTCTTCTAAAACTAGGTATGAAATCTAGAGATCCTAGCTGTGAAGTCCTTATTTAAGAATAGAAAGGGAAACTTTCTTGAAAAAGGAGAAGACAGTCTTTTGGAATTCTCATCTTGATCTGCTTTTGAGATCCACACTCATTGGTTGCAAATCAAACCACTTTCTATGTCAGAACTCATTAGCCATGTGATGCTGCCAGTCAAAGCTGCTGCCAATCAAAGCTGCTGCAAAAGCACTTTAAACCACCCTTTAAAACTCTGAGATTCTGGAGACAAAAGTATATGACATACATAGAAACCTTCCTACTTCTCCTAGGGGATATAGTTCTTTTCATTACTGGAAATTTAAATCAAAGTGTCTGGCATCAGCTCTAGGAGCTACAAGCAGAAATTTTACGTAACAGTTGCTAGTTTACCCTGTTGTAACTGAGACAGTAACACTCATTAAATAATCTATTTACTCTTCAATACTTCCCAAACTCTTTATATCCAGGTAAAGATATAAAACTACTTCTGGCCAAAGAAATATGTTCAGAAAAGTCTATGCATGTTTTCCCAGTCTTTTCTCCTGGCATGGTGTCTGAATGGGCACTACTATTAAAAATGGCATAACAACAAAATTATGAATCCTCCATCAACCAGGTGCACAGCTCTCTGTCAACGCTGACACTTTGCAGGAGGAATAAATAAACTTTTATATATTAAGTCACTAAGAATTGGAGGTAGCTTCCAGAAACACAATTTAACCTTGTCTGACTAGTATATATTATTTAAATATTGGATTTTCAGTTATTCCTAATATAACATCTCAACAGACATTTGTTGCATCACCATTATATAATATGGACATTAATGAGTATTTAGAGTATATCTGTTAATGTTTTAAAAGTGCTGTCCTTGTGGAGTTTATAATCTAATCAAGAATATCAAATCACTCTCAGTAAACATTACCATTAAGTACAATAACCTTTGACATATATATTTATATATTTGATCTTTTTCTGAAACACAAAACCTAATCTAAAGATATAGGAGTTATTTATGTTTTATTCAAATCTTGATTCAAATTACTTAGAATATGCAGTATTTTGAAAGGAACATTAATTTTAACAATTCCAGGGAAAAGTAAATGAAGAAGCAGTCACTACCTAGCCCAAGGCCATTGTCATGCCAAATATAGTAATCAGGCTGTATCAATTCAGGCAAGGCAATCAGCATCAACTTCTAGTCATTATTTTGAAGGCATTTAGAGGGCAAAAGCAGATTTTGGGTTTTTTATTTTGCTTTGTTTTTGTTTTTATTTAAAGAAAAAAAATGAAACAGAAACTGGGTAGAAATAATACAAAATTTCAAAAAAAAACCAGTAAGAAATCACTAGGATAATTACATATTTTCCTCTTAGAAGTAGTTGTTCAAGTTACAAAAGTAAAGCATACAAAGTGGATATTTAAACAGTGAAACTGCAATCTGTTCTGTTCATCTATCCAGCAAAAACTTAGTAATATGGTTATTAGTCCTACACACTTAAACATACATGCAGTTATATCCTTTAGAATACTTTCTTTTCCTCTCTTTTTTTTTACAATAACTATAATCAATTCTCATAAACTGTTTAGAAGTTCTACACATGTATAAGTCTCTACATGCATACCTAGCCTTTCTGTATTAGAGGGAGAAATAAATCAAAATAAGTCAACAATACAAATTCCTAGAGAAACATGAAATGAAAAGGACATATAAAACCATAATATTAGGTAATCTACAGTAGTTGCTATGATGTCTCTTGTTATTTTCAATAAAATTGTCTATATCATCAAACATAGTATAATTAAACTTAGCATTGCATTACACTATTAATAAAAACTAAACATTGGAGACATTATAAGACTTCAAAGGCAGTTAATAATCAAGCCAGAATGAGTATCTTATTGATTCTTGTCATCTTCAGAGTAGTTGCCTCTACTCTCAGACTTGATACTCTCAAGCATACCAGATTCGAATAAAATCAGTCAAGATAAAACAGTGATATAACCAATCTTCTCTCTCTAATCTCTGGTGTGCTATTTTTCTGTCATTGTTGTTTGTTTACTTTTCTCCTTCATTCCTATGTCTGTCCCTTTCATTAAGGCCTTTCTGCCATTGTTCCTGGAATCCTGGTGATTTTCTTCTCTCTCTCTCTCTCTCTCTCTCTCTCTCTAGAATGTCCTTCAGTATTCTTTGTAGGGTTGGATTAGTGGTCACGAACTCCCCCAGTTCCTCTTTGTTGTAGAAATACCTTGTCTCTCCATTAATTTTGAGAGACAGTTTTGCAGGGTAGATCAATCTGGGTTGGAGGTTATTTTTTTTCAGGGCTTGGAATATTTTGCTCCAAGCTCTTCTTGATTTGATAGTTTGAATCAAGAAGTCTGCTGTGATTTTGATGAGTTTTTCTTTATAGATAATCTGTTTCTTTTCTCTGACAGCTTTTAATATTCTGTTCTTGTGATGGATTTCTGGGATCCTGATTATTATATGTCTGGGTGTAAATCTGTTTTGGTTGTAGCTGGCTGGAGTTGTGTATGCCTCATATATCTGAATATCACTTCTGTTTCCTATACTTGGGAAGTTTTCCTTAATTATTTCTGTGAATAGCCCTTTTATTTCATTTGTGTTTTTCCCTGCTTCTTCATTCACATTTTTTATTCTTAAGTTATAAATCCTCTTGTCATCTTCTAGCCTTTATATCATTACTTCCTGGTTCCTTGTTATTTTTAAGAGATCCTTCCTTTCATGATCATACACAGCAAACCTATCTTCAAGTTTTGAAAGTTTGTCTTTAGTTTCTGTTAAGAAGTTTTGCCAGCTTTCAATGGAGTTTTTAATTTCCTGATATTCCCTTTGGATCTGTTTCATGTATTGTATATTTTGTTTATGTTCTTCATCAAAGGCTTCTCTCTTTTCTCTGGATTCCTCCATTCTTCCATTTGTGTCTTCTTGAGGAGTACCAAGCATTTCTTTTATTAATCTGCTTATATCTTGCTTCACCTGAGTTAGAATTTCAGATTTAAATTTGTCAGTGAGGCCATGGAAATATTTCTTTATTTCCGATGGGTCATGTCTGATATTACATGTTTTCTGCCCTCAACATCCTCTGTATTTACCTCTCCTGGACCTATTTTCCCTGGGTCAGCAGTTGGAGGCTTTTTGTTGTCTCTCTGTCTTGTCATGTTTCTGGTTTCTTTCAGACAGGTGAATTGCGGAGGTCTCAGGATCTTTTTGTATTGCTTACAGTTTTTCTGCAGCATACTGGCTAGGCAAGCACTGCCCTCTCCAGTTTGCTGTTGATCTGTGAGGTGCACACAGGGGCAATGTCAGCTGGCCCCTTCCCTTCAAAACAGTCAACCAATGAGTGTCTTCAGTACATATGTGAGTGCCCTGCAGATGTCACAGGTTTGGGACAGCCTCGTCCCTGGCTATTGGGTCCCAACCAGGGGCGTGGCCCAGCCCAAGCCGATCCCACGCTTTGTGCCAGGAGCTGTGACTGATGCCACCTCATTTGTTGATTCAAGCCTGTCCTGCCCAAATCCAATATGCCGTCTAGCTGTTCACTCCACTCCGGGGGATCCAGTTCACTGTTTCCACCCCCTGTTGCAGTGTCTCCTCCCATGAAGGATCTCAAGCTCACCAACCCCCGCTTTCAGCAGGAATGCAACCTCAGCTCAATCGTTAGTCACCCAACTCCAAGATGTACCCAAAACAGTGACCGGAGCGTGGCCAGCTCCAGCCCTCCATCCACGCTTCTTCTTTTTTATATTTTTTTCTTTTTCCTCAGTTTCTTCCTGGGTCATGAGAATTCCTCTCCTTTCATCTGGTCTTTTCCATGGTCTTAGATTCTAGTATCTGAGTTGTTTTTCTCAGAGAGGCTTTCTTTTGTGCTACCTATCGATCAGCCATCTTGGATCTCTCTCCCTGATTTTGAAACACTAAGCTGAAGTTATCAAATTCAAGTGCTTATGGCTCAAAAAGACAATAAAAGAGTAAGTGTTATGGTTTAGATTGTTCACCCAAAACTTCATGCACTCATGGGTGAGACTTTTGGGAAGTGACTGGATCACAAATGTGTGGCACTCATCTGTGGATTCACCCACTAACAAGCTGATAACTAAATGTGTTGTTGGGAGGTGAAACCTTGTCAGAGGGGGTGGGTCACAGGGAGTACAGCTTGGAATGATCTATCACCTGTCTCCTTCCTTGACCTCTCTCTGCTTTCTCTGTCATGCCATGGACTTTTGCTCTCTCGCCCTGCCTTTCTGCCATGCCATCCTGCTTTAGAGTCAGCTGACTATGAGCCAAAACTTGCAGAAACTATGAGCTCCTACTTTAACTTATAGGTGTCAGGTGTCATGCCAAGAAAGTAACTAATAAAAATAAATTAGACAGTTTAAAAAATCAGCTGCTAAAAATATAATCATTTTTATGTTTACTAAATTATGGCTTGTATCAGTAATATAAACATGTGTTATGTTAGATACTATGCTTTAAACCACACATTACAAATATATATATATACTAAAAACAAGTCATTAAATAGTCCCTCTTCTCTTTCATTGTTTCTTTGATTTAGAATTGCAAAATTCAGCTAGGTGTGGCAACATACATCTGTAATCCTAGCCCTCATGAGGCTGAGGCAAGAGGATTTCTATCAGTTCAGTGTTACCTTGGACTACATAGCAAGATCTTGTCTCAAAAAAAATGCAAAATTCACCTCTTTTTTGTCACACCAAGACACCCTTGCTGTATTTTATCTTGCTATGTGCAGTACAGATTTCCGCTTTAAATCATTTAGTGGAAAATTGTTTAGTTTTATTTCAAAAAGAAAGTTGCTATTGACAAACATAAATAAATCAACATGTACAATTTTTCCACAATATTTACCATTAAAAAACTACTACACAAAGTTATTTATAAACTTTTTCTATTCTTGAAGTTTGATTGAGTTTTCAGCAGCATAATTCTGCAGTTCAGAAATTTTCATTTGAGACCATTTATTCTCATGGTTTGAATAATTAAGAGAAATTAACTTTATTAAAACTGAATGATGGTTCATTTTTATAAATCTGAAAATCAAAGAATATTTTCTTGAATTCTGGCTCAACCTCACTGTTTAGAAGGGTAGTTTAAGTCATAATTATTGCTTCTGAAAACCATTTACATCAGGGGAGTATAAATCAATATTTCTTTGTTAGGCAAGTTTCCAAAAAATATAATTTTTTTTCAAATGGCACATTAAGTCACTTGTAATCATTTGTGAAGATCCTTTCATCATATCCAGATGAATTTTACCATCAACCGGAAGGCCAAGACTTCTTAGCCATTAGTCTTTGATAAACTGAAGTTAAGAGTTTTCCTCACATGACACAAGCAAGTCAATTTCTTTCAACTCTTCAAAAAAAATGAAAAAAAAAACTTCAAGTTAACACAGCATACATTGAACACTGTTGTACCACATGGCATGACAGACATATTGTGGTCCCAAAGCATCAAGTAAAACACAGAGTGATTTATATTTCAAGCCACATTCAGTTTGTAGTGGGATTTACTCCAATTAAGGCAGGCTCCATTTTTTTAATCATTTGGTACAAAGTAATTCATGACACACTGCAATGTGTCCCTCCAACTTTTAGCACCTAAGATGCTTCCTTTCAGTGATTTGAGGTTACCACACATTGTCATGAAAACTCTACCTACAATCACACTCTAATATTTCTTGGCCAGTTTCATAAAACATTTCAAGACTCCTCAACACAGGGAATTTGTTTTCTGATGTTGTACCTCTCTAAACTTTACATCCAAAAGTTCTTCTGTCTCTTTATATTCTCCCTTGTGATATATGTAAATATAGCTAACTAGGTGGTTTTTGATATATATATGGTCTTTCATTAGATGACTCAAATATTTCAATATTTTCCTCCAATCTATGCATGAGTTGTTTCTTAAATATTCTGAATTTGTATTTTTGTTAGAATTAAATGTATTAATTTAATTGATTTTTCTGATTAGAACACATAATTTTTTCTGCCTTTAATGCATACTATTTTATAAATTTATCAAATATAAAAAAGTTTCTGATGCCAAGGTAATTTTTGGAGGTTTTACAGAAGTTTTGCTCAGATTTTTATTAGATCCAAAAATAAGTTCAGTAAAATATATTGTATTCTTTTCTCAGACCATTAAGTGTGTCATTAACAAGTTTCCCATTTATCAATCATATTTCTTAATGTGATTCCTTACATAATGATACTTCAAGTTACATTTTTTGGACAAAAACACATTTTACATATTAAGCACAAGAATAATATTCGTTTTTGGATATAAATATGCATTTTCCTACATGCTACCCTTTTGTCTTATCATTTCTTTTCCCTCTTTTATAAAATATAAGTACAAGAAATCATTTATCTTCCTCCTTACAAAATAATAAACACACAATGATACATTGCTGTTGAAATTCAGTCTCTTTTATCAGGGAAGCAAAAAAGAAAACTATGGTTCACTCTAATGGAAAATCTAGATTTTCTACTAGATACCAGATATTCTGATTTTTAAAAAAAGGTAAGAACCTGAATTTTCAGCAAAATGCCCAATTTTATATATTGACAACTAATTGAAGATATGTTTAAGTACTGCTCATCCAAACAAACAAGCTTAGAGCATTTGTCCCATGGCTGGTTTGCAGTCAGTCAAGTTTTCATATCACTTGAATTTAGATCCTGTCTGTATTTTACTAACCTAAGGTTTGTTCACAGAGCCTGATCTAGCAAATTCTTATCAAATCAACTATTTATGGCCGTTATCCATCAAAAATACTGTTTGATATTTAAATAAACAGGGAAACAATAGATTCATCTGATTTTTTAACAACATTCTACCAATGCATCTGCAATATTTCAGCATGCAAAAGGAGTTTTAATAAGGAATAGTATTTCACCATTTCTTATGTAACCTGCCTCACAAATGCATACAGTAACGATCAATATTGTTACTCTTCTCCAATGAAGATCAACACTTTCCATCACATATTGCCTAAAACAACTTGCAGAAAGCTTTCATTATAAGTTCTATGCAATAGTTTTTAAAATTCAGATACATTCACAAATAATATCAAATTTTTCCTTTCCATGGAAAATTAGTGTACAAAGACCTGAGCCCCTGAAATTCTTTTCCACAGAAATAAATAAAATATGAGGTCATAATGGAACACTAGTGATGTCATCAAATTAAACTGTAATTTAACATGTACACATCAAGGACCATTATGGTACAGGTTTTAATTTAACCTTAAAATGAATCCTTAAGGAAAGTTCAGGTAATTTAACTTGGAAAACCGTGAGTAAGAAGTGAAAAGCACAGTTGATGAAAAATAAAATAAAATTACATATATATATATATATATATATATACTGTCTCTGAAAGACAAGGCACATTAAATGATACATTTTTAAAAGTAGGTATTAGGAAGTCATATTCCTATTAGCTACCAGAATCCAAGGATGTCTCTTAAATTGAGAAAAAGCCTTATGCATCATTAAACAGTCTCAAAAAAAAGCAGTCATAGAAAAATAACTGATCGGGCCGGGGATTTAGCTCAGTGGCTTAAGCGCCTGCCTGGCAAGCGCAAGGTCATGAGTTCGATCCCTGGTACAAAAAAACAAAAAGAAAAGAAAAAAGAAAAATAACTGAACAAATGTGATAAGATTTTTCTTCTAACACAAGACTTTATCCTGCATCCTATTGACCAATATCAGAAACGTTCATGAAGATCCTGAAATTATATAAAATATTTGTGTGCTTGTTACTTTTTCTGAGAACAGAGCTTATAACTTTCATAAAAACTTTTAGAATAATTGTTAGGACTCAACTAGCCTAACATTATTCTCATGCTAGTTGGTAGACTCAAAGAAATAATTAGAATAGCATTTCTGATTAAGAATTTAAAATAACCTAACCTTATTTTTTTAAAAATAGCATTCAAGTAAGTCATTAATAATTACTTGGTCAGGTTCTTATTAAATGTACAATAGAGAATGATGGCTATTCAATAAATTCATTACAAAGGGTAATGGAATATTGAAAAAAGATTATAAATTAAGAAACCAGACAAATCTATGTTATATCCAAGTTGTATCACTAATAAACTACATGATAAAGAACAAGGTATTTAAACACTCTTGAGTCCCTATTTATTCCTCTATGAAAGGTAATCAACAATTCTTACATCATAATGACTGAGGTTTAGAGGCATTTGAATGATTTAGCAGGTCTAGGACCCGAGAAGAAACCCAAAAACAATGTTTCCTTCTTCTTTTCTTTCCTATTAAATATATGATCCTCAAAATTGCCTAAAACAGCCACATCATTCATTCCTGGAAAGTAATGAATATCAAAATTATGTAATTTGTAAATGAAGCCACAAACTTAAAAATATCTCAACAAAATGCATCAAAATAAAAGTGTCTAATGTTTTTCAGCCATACTACAGCCAAAAAAAGGCCCTACTCATATGATAGCCAAAAAAAAAAAATAGCAAAAATGATAAAAATTTGGCCCAACATGGAGTATAAACTCTATGTTGCAGGAAAGGGCTTACTCATAAGAAGTAAACAGAGATATTTTCAAAGTATAGTAGTACTAATCCTGCTAGAAGTCAAATGAATCTAGAGAAAAGATTATGAAGTCAAAAGTCTATCTTCCAACCAAAACCAACTTTGGAAATCAACTGGGGTGAGTACACTGAAAGAATTCTGGAGAAGTTGTCAGAGCGTCTCAGATAACAAGTGTGGTCACAGACTTGTACCCAGGGGTCACGTAGAAAATGCAACACATAAAGGACTTTTGCCACCTGAAAACATCCATAATTGCCAACTGCCTATGGAATGGACAGTGACGATGAGAGCTGAGGGCAACAGTGGGCTCCCAATGCCTACCCAAGCCTACCCAAGGGGAAGTTGCTGTTAATCTGCAGTAAGGCAAGAAAGTAAAGATCGACGTGCTAAGTATTTGTACTACCAAATTTCTACAATTTATGATACTACTGTGCTACTACTCTCTGTCCTACTTCAGGAAAATGAAAATATTTTTCTTTTGTAAATCTATGTTAATAGTATACAGTAGCTTCTCAACTAATTTATAGATCATTAAATTGACATCATATCTTTCCCCACTTTTTAAAAGTTGTACTCTTTGCCAGTTTGGCAGTGTAGACCTGTAATCCCAGAACTCTGAGAGGCTGAGGTAGGAAGATCACAAATTTGAGCCCCACTTGGGGCTCAAATGACTTATTGAGACACCATCTCAAAATAAAATATAAAAGGATGTAGTTGTTTGAAGGTCTTGTGTTCATTTCCCATTTTGGGGGGCTGGGGAATAGTTTCTCTGAAAATACATAACTGTTAAACTAAACTATTGTTAGGGAAGTAAATACCTACTAAAATTTATATCACTTAATCATTTTAATTGTTTTTAGTGTGATGAGACAACTGAAGATCTTCAGGAATGTAAAAAAACAACAGAAGGCAGCATAGAGAGTAACCCAGTTAGGTGATCAGAGCAAAGACCACCAGTAAATATGTTAACTCTAGAAACAGAAAAAGACTTTTAAAGAATTCCATTTAGTTAACATAGTACTAAATGGTCAAAAACTCAAAACTTTTACAGAAAATCAGAAACAAGACAAGTATATCTACTATTGTTGCTTCTAAGAAACATGAGCCAGAGTAATTAAATGAAAGAGATAAAAGGAATATGATAGGAAAGGAAGAAGTTAAATTATCATTATTTGCAGATGACATGATACTTTACATAGAAGACCCCAAAAATTCCACCAAAGGACTTATAGATTTCATAACCAAATTCAGCAGTGTAGCTGAATACAGTCAATACTCAAAAGCCAATAACATTCCTGTATAGAAGCAACAAACTCAAAGAGAGAGAAATTAGGGAAACCACATCCTTTACAATAGCATCCAAAAAAATGAAATACCTAGAAATCAATCTAACAAAGGAAGCAAAAAAAATCTATACATTCAAAATGACCATACTCTGAAAAAGGAGATTCAAGGGGATATCAGAAAATGAAATTATATTCACTGTTCATGGATAGGAAGAACCAACATGGTGAAAATAGCCATACTCCCAAGACTGTTATACAGATTTAATGAAATCTGGATCAAAATACCATTAGCATACATCACAGAACTAGAGCAAACATTCCTAAAATTCATTTTGAACCAGAAGAGACCAAGAAGGGCAAAAGCAATTCTAGACAACAAAGGCAAGTGAAGGGGCATCACATTGCCAGGCCTGAAATTATACTACAAAGCTACTTGGATACAATCAGAATGGTATTGGGGAAAAAAAGGACAACTGAGAATCAGTGTAACAGAACAGAAGATGCAGATGCAAAATTCAAAGGTCCAATACAAAAATGGGCATCTGAGATGAATACACACTTCTCAGATGAAGAAATACAAATGGCAAATAAATATATGAAAAAATGTTCAATATCATTGGTCATTTGAGAAATGCAAATTAAAGCAACACTAAAAGTCTCACTTCAGAAAGAATTGCTATCATCAAGAAATCAACAGTAACAAACATTGGTGGGGCTGTAGGGAAAAGGGAATGCTTCTCCACTATTGGTGGGAGTATAGTCTGGTACAACCACTATAGAAATAAGTGTGGAGATTCCTCAAAACCTAGGATTGGAAGTACCATTCAATCCAAGTATTTTACTTCTAGGTATCTTTGCAGAAGAATTAAAACCATCATACCACAGCAACATATATGCGCCCATGTTTATAGCAGCACAATTTATAATAGCTAAATCTTGGCTACAACCCCAAAGTCCATAAAACAATGTATGAATTAAAAAGATGTTGTTTTTTTGGTATAATGGAATGCTACTCCGCTATAAAGAAGGATAGGCTTGAAAGTTTTATAGACAGATGAGTGCAACTCAAAACCATACTCATAAGAGAAATAAGTAAGACCTATGAGAGGCTAAATCAGTACATAAGATCTAAGATGTACAATAGATATTATGAATTGGGAAGAAACTGCTCAAAAGAAAAGAGAAATTGTAATGGAGAAAGGGGAAAGAAAAAAAGGGAAAAGGAAAAAACAAATATATATGTTAAGACAGTTTTTCTTAGTTCATTGAAAAGAAAGGTTTATGCTAATATTGTTTGGACAATATTCCATGCTGAGTAACTATCATGAAGATAACAATATACTATGTATTAATTATTGTTACTCTTCTATTAGCCTGTTTTCAAACTGTTTTATTTTTATTTTTTCTCTTCAAAATAAAAATATCTTATTAGAATTCTCAAAGAGAATTGAAAACTTAATATTGCATTGTTAAAGTAAACTGCTTCTTAAAAAGCACAAGAATACTTTTTAGTAATGATAAAAATGACTGACAAAATAGGTAAATCAATAGAAGCAATAATTAGCAGAAAGAGTACAGCTTTGATAATAAAGTCTGTGAAACAGAACTTGAAAAAAATCTTTGAAGAACAGATTATGACCCTAAAATTATGTAGGCCACATCAAACCATTATCCTTATGTAAAAGCAAACATTCATTCAATAAATGGATGGATTATGGACACAAAACATTACAAACTTATACCAATTTGTGAACAGTAGCAGAAAATATGGTCTCTCTTCATTCTTATTCAGGTCTGACTTTTAGCTTCCAGCATTTGAAATTTGGGGAAATAAAGTGCTGTCTGTCTCTCCTAGGATCCATGCTGATTGCAGATGAAGCAGTTCAGAACTGCTGAAGAATTAATTTCTTTCCCTTGGAGTAACCCTCAACCAGTAAGAGGGGGTAAACAAACTCTCCAGTTCTCTCACTATTTGTTCAGGGCAACACTGGAGTGTGTTTTCTACACTGTCTCCCAGGAGTTTCCTAGAGATATTCAGCTCCAGCTGCTAACAATGGTAAACTGTTTGCTGACGCATCCTTTAATGGTGCTCCTACTTTCTCTGTCCCCTGTCCCAACAATCCACCTAAACTTCATAGATGTTACTTGCCTTCAAATCCTGGAACACTAGCTGAGTTTACCTTCTATTTCCAAACATTTAGCCAACATTATAAAGAAAATTTATAATCAAGAAAGAAAAAGAGAATTATAAACAGAAATTGTAGTAATCTCCCATCTGAATTGATAGGACAAGTAGACATAAAATAACAAAGAATATATTGTTATAAAATTGAGGGGTTCAGGTAGGATATAGCAAGCTTATACAGAAGAAAATATTTTCAGATATCTATCTTTCTTATATAAAACACAACCAATATAACTTCAAGGCAAATTCAAAGAACAGATAATTTCCCTGTCATTTAAACCATTACAGATAATGAGAAGAAAGTTCTTACTGTTACGTTCATGCAGCTAGGATAACCTTAATTGTGAAAACTAATCAAATTTGTATACTGTGAGTATGCACCCACCCCATACTATCTCATTTGAGAGTGTAATGGAAAAAAATTCTTAATTAAAACCCTAGAAAGTCAAATCCAACATTATATCAAAAGCATATTACAACACAATCAAGTTGACTTTGGTCTAGGAAAACAAGGATAATCATCTTGGGAAATCTAGTATAGTACTGTATTTTATGATATCACTCAATCAATAAATGAAAATCATATGTATACTTCTATAGACAATAAAAAGACATTAAACATAACTTATTTGCCCCTATATTTTGAGTTAAAATGCCTTAATATGATTCAGGCTAATTCAGAAAATAGGCATCATCATTCCTAATAGTGAAAAAAGTAGAGGCATTTCTATTAAATTCAGAGATAAAACAAGAGTAATTTAATATCATTTCTATTATTTGACATTCTTCTGAAATTTCTGGTCAACACAGTGAGTAAAGAAAAAGAAAGAGGGAACCCAAGATGGCTGGCTGAGTGGTAGCACAAGAGAGCCTCTCTGAAAAGAAAACAACTCAGATGCTAAAATCTAACAACATGGAGAAAGCCAGACAAAAAGAGAGGGATTCTCATGACCCAGGAAGAAACTGAGGAAAAAGAAAAAGAAAAAAAAAGAAAGAAAAAGAAGAAGCATAGATGGAGGGCTGGAGTTGGGCAAGCTCTGGTCGCTGTACTCGGCGCATCTTAGAGTCAGGCGATTGACAATTGAGCTGAGGTCACAGCCCCGTGAGAGCGGGGCTTGGTGAGTTTGAACTCCACTGGAGGAGGCAAAGTCGCAGGGAGTGGAAATGGCAAGTTGAGCTGTGTGAACTTTGGTCAGTGATGGGAACTGGATTCCCCAGAGCAGGATAACTGGCTAGATGACATTTTGGAATTTGGCAGGGTTGGCTTGAATCAAAACCTGTGGCAGCGTAAGTGGGTGGCTCCTGGTCCAAAGCAGATTGGTGGGATCTTCTCAGACTGGGCCAGGCCCCTGGTTGTAATCCAATAGCTGGGGACAAGACTGTCCTGAGCCAGTGGCATCTCCAGGGAACACAAAAACGTGCTGAAGCACCCACTGGATGATTGATGTAGGGGGAGGGGCTGGCTTACAGCATGCACCTCACAGATCGGCAGTGGACTGGGGGGGGTGGCACTTCCCTAGCCAATGTGCTGCAGAATAACTGTGGGCAGTGCAAGGGGCCCAGAGATTTCCACCACCCACCCATCTGAAGGGGGCCAGAAACATGACAAGACAGAGAAACAGCAAAAGGCCTCCAACCATCAAACGAGGGAAAGTTAGTCCAGTAGAGGTAAATGCAGAGGATGTTGAGGGCAGCAAACGTAATATCAGACATGGCCTCATTGGAAATAAAGAAAAACTTCCGTGACCTCATCAAGGAATTTAAATCTGAAATTCTAACTCAGGTGAAGCAAGATATAAGAAGATTAATAAAAGAAATGCTGGGTAATCCTCAAGTAGACACTGATGAAAGAATGGAGGAACCCAGAGAAAGGAGAGAAGCCTTTGATGAAGAATATAAACAAAATCTAGAATACATGAAACAGATCCAAAGACAATATTAGGAAATTAAAAACTCCATTGAAAGCTGGCAAAACTTCTTAACAGAAACTAAAGACAAAGTTGCAAAACTTGAAGATAGGTTTGCAATGTATGATCGCAAAAGGAAGGATCTCTTAAAAATAACAAGGAACCAGGAAGTAATGATACAAAGGCTAGAAGACAAGAGGATTTATAACCTAAGAATAAAAAATGTGAATGAAGATTCAGCAACAAATGCAAATGAAATAAAAGTCTATTCACAGAAATAATAAGGAAAAGTTCCCAAACACAGGTAACAGAAGTGAAGTTCAGATAAATGAGGCATACAGAACTTCAACCAGCTACAACCAAAACAGATTTACACCCAGGCATATAATAGTCAGGATCCCAGAAATCCATTGCAAGAACAGAATATAAAAAGCAGTCAGAGAAAAGAAACTGATTACCTATAAAAGAAAACTCATCAAAATCACAGTAGACTTCTCAGTGCAAACTATCAAATCAAGAAGAGCTTGGAGCAAAATATTCCAAGCCCTGAAAAAAAAATAACCTCCAACCCAGATTGATGTACACTGCAAAACCATCTCTCAAAATTAATGGAGAGACAAGGTATTTCCATGACAAAGAGGAAGTGGGAGAGTTTGTGACCACTAATCCAACCCTACAAAGAATATTGAAGGACATTCTAGAGAGAGAGAGAGAAGAAAATCACCAGAATTCCAGGAACAATGGCAGAAAGGCCTTAATAAAAGGGACAGACATAGGAATGAAGGAGAAAAGTAAACAAACAACAATGACAGAAAAACAGCACAGCAGAGATTAGAGAGAGAAGATTGGTTATATCACTGTTTTATCTTGACTGATTTTATTCGAATCTGGTATGCTTGAGAGTATCAAGTCTGAGAGTAGAGGCAACTACTCTAAAGATGACAAGAATCAATAAGATACCCATTCTGGCTTGATTATTAACTGCCTTTGAAGTCTTATAATGTCTCCAATGTTTAGTTTTTATTAATAGTGTAATGCAATGCTAAGTTTAATTATACTATGTTTGATGATATAGACAATTTTATTGAAAATAACAAGAGACATCATAGTAACTACTGTAGATCATCTAGTATTGTGGTTTTATATGTCCTTTTCATTTCATGTTTCTCTAGGAATTTGTATTATTGACTTATTTTGATTTGTTTCTCCCTCTAATACAGAAGGGTAGGTATACATGTAGAGACTTATACATGTGTAGAACTTGTAAGTAGTTTACAAGAATGGGTTATATTTATTGTAAAGAAAAAAAGAAAGGAAAATATTCTAAAGGATATAACTGCATGTATGTTTAACTGTGTAGGGTTGATAACCTTATTACTAAATTTTTGTTGGATAGATGAACAGAACTGATTACAGTCTCACTGTTTAAATGTCCACTTTGTATGCTTTACTTTTGTAACTTGAACAACTACTTGTAAGTGGAAAATATGTAATTATCAACTAGCGATTTGTTACTGGTTCCTATTTTTGGTTTTTTGTTTTGTTTTGTTTCATTTTTGAAATTTTGTAATATTTCTACCCTCTGTTTCAATTGTTTTTCTTTAAATAAAAAAGAAAAAGAAAGCTCAACATAGAAAAGCAAGCAGTCAAATTATCATGCAAATGATGTTATTATCTACCCAAAAAAGACAAGAGAACTAAATGAAGAATTTTGAGCAATAACAAAATGCAATAACTGACTACATTAAAATTTTAACACACAAAGATCAGCAAATCCAAAACAAACAAAAATTATTTAGATGTTTGAATGTGAGAGTCCTATTATAATCATATTAAATAAAAGCTGTTTGTAAAGATAAACCTAAAAGAACAATATAAAACCCATGTGAAGAAAACCTTAAAAGTTTAGGAAATATTTTAAAATTAGGGGAGATTTTCTTCTACTGGACAATATTGATAAAAAAACAACAGTTGTTAAAACAATGTGTCACTGGTATAGGAAAAAACAGTAAGATATAAATCCGTAAGTATAAAAAAAATTGTAGTATGCATGTGGTTTTTGAAATCAATGGGAGATTTAAAAAAAATGGGTTACATGTGATAATTTCAACATAATTAGTTAATCATTTGAAAAAAAAATTATGTACCTCACACAAAATACCAATATATTGTATTAATTTTATTAACATAAAAATTGTTCTAAAAAACAAAGGACAGTGGCAGCCATGCAGGCCAGGAGGAGAACCAAGAAGCTAACCTCTCCCTATGAGCCAGCAGCAGTTATGGGGCAGACCAATCCCTTCCTGTGAGCTAGCAGCAGTCGTGGGCTGGGCCAACCCATGACTGCTAGTGGCAGCCATGTAAGCCAGGAAGAAAACTAAGAAGAAGCTAACCCCTGCCTGAAAACCAGCTGGTCCATAGGCTGGGAGACAAGAAGTGCCAAGCCTACCCCATCCCCCAGGAAGCAACTAGATTATTCAGAGAAACACAGGCTGAGCGGAAAGCTAATAAAAATTTTAAAAACTTAATGCTTGTATTGTTGGAGTGACTTTGCAGGCCTAAAGCTGATAGTATAAGCAACTATTTAGAGGATGACAATGTACAATATAGCAACTATGGGGTATTTCCTTCTGAAGGTGTTAGCCATTGTTAATTCCCTATTATCTTGTTTTAAAGTCCTGTGTTGTTTTCATTGTTTTGTTTGGTATGGTTTTATTCTGTTTTGTTTTGTTTGATTTTATCATACCTGATGGCATGCGCAGCTTTTTTTGAAGATAACAAGAGGCATTATAGTAGCCATTGTTGATTTCCTATTATCTTCTTTTGAAGTCTTGGATCACTTTTCACTGTTTTGTTTTGATTGGCTATTCTGTTTTATTTTGTTTATTCTCTTTAAAAGTAATTTTTTATTATTTTGAAGGTAGTAAAATACAACAGAACAAGACAGAACAAAGCCAACTGAAACAATGCAGTGAAATTGGTATAGAAAGTCACAGCAGGTTACTGGGATAACAATAATAGGTACCATAGTATATCTTGTTATCTTCACAATAGTTGTCCCTTCAATCAAATATTAAAAAATCAAACCAAATACAGAACATTATAGAACTTATCAAAACTGAATATTAAATAGAACAATACAATTAATCAGAACAAAGCAAAACAGTGATAAAAATATTTTCTTTCAAAGAGATGGTAGAAGGAAATCCCCCATATTTGCTATATTGCATATGGTCAACCTCACAAGAGATGCTCAGACCTCTGGTTCCCATTTGCTAACAGGGTTGGGAGGATGGGATGTTTGATACTCATCCCGCTTGCCTGTAGGCTAATGGCTGCTTACGAGGGAGGCGAGTGGGTTGCTTTCTTTTCCAGCACCCTAAGTTCCAACGTGGTGGGATCTTGAGAGATGCTAGCTGGTTCTCTCCCTGGAGCACCTGCCCCTCGCTCGAGCCATGACTGCTTACTAGGAAGGCAAGCAGGTTGCTTTCTTTCCCCTAAAGTATTTTTTTTAAAGGAGATGTTTTAATATTATAGTGGAAAGTAATCTTCCTTAAACAATAAATCCAAAACCTATAATCTAAATATCTACATATCAATGTAAAACTTTTATAAGGTAAACAAATTATAATCAAAATTAAGCAAAAAAAACACAACATGTACAATAAACAAATGATATTCATAGAAATTAACATAAGGTATTATATTTCCTAGATTTATGTAATATTTCATTGTATTGTAGTCATAACATGTAATACCCTAATAGGAAAATAGATAAGGATTAAGAAAAAGCAATTTATAAAATAAGAACAACCATGAAAAATTGTTTATTAATTCTGAAATTTGAAATAAAATATTAAAATGTCTATTATCTTTAAACCTACAAGACTAGCAAATTTTTAATAGTTTTTAAAACACAAGATATTGGAAAAGATGTAAGCAGCAAATAGAAACATACTTTTTTGAAAATACAGTTTTAGATTTTCAGATGTTCAACTGATTATCTTTTAAACTTACTATTTGATTCAGTGATTTATTTTGGGGAATATGTTTGAATAAATAACAGGACAAGGATATATTTAGAAAAATGTTTATTGGAACATAATGGCAAATAGAATTTCCTCTTAAATGGAATGTTATTTGCAAAAAACAAGTAAGTTCTCAAAAAGACCAAGCAATCTTTCATATTAACATAGTCAGTGACCCATAAAATATTTTTAAATCAAATAAGCATCTTACATTCATAAGTACTCTTGTGGTTATATATACATTTAAATATGTATGTATAATTTCAAAGGAAGGAGGTAAATATGCTAAAACATTAACAAAAAATAGCACTATGTGGTAAGATTATAGAGACCTTCAAATTTCTCAGCTTTCTAATTTTACTAGGGTTTGTATTGCCAGGAAAATGTCTTCCATTTTGAACAAAAATGAATAAGAAATACCACATTTTAGCACTTTTGGAAGAATCATTTTGTCTCACATTTTTATTCAAACTGTACTTTGAATGAAATCAATGGTGTGAATAAATGTTTACATCACCCATGAGCAGCTATAAAACATGAAATTATGAAATCAGTTGTGGCTTGATAGGAAGCACATGTTTTTATACTGAATCTACAATATAGTTGAGTTTTAATGGTTTTAAGAAACAATGTCTGCTAACAGAACAGTATTTATAGCTCCAAATTTAAAGTTATAAACCAATAAACTATACACACAATAAGAAAAATTCATCAAGGTTACTTTCCTTTCACTTTTGAGGTTAATACTGAACAGAAATCCACAGAAGATAAAATTGGTGACTATTTTGTAGATGAGAGGATGGCTAATTTTAGTTAGAGATTTCAACTGGTATAGGCACAACAACACATTGCTCATTTACATTTCTGGGTCTGCAAGGAGGTCATTTACAAGATCAAAGAGTTTTTGTTATATTGATCAAAAGATGGTGAGTCTGTTCTCTCTTTCAAAGACATCCATTAGCTTGAATGAAAAGAACATGATTTATGTTCAACTGAATACATTTTCTTTGTAAGTCTGCTTAAACTAACATTATGAAAATCCAATACTTTCACTTAAACTAAAATCCACTAACATCACAAAATGACAGGTAAAATATTTTTTCATACACAAAATAAAACCTCTAACAATGTATGTAAGCCAAAAAGATATGATGCAATTCTATTAAATCAAATCAACCAGCCAACTAAGTAAATCATTAAAATAAATGTCTTAAGCCAGGTGTGATGGTGCACACCTGTAATTCCAGTACTTGGGAGGTGGAGGCAGGAGGATCATTGTTACTTCAAGGCCAGCCTGGGCTACAAAGTGAGTTCAAGGCCAGCCTGAACTGCATAGTGAGATCCTGTCTTAAAAAGACAAAAAAAAAAGTTTTACTCCTTTCTGTAAAAACATTTTATGTTCCAAACATGTATTTATCCCCTCAGGTGCAATAATGTATAAAAACAGTACTTTCTGCTGTGTAGTTTGTATAGTCTTTAAAAGTTCTTAGTTATATAATTATCCTTGAAATCAGTCTCAGTTGGAAGAGAACAAGAAGTCAGCAAGAAGCAAGCCTTCCCCAGGAATCAGTACCATCTGCAGGCCACTGCACGGACAGTCAGACCTCAGCCCCTTCCTATGTACAGGCTGTAAAACAAGAACTAACCTCCAGTGGTAAGTGACTGGCTGATTTGAAGAAACACAGGCTGTGATGATAGCTATCCAGATGAAATGCAATTGGATGCTTGTGGTTTTTGATGTTTCACTGACCCTGCAGGTCAAGGGGCAGTGGTCTGATCATCTATTCAGAGGGTAATAGTACACAGCGTGGCATCTGTGGGGATCAACTTCTGAAGGTGGTAGCCATTGTTAATTTTCTATTACCTTGTTATGAAGTCTTGTATCATTTTCATAGTTTTGTTAGGTTGGGTTTTATTATGCTTTGTTTGATGTTTACTATGTCTGAAGGTATCTGCAGCTATTTTGAAGACAAGAGTCCTTATGGTAACCATTGTTGAGTTCATATTGCTTTGAAGTCCTGTGTCACAGTGGTTTGTTTTGATTGGCTTTATTCTGTCTAATTTTCTTGGTTTTATTCCCTTTAAAAATTTTTTAAACTTTAAATCAATCTTGGTCTTCTCATGACAGGCTAAATAAGACATTTATGTGAACGATGTAGAGGTATTCATTTAAAACATTTTTTATAATAGGTTCTCCAAGAGAAGAAATATAGGGTGGAATATTTTTACTTGGAAGACATAGGAATTTGTTCATATTTTATTTTGCATGATAAAAGATACATTGTTTGTAAATAAATTCTTTATTGGTGGTTTCCCACTGTTTAGTGAATTTATGGATACAACCCAAAGTTATTGTATGATTTTTAAAGCATTGTTCTCCATACTGAGATACAGGTCTTGCCTTTCTTTTTTTTAATTTTTTATTTTAAAAATATTAAACCTAAGTCTACTGAATGGCCAAAGTGGATATGTATCACTCTGATAAGCAGCTTCACAGCAGCCAATCTAATGGAAATCCAGGTTAAACAGTTATTTGATTTTAATAGCAAAAGCAACAGAATGCTTGAGCAAATATTCACAGTCAAATTCCTTTGGCACTGGTTAACTGCTGTCTACTCATTTCACAGGATACAGTTGTTAGACTGGGAGCATGGAGAGCTTCTGTAGAAGTTAAAAGCACCCAGTTAACACTGAACTAATCAGTAATGACAAAGTTATGAGAAGCAGCAAAAGAACAGCAACAGAAATATATGCACCTTCCCATCTCAGTCTTACAACAGCTTAGATAAGTCTTACTATGCTGGTATTACACTTCAGGAAATAACCTTAAGAGTAATGGAAGAATAATTCTTCCACAGTCACAAAGGTAATAAACATTGGATTTAACCATTAAACTCATTCCTAACCTCAAATCAGGACTTTTCCATCTTCTCTCTGCTAGTCCAAACTAATTTGTACAGTAGAGATTTTAGGCAATCCAAATGTATTTTATCTTTAAATCCATTTGGATGTTACATATGAAAAGTTCTATTTGAAAATATAAAAACTAGAATAAGTAGGTAGAGACCAAGTTTCCTTAGTTTATAAGCAGTGGAGCTCAGGCTGCAATCTAAGATACAGAAACATAAGCCTACCTTTTTCTATGCACTAAACTAAAATTCTTTTTAGTTATCTGTAGTGACAAAAAGCATGGTGTGTTATGAGTGCATTAGGAAAATAAACCCCTATTTCCAGTGCCAGTTCATTGATTCATATTCATAGAGCTTGGGGAGCATTGTGTCAGACTCGGTCTCAGGTGGAAAGAATGCTAGATAATGAACATTTAATTGCTACCTCCAGTTTTGCTAAGGAACTAAGGGGGAAACTAATTTATGCATTTGGGAGAAATTATGATATCTTAAATAAAATATTTTCCTCTCAAAAGTTTTAAAAAGTAAATAGCTATTATTTTGCTCCAAAGTCCCCATCACTTAAGGAAGAATAAAAACGAAGATAAAATCATTGGTTTAATCATGCTTACTTCTCTTCTGCAATTCTGAGCAGTTGCTTCCTTTGGGAACTGTTAATACTGTAGTATCATCAAGGAGTTCTTTAACTTGTTACAGAATCAATTTTTCCATCATGCATAATATTCCTAGCACATTGCTTGATTTTGAACTCCTTGAATAAAGCATGGTACTGTGTAGGATTATAGCTTCTCACTGAGTGTAATACTGTGTCTTCTTGTTCTTGCTGATATTGCTTTTGTTGTTTGTGGTAATGGAAGCCTCCATACTGAGATACAGGTCTTGCCTTTCTTTTTTTTAATTTTTTATTTTAAAAATATTAAAACAAAAGAGGACAGATCTAAGCAGATCAGAACAGAACAATGTAAGCAACGCAGCACTTCACAACAAGACAATTGGATATTAACAGTAGCTTTCTTTGAAATAATTGAGCTTAGCTTAGCTTTACACACAATAATGTCAAACCTAACAAAATAGAATAAAACCACTCAAGAGAATGGAAGTATTGCAAGGCATTCTGAACCAAATAACTGAAGATGAACAATGACTACTATATTATCTCATTTTCCATAAAATTTTGTTTATACTATTATACATATTAAAATCTAATAAGACACAATGTGATAGAACCAATAGTAATAGAAAAACAAGAGCATGGTCAGACTTCAGAGCAAGATGATATTAAATCAACAATGGCTGCCATATTGTCTTGCCTTCAAAGTAACTATTCATACAATCACATATATAAAACCATTCTAACCAATGAATTAAAACATAAGACTTCAAAGCAGTATAATGGTGAACCATGATTACCATAAAATCTTCTTTACTCTTACCATTTCTTACACTAGGGAGACTATATGGTATTTATACATGTGAGTTTGATTTATTTCACTTATGAGTATAGATTCAAGTTGCATCCATTTATTTATAAATATCTCAATGTGATCATTCTTTATAGTTGAGTATTTATTATTTCTTACACTAGGGAGACTATATGGTATTTATATATGTGAGTTTGATTTATTTCACTTATGAGTATAGATACAAGTTGCATCCATTTATTTATAAATATCTCAATGTGATTATTCTTTATAGTTGAGTAGTACTCCATTTTATAAAAGTACCACAATTTTTTTATCCATTCCTCGGTTGATGGGCACTTAGGTTGTTTCCAAGATCTGGCTATTACAAATTGTGCCGCTATAAAACATGGGTGCACATGTATCACTGTGGTAAGATGTTTTCTGATCTTCTGGGAATATGCCTAAGAGTGGAATGGCTGAGTCAGATGAGTCAACCCCAGCTTTTTGAAGAATCTCCTGATTGACCTCCACAGTGGTTGCACCAGTCTACATTCCCACCAACAGTGCAGAAGAGTTCCTTTTTCCCCAAAGCCTCTCCAGCATTTGTTGTTGGTAGTTTTGTTGATCCTGGCCATTCTTGCTGGAGTGAGATGGTATCTCAGTGTAGTTTTAATTTGCATTTCTCTAACGACCAATGATGATGAACATTTCTTCATGTATTTATTTGCCATTTGTATTTCTTCATCTGAGAACTGTGTGTTCATGTTGGATGCCCATTTTTAGATTGGGTCTTTGAATTTTGGGGGTCTGATTTTTTTTTAATTCTTTATAGGTTCTAGACAGAAGTCCTTTGTCTGAGGGATAATTCACTACCTTTCTTATTTTTGAAATGTTGTGACAGGATCTAACTTGCTCCATTAATTGCCAAGGGTGTACTTGAACTTGTGAACCTCCTGTCTCAACATCCCAAACTGCTGGGATTACAGGCATGCACCACCCCACTCAGCTTCTGCTTAACTTCTATTAAGCAAAGTAATCTGAAACTTTTTGTCACCTATATAAAATCAAAGATTGGAGAGATTCAATTGCTAACATACTAAGGATGATAAAAATCATTGCAAATTACCACATTTTTGTACAGATGAAAATGTATAAACACAGGATTAAAAACTAAAGTTATTATTTTACTACATATATTTTCCTTAAGAAGTGCTTAATTTGAATTATTTTCATAAATGCTCTAACTGTAGCATGCTTTAAACTATAGTATGATAACAAAATATCTCCAAAATGAGGAGGAAAGAAGCTTAAATTCTATTTACAAGGGAAAATTTCATTTTAAATGAAAGCCATTAAATGCTAGAATAAGGATAAAGGTCAAAAAAAGAACAAAGATGGGCCTTAAGTAGAGAATAGATTTTTCTATCTCCTGAAAGTATTCAGTTACAGTTCAAGGACATCAGTTCCTATAAATCTAAAAACACTTAGTCTATTTTAACACATTAAAATGACATTTTTACCTCTTAAATTTGTAGGCAAGAAAAACTAGCCATAATAGAATAAAATGACTGTGTGAGACCATGAACTTGAGTATCACCAAAATTAGAATTCCTGGGTCAGACCTCAGGATATTACAGCTTAGAAATACATTATTCACTATTACAGTTGGCCAAAACACACACACACACACACACACACACACACACAGCAAACAAAACAACAGGGTCCTTGTAGTTTGGAAAGCATGGGTGAGAAAGTTGATGAAAACCTTGAAGCACCATGCTATGTGATTCTAGAAATTTCTGAAGGTAAATTTCTGTTTTCATCCTCCTCTCATTAGACCAGTGTTACTCTCTTCGTGTCAGTCTGAGTCAGTTTTCTTCAGAGGACTGATTACCCAGCTAGTGGCATAGTTTTTTTGGATTTAGAAGTTGGCACTAATCATAAGAGGAGTTGAGTCCAAACTTAAAGATATATGAAAGAAATACAAGCTCTGAATTTGTATAATGTCAAGTGTAGAAATCAATTTTTAATGGTAAGCCACAGACTCAATCTTGTCTCAAATACAACAGAAATTAAACAGGCAAAGAAGTCCTCTCCATTCTAATTTTTATCACACATCAATCCTTCCTCTTTTGTATTTTCAGCATTACCTTTCGCCAACAAAAATTTCTAACCAGGATATGACTTCTAGTCACTGAATCTTGTGTGCATAAAAGATTACTAATAAAATTTATATAAGATTCAGTTTAAATAAAAATAAACATTGAAAAATCTAGTCCTCTAGCCACTAACTAACAAAATAAAAACTGTCTAGACATATTGGCCACCAATTTAAAAGTAAAGAAACATATTTCAGTTTTATAGTCTCTCTCATTTTGCAGTTTATGGAAATTGTGCAAGAAAGTGATTTCTCCTTCACTGTTTAAACTTCACACCCTCTAATATTAATGAAAATGATGCTTGAGAACAAATGTCAAGCTGGTCCTTAGTGTTACTGAAGCCCCAATGTGGCTAGCTGAAAATATGCATAGATGATGATTTGGTAAATAAATTTCCTTGAGCTAATGCCTCAGCTGAGTAACAAGTTTATGCTGCCTGGTTTCCTTATCACCCTCTGTGGTAATATCAACCACTTTCAAGTTCAAAGGGGTCAAGTGGTGGACTTCTTAACCTTTCAATGCTATGTACTTTGGAATTTGTTTTTCCATATAAAATATTGACATGGCTATCCTATAATGTATTTGCTTCTGAATCACATGTAATTGACTTACCGCCATAATAGAAACTTTTGAAATTACGCAGTTAGTAGTTTTCAGTATTCATTTCAGAGATGCTTTGACTTAGTCAGGATTTCTTTAGGTCCAACATGTTCCTAAAATGAATATTTTCTTAAAGAATAGTTATGATCTCTCATACACAGACAAATGCTAATGAAACTGTATTAATACACATAAGCAATTTTTGTGTTTCCTTAGTTTATTTCCAAATGATCTTAAAGAATTATAAGTGTTTTAAAAAACACATTTATTTTACATAAAGGCAAGGCTTTGTTTTTTCCTGAGGATTTTTTAGGACGTACAAAAACTATTTGGGATAAATATGAAAATGTTTTATTTATGGCTGATTATGAGGTTCACAGTATGCTAAACACAATACAGACATGGTGAAAGCATAGGCTTATCTCTGTGGTGCTTCTAACTACTTAAATATGTATTGCATCTATTGCATATTGCACATTGAAGGTTGATGATCTTCTCTTCGTACTCCTTCCCACACAACATACTCTGTCTGCTTTTCTTCCAGAGAGTAGTAAAAGAAACAGGACTGCTGGAAAGTTCAAGGGATCCATGCTCAATACCACAACCCTCTTCAAGGAGGAAAGTTCTCTAAAACTACTTGTTTTGGAAGATCATAGAACTTCAGAGCAGGACAAGGCTCAACACGCCCCACTCCCTTTCTCATTCGTGAATTTCATCTTCAACAGCCCATAGCATAGGATATTTCAACTTTCCAAGATTACACTTCTGCATAGATATGGTTTTCAATCTTCCTCTCAAATTTGGAAATCAAAACACCTAAATTTTCTACAACTTGCCCTACCAGACCATTTTTTTGGAATAAAAAGTAAAAAGACATGCAAATCATTTGGGGCACTTAAAAACTAAAGTAGTTGGGGCTGGGGATTTAGCTGAGCGCCTTGCAAACCCGTTCGTGAGTTCAATCCCCAGTACTGATTTTAAAAAATAAATAATTAAATAATAAAGTAGTCAAAAATTTAGAAGCATCAATGGGGTATGAAAAGGGGGCAAGAAAAGCCAACTCTCTTTAGCTAAAGGACAAAACAAAGAGGTAGCCTAAATATCAGAAAACTTCCTCTAACTAAGCATCATAAAGAGAGTTACAACCTACCAAACTCCTGCTGGTAAAGGCCAAGTGAAGAGCATGGTCTACTCTTGCATGGGTTGCACAAGGTGAATGCTGTCAGGGAAGTTGAAGCCTGCCCCATAATTGTGTCCCTGTTTGACAGTTACCATCTCTCCCAATGTGTCAGTGAGGAACCATAGTAATGGAAAACTTTCCCTGTGTTCCAATCAGATTGTCAGTTGGGAGTTTGAATTCTCACACATGTTCAGCAATGTCAAGACACTCAACCCTACTCACACACTTCAGTGGAAGCTGAACATTGACCTGTGCTCTTCTTTCTCTCCATCCTGACCTAGGCTAAAACAGTAGTAAGACCTCTTTGCTCACAAGTGCAATGTCAGAAAAGTTCTACTGCTCATCAGATTTAAATAAGATCTACAGTCTCATTACATGTTACTTAAGAACCAATAGTTACAAATCCGTGGATTCTTGCAAGCCTGTCTTTAACCTGTTGGTTGCATGAAACCAGACATTAGGAGAATACTTACACCACAGAAATGGGCAAGCATTACAAAATAGATCCTTTTGTTCAGAGAGTAGTATATCCTTACGCCACTGAGCAACAATTCACCTTCCACTTCTCCAGTTCCATATCTCACTATCAATATCTCTGTATTTCAACACAGTACATCCTGCAGAGATATTTAAAACGTGCAGAACCACTAACATACTGTGCTCCTTCTTTCCTCTACGTATTTGTGCATTTTATTCCTTCTACCAGTACCACCACAATCATTACTGCATCCATCATCATTAGCCTCCAAATCCACTGTCAAGTCTACCTGAGCTTAGACTATTCCTGTTCTGCTTAGATACCACTCTCATCCAGGAACCTTTCCTTGTCCCAGTAGCCTGACATAGGCACGCTGTGTTCTCTATACTACTCTATGTTCTCTGTTTATAACAAATATCACATTTGTTGAAATTTCTTGTATACTTCTCAGTGAATATAAATACAGAATAAAACTCCTATAAACAGAATCTGATTCAGCATTACCTCGCAGCCTATATCCAATGAAGAACACATAGAAACTGCTGAAAATTTTTTGAATAAAAATTTTATTAAAGAATTCCAGAAAGATCTTTCTTCCACAGTTCATTATCTTCCATGGGAAAAAAAAATACCAATTATGTAAGTGGAATGGGCTGGAAAATATAATTTGCTTTATGAAAAAAAATCAGTTCAAATGAAACTTTCTTGGTATAAATATAATCCACAAGTAAAAAAACCTGACTTGTGTGTATTTACTTATAAAGCCCTATCTACTGATGCTCAAAAGCTTTTAAACAGAGTTTGGCATCATTAACATTATGATTGTTGGTATTTTAGTTAATTTGTATCTCCATAGCACTAAACACCACAGTTTGGTACAATATCACTGAGCACATTCTAATTGCTTTCTATTTACTGAACAATATATTTGCTTAGTACTCATCACTACTCTCACTGGACACATCCATGATATTTAAGAGGAATAAAAACCATAAAAAACAATATTTTCCTAAAGGAATTAAAAGTATAACATGAAATCTTTCAGCCTGATTCAGCCCTGAAGGTACAAAACTTCATTACTCCAACGATCGAATTAAAGAAGAATTTTCCAAATTTTTCCTGATGGCTAGAGAACATTCTTCATGCTGTTTCCAGAAGATACACTCAAGAAAGTGTTAGAATAAAATTTTTTGTCATGTAGATAGATTTTATCTTTGTTTTGTTATATTTATTACTGAGGATCGTCTTTTACCCTCATTTTTGTATGGACCTTAAAAAATTCCTTTTCATATCTCTCATGAAAGCATTTTTCTAGATTTCTGGATTTTGTGTCATGGCTCATTAAAAGGGGGTAGCCTCAGGGTCACTGAAACTGAAACTGCACTCACCCTTGGTAATCACAAAGTAAAGTCACATGCTGCATAATGATGCTTCAGTAAGCAAGGGGCCATGGATACAGCACTGGCCCTGCAAGATTATATCACCTACTGATGTAAGAGCCATCTTAATTGTGCAAGTGTACTCCATGAGGTACACACAATGATAAAATTACCTAAGGGTGCGTTTACCAAAATATATATCCATCACTAAGAAATGCATGATTGTACCTCAAAAATGTGAATGGCTCTTATCATGATCAATATCCTTTGCATTACATCATACTGGCATTGTTTGCAATGCAGAAAATCATTCAAAACAACACTCTTAGTTAATGAAGGATGACCCATGAATACAAATTAATAATAACCATCCAATAATCATCCATTAACAAAATTGCCATGGAATTTTGCTATAATAAAATGCATGGGAATGGTTTCTCCATGAATTATAGTAGATCAAGATTATATACTTATTAAGATGAGGATCTTAAGTCTAAGTTGAACATTAATATGCTTACATGAGTAGATGCTTATTACAACTACATTAATTGCTAACTATTTGAACTGATTAGTACTCTATCAGGCACTTCACATAATTTTGGCTCCTTTGTTAATCTTTTTCAATATAGTGAGGTAGATAACAGAATTTTCCAGATTTTAATTCTGCTCTTAACCAACAGTAGTCCACAAAATTAGCAAATAGCAAAATCAGATTTTTGGGGGGTTTTTGTACTGAGAATTGAAAAAAATCAGAGTTTACCTAGATCTCCATAACTGCAAAACTTATGTTTTACCCAATATCCTGTTACCTACTTAGATGTTCCTATTATCATTTGATGCATCACAGAATAACATTAAAAGATGTTGAAATACTTTGTAACTCACCAAACATTCAAAAAGGCCCATTTAAAAAACTTCTGTGATCCCTATCCACAGATGCTGTACTAGCTTCCTTTCCACATCTTCAAACTCAACCACACTTTCTTTGCCCATACATAGATCAGAAATAAATATATTCAGATTCTATACTTTCTTTTCTTTCTATAAAGTACTAACAAAAATAAATTGAAACTGGAAAATACATGAAATATTTTTGGATTTGAGAGCTTCACTTTCTCATGTGCAGGAAGAGTTAGTTAGCATAGCAGATTACTTTATGCCTACTTTCATAGACTGTGATTTTTTAATAGAAAATTTAAAAACTAAGAAATCGGAAGGATTTTTTGTTAGAATAACAAGTTACGATAAGAGTTCAACACTTCCTTTTCCTTTTTTTCTTCAATTCATATACATATACATTTTTTCCTTATAGAGATTTTTTGAGGACAGGCAAAAGTAAACCAGGTTTGAATAAGATAATTCATAAAACACAATATCACCCACTGGCATCAAAATTTTATGTAGGAGAATTTGATTAATATAGACCACTATGGAATTTGCTTTAAAACTTTATGGAAGTAGCAAGTACACTGTTCAAGAATTATGGAGTGAGGGTGGCTGAAGTCTTGGAAACTCCGTTAAAGTCTCTAAAGCAATTTCCAAAATGAAAGAAACCCTCAGCATTTCCTCTTGTTCAAAATGGTAACATCGGGTGTTCTGGTTCTGCCACTAAGGAATTTAGAAGTTGACACTATCACAATAACAAATAAAAACTGATGGGACTGAAAAATCAACAGCTCTTCTTGATCCATCAGTCACAGTACAAACCACTACCTTACACAAGCAAATCACAAGCAAAGCATTTTGGGAACCAGCACCAGGGTGGAAAAATGAGATTAATATTTGCGTACAAGTCTGAGTTAACAATTCTAGAAGTACCAAAAAGACAAAAGATATCATTGGAAAAAGGGAGCCCTCATAAACTGTTGGTAAGAATATAAATTGGTGGTTAGAACAAACATTCTAGCAAAAGAAATAAAAACATCTGAGCTGTCCAAATGTTAAAATATGCAAACCAGAAGAGAAGTAAAAGCCTCCGTGTTTGCAAATAACATGATCCTACATATAGAAAGCTCTAAAAATTCTACAAAACAAAAAACAAACAAATAGAACTAGTTAACTTAGTAAAGTTCCAGGAAGTAATCAATATGTGAGATTTCATTTTACATTTTTATACAAAAATGATCTAATTGAAAACAAAATGAATTTTACAAAATTATTAAAAATAATAAAATAGTTAAGAATAAATAAATTGAGGAGGTGAAAAATCTTTGCAATGAAAACAACAAAATATTTATGAAAGGCACAAAAAATGGCAAGATATTCCATGGGGTGAAAGGATTAATTTTGCTAAAATGTTTATACCACCTAAGTAATGTACAGATTCAATGTGAAGTTTACCAAAGCAATGATATTTTTTTCACAGAAATAGGAAGAAACAATAACTTAATTTCACATGGAACCACAAACTACCCTAATTAGCCAAAGCAATCTTCATAAAAAAGAGCTTAGTTGAAATTGTCACATTTTCTGATTTCAAATTATATAACATAGCTATGACCATCAAAATAGTATACTACTAATATAAAATAGATACATAGATCAATGAATCATAATATAGAGCTCAGAAATAAACTCAAACATATGTGACAAACTATCAGTAAGAAAGAAAATACCAATACAAGCTACAACACGCATGATCCTCAACATTAGAAGCAAATGCAAAAGACTAGTTATTACATGATTCCATTCATATAAAATATCTAGAAAAGTAAAATTTAAAGAGATGAAAGCAGAAATCATTGGATGCCTGGAATTTTAAAACAAGTTGGTTCAAGATAAATTTAGGAAGTGAAGGAAGGTTCTAAACATACTTTGATAATGACTTTTGCACTCTATAAATTTATTTAAAAACCAATAAATTTTATACTAAAATTGTTAAACTTTATTGTATATGTCTAAAAAGACATCAGTGAATCATAAATAAGCAGTCTTCTTCAACTTTGTTTATACATCTGGACCACCTGAATAAATTATAAGATTTATTTTTGTATGGAGCCCTCTCCTTGAGATTCAGGTATTCTGGCACATACCTGTAATACTGGCACTTGGCAGGTTGAGGCAGGAGTATCACTGAGAATTGAGGCCAGCCTGGGCTACACAGTAAATTCAAAGTCAATCTGAACTGCACAGCAAAACCTTGTCTCAAAAAACAAAACAAAAAGTTTTTAAGATGTCTGCATAATTCTGACGTGCACCCATGATTGGGAAACTCTGCAATAAATGTCTGTCGTTTCTTGAAGTTATATAGTATGTTCATCTCATCATTCCAACTTTATATTAATCTGTTCCACAGCTTAATAAAATTTCATTGTGTCCCAGGTACAGTATCTGGGACTAAAATAGAAAAAAAATTGGAAAACCTCCTCTTTTTTATCATGAACTAATAAATGGGGCAAAGTACAACCTAAGAGCAGTAACAATGAAACAAATTTTATAATAGAAGTAAGTACAAAGTTTCAATGCAAATAAAAGAATGATCAAGAGCTGGGGATTTAGCTCAGTGGCATAAGCACCTGCCTTGCAAGCATGTGATCATGAATTCGATCCCTGGGACCAAATAAATAAATAAATAAATAAGAAGAAAAAAATTTAAAAGAATGGTCAAGCCTGAGGAACAAAAGAAAAGATCAAGAAAAAAAATACAGTGATTCTTAATCCTCAAAAATTAGGAAAGATAGAAATAGTGAAGAAAATATTCAAAGCATAAAATAGTTGAGGAAAAACAAATTAATTCAATAGAACTGAAAATTTGAAGGAAAAATAAAAAGAATATCAAAAGAGCTATTGGGGAAAAATACAGTTACACATTCAAATATATTAACATGTAATGTTTTTACTCTAATCAGGTACTATAAATTCAGATTTAAATAATAATACCACTAATTTACCACCTATTATTAGTTGAATATAGTTCCTGAACATAATTCTTTTGGTTTAGCCTTGAAAACTACTTTATAAATAATTTAGTCTAGTTGAAAGACTGGTCAGGAAGGATTGAGAACAACAAGCTACCCAAACTTTCTTTAAAGACAGAAGTATTAGTTCTTGGTGAGGAACCAACAGAAAGCCAACCACCTGGCAAGATCTACATCTGTATGAGTTTGCCAAAGCATACTATGGGAGAGCAAAATGCAAATTTCTCAAAAGAGAATATAATGAACAAAGACATACAGAACGTCTGGTGGGGGATTTGGAAAGTCGGATATTATAGGAACAACATTGGGAAAAAAGCTGAAAATGTGTGTCTTTATATTCTAGGTTAAGGATTTAAATTCTACTCATCACACATTGGGATACTATGACAGTTAATCCTAATATATGAACTTGACTAGTTTAGGAGGCACCCAGGGAACAGTCGAGGCACACTTCTGAGTCGGGGTGGTCATGGAGGGTGGCTTTGGATCTCTATGTGGTCATTCAGCACCTTCCTCTTTCCCTCTGCTCCCCATGCTGTGCTTTCCAGCTACTACAAACTCAGTGTCTTTGTTCAGCCATGCCTTTCTACCATGATGTTTCTGCCTTGGAGACAGCTAGGCATGGACTGAATCGCTTGAAGCCATGAGCCAAATTAAATTTTTTCTCCCTTAAATTGAAGAAAAGAATAGCAACCTATTCTTTGCTTACTAAATTAGTACAATGTTTAAAAAGCAATGACATTTAGACTCAATGAGAATAAAGAACCCCACACTCTGCTCTTTTGAGTATGAGTTGCTGCAAATTGGGGAAAATAACCTAGATATGTGTATTAAAATATAAAATACACATACTTTTGAACTAACAATACCACAATACCACTTTGGAAACTCTCTCTTGTTTTAATTAGAAATAAAATAGTAAATAAAATACTGTCAACTGTTTTAAAAAGTATGAATTAGATGTTAATGTTAGCACTGGAGAGATGTCTTTTAATGAATAAGAAAAAGTTAGATTCAATCCCAGTCCCCCCCCAAAAAAGTTAGAGAATAATATTTAGAACATAGCCCTTCTGTAAAACCAAATAACAAAAAGAAAAATTTCATTTATAAACTTGACACATTTAATACCCATTACCTCAAACAAGCAGCAACACTAAAAGTGATTTAAGGGGGAATTTAAGTCTCTCTAGTCTATACTACTCCCCTCAGAAATCATTCCATACAAACATAAAAGCAGCAGCAAGAATATCTTTTATTTATTTCTTATCCCCACACCCCACCAATTCACAATGCCTAAACATTCTTACATGGAAATTCTGAAGTTGTTGCAGTTTCAAGAAAGGGAATTAAAAGTACTTTTCATTTTAAAAAGTTCTAGAAAGTGTTTTCAATTAAACTTTTTCAAATTTTTAAAAGTTTTCTTCACTACTTGGAACTTAAGGTGAAATTCTAGACTATTTTAAATATTTAAGCATGCAGATTAGAAGGTTTTATTCAGGAAAGAAACTAATATAATTACAAAAATTACAAAAATATTCTTTTTTCATCAGTTTTTCAGTTTATATGCCTTTACTATTTTCTGGTAGTTTTGTCTTAAAACTCTTCACAAAGCCTACATGGACTTTGCCATCTCCGTCAGGACTGTAAAAGGTCACAGTACATCTTCAAATTACTCCCTAGATGCTGATTTCTTTTTACCCCTTCTCTTCATAGCTTATCTTCTAGCTCTGATCTTCACATTCACATTCCACTTTTTATAGATTCTGCCACAATATAATGACAAACATGAGTTTTTTATAGTTTCCCAGGGGTTAAGACAAACTTGCCAAACTGATGGTCTTTCATACCCATGACAATTTTTCCTCATACCCAAAAATGCCTACCATGGAATAATGTTTCCTGTGAGAGTATAGGTAACTTAGGTTTCAAATCTAACACAATAGAAGATTTGGAAGGTCTACACATAACAGTAACTTCTACATATTCCCTTCCTATCGATATGTACCATCATGTATTCTTATGTGACAGCATTCCCAGAAGTGTAAGTTTCCAGACGGCATGAAACATGTCTTTTATTTCATTATGTCCAGTGTCTAGGAGAGTGTTTCATACAATAAGTAGTCATAATTTTCCATTGGATGGATGAAAGTGAAAATAATTGGATTGCTTTTAAATCAAAGAATTCATAAAGTTATTAACCTTGCAAATTCTAGTTTTTCTGATGTGCTACCAACTCAGAAAGTATAATGATAATCAGGTAATTTGAAGTGAAAATAATTTAACTGTCAAGTATTATGGCAGTGAAGACTCCCTCCATATTATTGCTGAAATAGGCCAGCTCTTTTTAAAAAAATGAGAAAACATTATTCATTAAAAGTCTCACAAGTCCACTATGGGATAGAACCAGGACCCCAGAAACATAAATCTGAGGGTTCACACATTTGATTACACAGTATTAAAATACAGATCTTGGTGAATTCACTTTAACTTTATCAACTTTTACAAGTTTAGTTTGAAGTTGACTATGTTTAAGTTTTCTCTTGCTCCTTCTTGTTGCGTTTGTATCATTGTAATCAGGCATTTGAGATACATTTCCAGCAGACCTCAAAAACGTTGAAAACCAAATATTTCCAAAGAATTTATATAAATAACAAATATCTTAAATATTACTTTAAAATACATAACATAAAATAATCTTGCTCTGCAATGTGCTTTACTACACCATGAATGTCAAAAACAAGCCCTGTTTCATGTTTTCATTTAGTGCAAAAAGTCAGATTTCCCCAGTGTTGGGCCTGTTGTACCTGCTGAAACTACAGTAGTTGAATATTGCAGCAGCACTTCAGTTCTCTTTTTTATTAAAAGTGCTCAAAATTATTTTCCAAATGTTTTCAAAAACAAAGAAATTTTATATTTTAAAAAAGTATATATCATAACATGTATTTACTTAGGTTGTTTTTTCTAACTCTAGTGACTTCTTTTTTCTGAAAAGTTTTCTACCACAGATAGAAATGAGGAGAATTGTGGGTGCTGGGACCCCTGAATAAGGATGTGACTGGATCTCTAAACTTACATGGTGACCAGATCCTTTTTTCCCTTTGCTTTAGTTTATGTTTTCTAAATCTCAAGGAAGTAAATGTCTAAGATCACTTCCTTCACTTGCATGTTAATATATTATAATCCTATTGCTTTCCAATTGTAATTCTACTTCAAGCTGAAAAAAAAAACAGCCTTAGTTCTGCTTTCTTCTGTTGACAATATATGAACTGCTCATTTAAAACATTCGCATGATGGTCTTCACAAGCACAAAATTATTGAGTGACAATTGACACCAGTCGATTCATTCAAATTAAGACTTGCAGAGCTTCTACTTGATTTCATTCAAACAAATGTTAAAAAAGTCTTGGGGAAATCACATGCAAATATAATGACTATTTACATGGTTTTCCCCTTCATCAGCTTTACCGGTCCATCTAAAAATCAAACCCTTTGAAAGGATGTTGTTGTGCTATATTATTCTGGAATAAGATTCCCCCGAACTAGGAAAATGGGAGGAGGAGAAGTGACCTCTGCTTTCAGCATCCAGTTTCTGAGCAAGGGATCTCCCACCACCTGCTGCTTCCTAAACTCCCAAACTCCCGCCGGGCTAAGCTCTCCCGGGAAGACCAGGGAACCGGGAGGGAGGGGAAGAAGGTGGGTGAGAACGAGAGGCGGGGAGTGCAGCGTGGCAGGCAGGAGGAGGCGTGGCCGGCTGGGGGCCGGCTGGATAAATAGGGAGAACTGGGTGCGGGGTGCAGAGAACTCGAGGATCCGGAGCCAGCAGCACCGAGGACAGCGCCCGGCAGCGCCGCGCCCGGGTCTCCCGCACGGACACGCGCGCTCACACCTCACCCACGCAGACGCACGCCCGTGTACAATGGCAGAATCCCACCTGCAGTCATCCCTCATCACAGCCAAACAGTTTTTCGAGATCTGGCTTCATTTCGACTCCGACGGTATTATCTTGTCTTTAACGGTTCCGAGACCCCTTTCCCTTCCCTCTTCTGGCCCTGCCCTGAACCTCTGGACCCCACTGTCACCCTTTCCTATTCTGTCTGTCCCCCTACTCGGTCTGACCCCATCTCCCCCACTGGCTGTCTAACCATCGACCTGAAAGTTTATATTGCTTCCTTGCAATCCGCGAACAGTACACTTGTGTCTTTCTAGGAATGGTAACGGTAAGACAGGGATTGGGGAACCCTGCTCCCCAAAAGTTTCTGTGGCTGTGACCATGCCCTTTTGTCCTCGGTGCTGCTAAAGTTTGACGCCCCAGGAGGGTAGCGCAGCTGTGGCTCTACCTTCCCTGCTTATTCCAGGAGGAAGCAGGAGAGAGCTTCTGGGGTACCAGGAAGGTAGCACTCCTGGGAAGGAGCTGAGAGGAAACTCGAAATGAGATAGCTGACACCTGGCTACCTCTTTGTCTTTTCAGGAAGCGGTTACCTAGAAGGAAAGGAGCTGCAGAACTTGATCCAGGAGCTCCTGCAGGCGCGAAAGAAGGCTGGATTGGTAGGTTCAAGTCCGTGAAGAGGGAGAAAGACCTTCAGCCTTAAAACATAAACATGCATGTGTTTTTATAATGAGCCAGTGAGGCCAAGGGCTCTTGCAGGGAATGTAAACGTTTATTAACCGAGAAGGAATACCTTGCATCTTTCCAAACTGCATAGTGAGGAAACAGAGGGTGATGGAAGAAAGGAAGGGGGAAGGAAAAGGAGAGAGAGAGAGAGAGAGAGAGAGAGAGAGAGAGAGAGAGAGAGAGAGAGAGAGAATATTTATATTCTCTCTGATTTAAACCTTACTGTCTTAAATCAGAATTTTAAACGACAAAAAATAATAGATGATAGGTAATTTTGTGCTTGCTTTAATAGGACTTGAAAGTGTGGATGGGTAAAACCCTTAGCAGATTACCATTTCTACCACTTGGATTTGGTTAGGTAATTTTTAACTTCTCTTTTACTGCCATGAGAAGTAAGGGGGTAGAAATACATTTCTGCCCCTTGGTGGTCAGGAAACAGATCTGCAGATTATGATCCTCTTATTCTAGTGTTAATTTTTGCTGTGGTGTTGATGTACTTAGGGAAATGAAAAAAGCAGCCCACCTTGACCCTTCTCACTGACGACAGTAGGCCAGTTTATAACCTAATAATGAGCTAGAATTTGGCAAGAAAGGCTTTCATTTCTGTAGTAGGAAAAATCCAAGAAGTTAGAAAAGCGAGACATTTTAAGGATTCTATGTATTGTAAAAATGAAAAGAAACATTCTGATGAAAACAATTGACAATATTTTGAAAATAGGCTCTTTGTGGTTTATGCCTTTAGGGATTAAACATATGACAATTCTTATTTAAGAAAAGATGTCAAATTGCAAATAAAATGTCAGTTTTCAAGCATTTGTGAGGCATATATAAAGGAAAATGAGTTAAGAATTTTACCAGTGTATTAAGGTTTATGTAAGTCTGTCTTTCAGAAGGGAATGTTGAATTCAGGCTAGCTAGATATTAAAGGTCTTTGACTTTTTTGGACTATGATTAGGAAGACTTTTTATGTTATGAATTAAATACTTTTCATCTAGGTGTATTATACAGCAGATGTTCACTGTTAGTATTGAGGATATACATTTTTTTGCAAAATTATTTTTGTTCTTTCTACATTGAAGACTACATAGTACACATTTCTGTACAACATATTCAAAAGAATCCCAGAGAGCTCCAGACTCTAATTGTATTAAAATGCATTACAGAACTTATCAGTTGCTGAAATCACTTGCCAAATTCATTTAAACCAAACCATGCTCTAGGGATTGTTTTAACCTGATTTAATATAATATAAATCTAAAAGTATAACAGAATAAAACCAAATAAAAGCTCTTACATACACTCCATCTTCCTCCCACCTTTTACATCACTGTGTAAACAAATTTATGCAATAGTATCTCTATAGTTCTATGGATCTTTGACTAGTAAAGCCAAAGAAATTATTTTCCTCATTGAAGATAATTATATATATTTATATATAATATATATTTAAAATTCTGGTTGGAAAGTCTTATGGAAGTTGCTTTCAGCAACCAAATGATTATATTCTAATTTTTCAAGAAGTGATTTAATATTAAATTTAATTTATCTTGAGATTCAAATATTAATGGGTTCTATACATTTTTTCAGATTTTTTTCTCATTTTAATATTTGTATCTTTTTGTAAACAGTGTGTTCATATTGGAGTTTTAAAGAGTTTAGAGATTGATTATTTATTCTACTGCCTACGCTGCAATTTTGAACTGTATGAAGTTCCAATTATTAGACTAGAATTCAATACTCAACTTGAGCATGGTGCATGATTGTATTGAGTTTCTCAATACAACTTGAGAATTTCCTGGGTTATGCAGATAGGCTTTGAATAATTAAAAAATCTAAGTCAAAAAAACCTAACCCAAGATCTAGATTGAGAATTTGTGTATTAGATACATGTTTCATAATACTACCCAGCACATGACACTTTGCCTACTTATATGTATTCTCCCTTTTGAAAATATGAAGATTAATCTTATAAACCAGACTTCTTATCATTTCTTTCCATAGTATAATATATTTTGTTGTATTAATAGAAACATTGGTTTGGCATAACATTAATAATATGGAATTTCAAAAATTTCACCAAGTGAATGTGATGCCAATGAGCTTCTGAAACCACTACCACTTAACTCTAAATGTAATGTTTTATGTTTAAATTTGAATTGGTTTTTATCAATATTTGATAACTATGTCTTGAACTGCTTTAAAAAGTAGATTTTGATCCTACTGTCAGCCAGAAATTTCCACAAAATATATATCAAGTCATACTGTTAAACTAGTCATATTTCACAATTTTAAGATTTAAGACTTAGTGCTTTTTTGGTTTACTTTAAGATATGCATAAAAAAATAAAAGGACTTATAGTCCCACTGTTGGCATGGAATTGACAGTTTGATTTTCTTACAATTGTTCCTGATCAAAGTTTAATAAATGCAAATTGCAATCTGTTCACAGAATTCAAGACTATGGCATAATTATATTACTTTATTTCTATTTATCACATTATTTCAACTAGAGATATCTACATTGATTTCAAAAGGATTTTATAAATACCACTCTCAGTAATAGCCTCAATGTAGGCTTTAAATTATAATAACCTACCTATCCCTTGAGCAAATATGTGGTACCTAATTATCAATTTTAGTTATGATGAAAATTGAGACCTTAATTTACATTCTCAAGGACATAGAATAGTATATTAGTGAGGGTTGACCTATTTTAAATAGGCTTCAGTTAATCCAACAGCGCTATTTTAAATAGGCTCTGTTTGAGACCTGAGAGTAAAAACTTAAATCTCCTGAGTACCAGTTTTATGTTCAGATCACTAGTTTATAGTTCATAACTCTCTAATCTGTCAATATGTAAGGAGGTCATGAAAGTAGTATAACATTGAGAAAAACAAGCCAAATGAGAAGATAGCATTCACTTAATCACCCCTAAACCTGTTTTATTGTACTAAAATACATGAGGAAGAGAATATAATCCTGGAAAAAGTGGAAATAAGGCAACACTGAGAACCTGCTTCGTATGGTAGAGGTGAAGGCAAAGGTCACCAGCATATCAGTGGTCTAAACTAAGGTCATCAACATTGTATATCTATTAGTGAAAATACACATTGGTTGCTGTATATTTTTCCCATGTGTTTAATTTTTAAATTTATTTAATGAATGCCGGTTTTGTGCTGGAAATATTTCTTGCTTAAAAAGTATGTTACTCTTCAGTATTTATATTCTTTGTTTTTCCAAACCAAAAATACATTTTACTGATTTTCATGAATAAACATTGTGCTGGAATAAGAAAAATGTTATAGGACATGATAGTGTGATAATATAATATATTCTTTAATGAAGAAAGTGATGTTTAATGTATATTAACAGCTGTCATATTTAAATTCACTAATGGTAATAAATCAAATAACTTTTACTATATTTTCATAATCTTAAAACTAATAATGGTGGTTGATTCCAAAATAATAAGCATGATCATAAATCTTTCATTTGAAACTAACAAATACTGCATATTACATTATGACTTTAAGATCATAACAATATCTCATCACGCATAATTCTAAGTGGTTTTAATTTCAGCTTCTCTTTGCAGTAATTTATTAACATCGTGACAAGTATAACTGGATATTTTTCTTACAAACTTCTTACCTGCTTTTGTATAATTTTAGGAGTTATCGCCTGAGATGAAAACTTTTGTGGATCAGTATGGGCAGAGGGAGGATGGAAAGATAGGAATTGTAGAGGTAAGGAATTATGCATTTTTCTGATTTACTAAATGAGATTCATTTTTGAAGTTGTACCCAAGTCAAACACGATAGGGCAAGATTCAAACAGATAATCATCTTGCATTCAGAAATATATATATATATATATATATATATGTAATAGAAGTGAAAGAGATGCTAAGAGTTGACCAGATTTAGAGCCTAAATAACATTACAAAGCTGAGATTGGAGAAATGAAATGGTCAACGTCTGATCACGTAGCTGTTTGCTGGCATCAGTTCAGTTAGAGAAACCAGTCACCAACTTCTGGATGAGTGTCCATCACATTATACTATTTACTTTCCCTTCAATAAACTGTCCATTGATGTTTATTATTGTTTTGCAGTATAGACTTTTGTATTGAAATTTAAAATTAAATATTTTCAGGCCCTATTAAAATGTCAGAGCAAAAATCTTCATCTTGATTCTAAAGTTTTATTTTAAATTGACATGTGCCCCTAGTAAAAACACAAGAACTTAGTTAACTAAAGTTAGTGAATACTATATGATGTGCTATAAATATATATTTCCTTTGAGTCTCTGCAAAATAGGACAATGACTTTTCCTATTGAGGATAGTTTATTTTGTTTGTGATTGAAGGAAGAAAAAGTTTGATTATGTAACCAATATGAAGTCTTAGAGCTATTTCTTCTCTTATTACTATTTTTCCAAATTCTAGTGGTATCTAAGATTCTATCTTTATCTCTGCAGCCTATTAGAGAAACTTAATGGAAAGTTTTGCCCAGAAAAATTAATAATGTCATAATTTAAAATATGCCAAATCACAAGCATAATTGTGTTTTTCATATAATGATCTCAGTATATTAAAATATGAAGTGTTCTGACTTTCAACAACTTATACCTTTGATTCAGAAAACTAATCTGGTTTTTAAATAATTGATCTTATTAGGACACTTGTGATACTGATGTGAAATACATTTATTTTTAAACAGCTAACACGAATAGAGTTAAGGGAGGACATACTATTATTATCTTTATAATTAAAAATTTTCCCTGGAGTATACATTTTCCCCTTTGCCTATGTGTGACTCATTACTATATAAATAGATAATAGCAATGGGACTTTCAGATTGAGATAGAAGCCAATTAATCAACATATTTAATCATTCAGAATAATAAAGTCACTTTAAAATGAACATAAATGATGTAAGGTAAATCCAATTATTCAAAACAGGTTGAAACTCTAACATCAGTGAAAGTCTAGATTGGCTACTTCACAATTTGTACTTTCAGTTCTAGCAGGAAAGAGACTGTTATCTTGTATTTAACATATCTAACTCTTGAAGGACTCCAGTGGTTCCAGTTACTTTTTCTATTTCATTTCTTCAGTCATGGTAGATTATGTAGTAAAAAGCACAGATCATATTTGCATGCATTTTACACTTTTTAAAAGGACAAAGTGGACGAACATATTTTGAATCTAGGTTTTACTACATATGATATAGTTTAATTTTGTATGACTTTTTTGAAGTTTAACATGAGTGAGCAGATGATGTCGTGGAGGCTTAATAAAAGATATGTATTTCCTCACATATTTGATATGCTTGAGATGAGAAACTGTTTACAGGGAAGAAAAGATTTTCTGTGTGAGGAAAAATAAATATAGTTAACAGCAAAAAATAGAAGGTAATGTTGGCTGAAATGAAAAATTGAACCTATAGAAACAAGAATAAGAGTTTATAGGTGTGTGACATGATATTATTTATAAAATTTTTTCAGATAAGTTATCTCTTTTGATTCTCACAAAAAAATAATAAAGTAAGTCTAACTATAAAGTGAGGTTTCCTATAACTGAGAAAACTTAAGTTTCAGTAGAATTTCTCCCAAGATCAAAGAATAAAAGACAACAGTATAACTGTTAGGACACAAACATGGTCCCCTAAATTAATGTACCTATTTTTATAAATAATTTAAAAATTTGCACATTTTCTCCACTAAGAGGATAGATATTTAAAGTTTCAGTTATTTGGTTAGTTATGGAAAAGTTTTAGTTAGCTGGGTTAACTAGGGTTGCAAAAGATGCAGATGCTTCCACATTCACAATGGAGTTAGACCTTGACAAACCCATTGTAAACTGACAAGCATTATAAATAGAATATGCATCAGTGCACCTGACCTACCGAACACCATTGTTCAGTAGCACAGTACTCTGTAGACCTTTGATGACTGCATGGTCTTGGGGAGCCATGGGTCACTGTCACTACCCAATATCACAAGAGAATATCATCCTACCTATATTACTAGCCCAGGAAAAGGCCAAAACTCATAATTCAAGGTATAATTTCTATTTAATGTGTACTGCTTTTACATCAGCATAAGGTCAAAAAACCTTAACTTGAACCACCCTAAACCAAGGACCTTCTATTAGAGACATTATTTGGGCAAAGAACTTAAAACATGATTTGAAAATAAGTTGGCAGATCAGTTCAAGCAGAAAGTGTTTAAAGAGAGAGCAGTGAGACAGATTAAGAATTGACTAAATGTTTTAATGTTATGGGACATGGAACTTTTTGCTAAATGGGACCCTTGAGAAAAACTAGCCAAAATTCCTCATTTTACGGATAAAGAGACTGAGACCTAGAAAGACTGAATTATATGTTTGAGATCCCAACAGAAAGGAGTGACATAACCTGTATGCAGATGTGTATTTGATTCTGATTATAGAATATATATATATATATATATATATATATATATATATATATATCCTGGGCCCTTTCCTGTACCAGATTATTAGTAAAAGTGTAAGAGGAAAGGGCCCAGGTTGCATGCATCCACTGAGAGAACTGGAGAATGCTAGAACATGGACAAGATTGCCATATTAGTTCATATGCAAGTGAGTTGACCTAGTGCAGTTAAGTAGGGGTTAAAAAAAGAGGACCTGAAAAATCAATGGGAAAAAGAAAGTTACAGTAACATGAAGAAATGAAGAAGGGGAATGTAGAGAATGCCTGAATGTGCCCTCTGGTGTCACTAGAAAGTTATGTTAAATGAAGTTTATTTTTGATCCAATGTGATGTACGATATTACTTGCTTAGAAATCTTACATATCAGGGACACAAATCTTAGTCATCAATAAAGGAACACAAAAACCCAAGCTTTCCAAAAAGTATTATCTCCCTCCTCACATTAAACACAACATAATGTTAGTGTTCAAAGACAAAGTAAGTTAGATTTGCTTATACCCTGTGCCCACTTGGTAGTTATACTTATGAATTTGAAATCTAATCAAAGCAAACTAATGTCCATGCAGTAGTATGCTTCCCTTATGCAGCTGGCTACATTTATTTAAAAGAATTGAAAATGGAATTATTTTTTAAAGTTCTGATGTAATGAAATGATCGACATTTTCCAATAACATGCATTTGCTATCTAGAAACATACAAAAAGGAGAGTAATGTGCAGATATGATTTCTTCTGAACTTAGTAATTTCATGTCTTTAGACTTTAAAATTAATTCAAAAACAGTTCATCAATAACAAGACTATTAATCTAAACTCAAAACAGGAGCATTGAAATTCTGAGATAATTTAACAAATACTATGGCAGTCAAAAATGTTTTAAATTGATGTAGACTAACAGCTCTATTGCAAAGAAGTTCAATTAAAATAATTAAACATGAAGACTAAATGATTTATCAGGGAATAGAATTTTCTTCTCTGGGCCTTATATGAAGTTTAGATATCTCCTTTAGCTAGATGTCAATTTATGAGCTTATCCTGGATCCCTTGGGCAATGTGTGGGGACCTACAATCCTCTCTACTCTTAGTGTTTCTGTCTGTCCAGGTCAGTGCATCCACTGAAAAAATAGAAACAAAAGCTATTTTAAACCTGAAACTGTAACAATCCTCCCAGGGAAGCAGCCACTTCTCGAGTGTCTCTTTTCTTCTTCCACAGTGGAGCTTGAGCATATGAGGTTAGCCAGGGTGGATGTAATTTTTCATTTGTCTACCTTAGAATTCAAGAAAATGACTGAAAATATAATCCCATTTTAAATTTTTCTCTGAATAGATTTTTCAACTATTTATTAAGGAAATGTTTTGGTTGAAGATTATAATGGATAGTGATAAAGGTAAAGGTCAAAGATTTTGAAAATCAGGAAAGTCAGGTTGTCTGATTTTTAATCTAGCTCAAGCTACAAGGTAAGTGAGAGCAGGCTACGTACATTCTCTGAAATTTGCTTCCTTGGCTGTAAACAAAGGTGACTATTATCAACTTCAAATGGTTTTTATGAGTATTGACATCAAATGAGATAATGCTTGGCAAACAAATTCCTGGCATACTATAAAAACTCAAATAAATGTTTTTGTTGTTATTATTAAATATAAAAATGACTTACTGGAAAAAGTATACTATCCTGTGTGCCAAGCCTTGTCTTCCCACTTCTTATATAATCAAATTCAAATAATTAAATTCAAGTAGCTTTAAATTTATGAGAAGATTATTTGCCTTCCAAATTCCCTGGACTCAAGTCTCATCAGCTAGGAAAAACGTTTCTCTAGTTCTCCACCGAAAAAAAGTGAATGATTGGCTAACAGGTTCTCTAGAAGGCAAACATACACCATGACTGTGGTTAAAAGTTAGGAATTACACTTCAAGTATATGTACTTTAAAGTAACTCTCTCTGTCCTTTATATCTTACTCTTCTCATACCTCGTTCTGAGCTTTGTCACTGTATCTCTCTCCTGCTTTTTATCAGTAAAAAAAAAAAATTTCTTTTTGTTTAAATCATCTGCCTCCCTAGTAGTGGCTGCAAATCACTGGCCACCAACATATTGGTCTAGTAATTAGTAGTCACCTGAGGCACAGTAAGGAAGTTCATTCAACTTCAAAATAAGGTAAGAGCTCCATATTATATGTTATGAAAATAAGAGACATAGAGGGAGAAACTCTGTCAAGGTGCAGTTTCCTCGGAACCTGATCTGAGTGACAGCATAGCACTTAGGAAGATTATTAGAATCACTTCCTGTAGAAGAGAAGGGAAGAGAATAGGACTGGGGCAGAGGAAGATGCTACTCTGTGACCCAGTTAACACTACAGTGAGCTCTGAAGCTGGGTGACTTTTCAGATATTTCCCAAGTTTTCAGTGAGAAGAGTGGGCCTCTGTATTGCCGTGTAGTTTAGTCACAGGCTGCAGCCTCACTGGAAACACAGATGTCTTCCACCCATGCAGTCCCTCAAAGGGTCCTGGCAACTGAGCCCTCAGCAACATTCTCAGAATCTGAAGCGAGCTCTGGGTAGTTATCACAATGTCTACTCCAACCCTTACCCACAGCCCAGTAAGAAGTAATTTGAATTATATACAATGAAGCCTTGCTGCCACTTATGTACATTTTATAGCTCTAGATAAATAGCCAATTTCTTCATTCATGGCATGAATAAAATATGTACAGGAATGTGTGCGGTTGCTGGGTAAATAAATAACTAGAATGCAGGCTTTATCCTCAAGGAGATAGGCAGATAGAAAGAAACTTTGCCTCTTCATTCCTAACAGCAAACAAGCAATTCTCATAAGGGAAGAACTAAGGGATTCTGTTTGTGGCCACAGCTATGTACTTTCCACTCACCTCCTTGATACTTTCTACTCTCTTGAAACCCATAAAATTTTAGGAATATCATAAAAGTGTAGGTAGGCAGTTAAAGGATTAAGAAATCACCAAATATTTTGGAACAATAGTACTTGGCATTTCTCTGGATAGTCGTGACTGAAAATAAACTAGCTCTACTTAACATCCTTTATAAAGGACCTTTGGCATGTTGGAGACTTACTCTTAGGTCTACAGCGGGGTAATTAACTATACTGAGATTGAAAACTTGAATATTGATTGATATGCATTGACAGTAGTAATAAACGACAACACAGGACCACCGCACTGTGAAATACACCTTAAGATAGGATTTCTTTATGTTCACTACAGCTACATCCTACTCAAATATTATTGCTTTCCTTTAAAGGCTAGTATTCTTATAATAATATTTTACAATATTTATTTCTAATGTTTGTAAAATAGGATAGTGTATGTGTTGAATATAACAAGAGCAGTTCAATAAAACTGAAACAGAATGAATATATTGCATATAGATGCAATTGATATTTTTAATAATTAAAAGTAATACCAAAACAGTGTAGGCAAAGAAATACACATTTATACTAGACATGAAAAGCAATTTGACTCACTTTATATTTGACATTCTACAGACCCCATGACTCTGTGACAGTTATATAAACTTTGATTTATGAAATAATGATTAAATTTTCTTAATTTTATTTTTAGTCATTGCTGGTTATTTTATTATATTTTTCTGTTTTCGTATATCTTTGGTAGATTTGGGCAAGTACAATTTTTTAAGAAAAAATAATGTTTTTGTTCAAGGAACCATATTAATTATGTAAATTCATACAATATAGAAAATATTAGTGATGACAGTAAAAGTACTCACTATCATCATGTTAAGTCATGATAAGAAGGATTTTTAATGAAGAAAAGTTACCCACCAATCCACAAACTTTTATTTCAGGCACATGCTTGTACTGGGTGGTTAATCAGAAAAGAATGATCAGAGGATGCAGATTGAAATAGATGGCCTGGGACAGTGGTGGCAGACCTCTGGTATGCGGGCTGCAATGGGCATGCAGAACGCTCTCTTGCACACAAGCCAAGTCACACCAGGAGCCAAACATCGGATATTCAGGTTTAATTGCAGTGTTGGCACTTTGTGATAAATAAGTAGGTTTTGGATTGCAATTTGGGTACTTGGTCTACAAAAGATTTACCATCACTGGCTTGGAACAGGTCCACCAAAAGCTTAAAAAGTTGCATACCAATAAATAAAGAAACCCAGCTTCTTGGGAGGTTGTCAGAAGGACTGAAAGTTTGAGGACAGCCTTGGCAACTTGTTGAGAACCTGCCTCAGAATAAAAAGCTAAAAGCTTTGGGAATGTAGCTCAGTGGAAGAGCTCTCACCTTGAAGTTGCAAGGCCCTAGAGTCAATCCTTCATACCACTAAGTAAATAAAGGAAGGAAGAGTTGGTATTGGCTATTTCCTTTTTTCTAGTGAGCAGTTACATTCATCACAACCCTAAAATAACATAGCCAGACATCCAACATCAGCCTTTAGCTCCACTGATCAATTTGTTCCTCGAAATGTCTGCCTCTCATGTATTCCCTCTCTCTTTGAGACATATGCTTTTCATTTTCTTCACCTTTTGGTCCCTTTATTTACAGTATTATTCCTTCTTTCTTCCCTACCTTTTGGAAGTCTTAAAAGAAGTTTTTTTTTAAAAAAAAAAAACACCTATAGGAAAGTATTATTACGTCCTAGTGAAGCCTACACAATACTTACAGGGCATGATTGCTTCTCCCTCTAGAGATCTCACCATGTTTGGCCTAACACCCCCCCTTCTCACTCCATCTCCTCTTCTCCTTAGCTTTGGTAAAGACCTATTCTTGGGCCTGACTTATATCTGGCTACATTAATAATGAAAATCATTTACATCTACTTTCCACTAGCAGCCCACTTACAAGGAAAGAAGGGAACTTTTTAAGGAAGATGGTGTTTTCAGTGAGTGGAAACATAGCCCGAGTTCGGACTCTCGTGTCATGCATAAAAGTCACTAGCAGATATATTGCTTGCATTCCACGACTGAAGAAGCAACCAGTTGATTCTGTGCCTTCAAGAAGCTTGTTGCTTACTTAATTTATTAATAATTATCAATTCAAAGTGATTTTCAAAGTCAACCAATCACCATGTTAAATCATTCAGTCTTTGAGCATTGATTCAAAAATTCAGGTTTTGAATTAAACTGTTTCTGAGGTATAGAATTGTATAATTCAAGAGTTCAGAGAAATTGAAGATCACAAAAGAGGCTTGAATTTAAGAAGAGACCTAGATCACACACACACACACACACACACACACACACACACACACACACACACAGTGTTAATATAAGAGGGTTTATAAATGAAAAGCTGATTGTATTTTTTAAATTAATGATAATAATCTCCTATTTCCATTTTTGGCTATAGTATCTTCTACTCACACTACTAGCCTTTACTTGAAAATAAGATGTTTTCTGACTGGATCATACTAAACATCATAATAAAATATGTGACCCTTTCCCTTCATCTCATCCCCATGTGTAAATCCTATAATCACAACAGTCTTAACTTAAGATGTTATTTCAAAATCTCAAAACAAGTTAAAGAACATATTACACAGGTATATGGAAAGTGAAATTGCTAGCACATAAGGCAAAATGATACGTTTAAAATTAAATTTTAGGTTTTTAATAGAACTAAAAAGATGAAATTTAAAAAGAAAGAAAGAGTATATTACCCTTTCCTATAATCTTGTGAAATTTTTAACATTTATACTGAACCTAAAGTTAATCTACACTGTAAGTTCTTTATCTAAATTCCAGGGATGAGGGTCCATATCTGTATTTCAGGGAATTCCTCAGCTTCTGGAAAGTGGATTAAATACAGCAGGTATAGGCTCATTTTTTAATAGCTAAGATATTGAGATTCCAAAAGAAGGTGATTTGAACCCAAGCCATTTAAGAAACATTGATTTTGCCTTCAACTCCTTATTTTAGCAATAAGGATATTGAGGTCCAGAAATGGCTGAGGGAGTTGCTGGGGACCACAGTTCATTAGCAACTGAGCCAGAAATAGAACTCACGTCTGCTGTGAGGCCATCAATCCAACTCCCTCCTCCTCTGCGTGCAATAGACAGATTGTATTAGTCTTAAAATGGGATCTGAAGCTCTTTTTCTCTTCCAAAAAAAGTATCAAAGTTATGAAATGAGAGCTAAAGGGAAATGTCATAAAGTCACACAGTGAAGATCAAAAATTAACCCAAGCCCTGGATTTCAGCAGTAGATGTCTTTTTAGCAGAAAACAACAATTTGAGCACTAACTTTGTGATTACTGTTTAGTTTCCCACTGTTCTTTGAGAATTGTCTTTTTAACTCTTTTTACTGATTTGCAGTTTTCTTTGGTTTATGTTCCCTTGCATCTTATAGTAGCCTTTGTCTTTGAACTGGGAATGCATTTTCTCTTTCCTTTTCTCTACATTCATATTTTTTAGTTTTGTTTCACATAAAATTTGTGTCCCTTGTATGTATCGTTCTGTACAACCTGAGAGGAACAAGACCTCTCAGGCACGGGATACAAGAAGAGTTTGAGCTACCTAGCAGAATCTGCTTGTATGTGCAGTAGACAAAATTGGTTCTGCTGCCTCATCTCACTGAGCACAGAGCAAAGCACTCAGTGGCACAGGAGCATCAAAAAACACCACGATACCCCTGCAGAGCAAAATTCTCAGAGAAGGGACTGTTGACTATTGTACATTTCCAATATACAATAAAACTGCTCCAGGGGAAATATGTTGGAGCAAAACTAAGCAGCATCTGATGGTAGAAACCTGTTTTCAACTATACTGTTTCATTCTCTCTTTTTATATCTTTTCCAGTTGGCTCATGTATTACCCACAGAAGAAAATTTCCTGCTGCTCTTCCGATGCCAGCAACTGAAGTCCTGTGAAGAATTCATGAAGGTAGAAGAAGTCTGTCTCTTTAGGAAACACTGCAGAAATCCATATGGCTAGCTTTTTTAAATTTGGTTTTTCTTATCCAAAATTTTTTACAGACATGGAGAAAATATGATACCGATCACAGTGGCTTCATAGAAACCGAAGAACTTAAGGTAAGCAAAACAACTTATATTAAGATGTTTTCCTTTCCAATGCAATTATGAACTGCTAAGGGGCTTCATAGCATTTTAAAATTTTTTCCACAAAAGAAACGAGTGCAGAGTAATGTCACATTTTCATCCACTCTTTCACATCATTAATGAAATACCAGATCAAGAAAGAGACTTCAAGTTGTTTCTTACAATTCTGTTAGCAATGTGAGAAATTAGCATTTTTGTGGGGTACATAAATTGTTATATAACAAATAGGTAGATGATAGATAGAAATACGCGCTGGCTAAGTAAGTCACACTTTTCCACTGAAATTTGATTTTATAAACTAAGCATGTATGTAATAAACTTCTTTTCCAAAAGATAGACAAACTATAGGACACCTATTGTATGCAAGATACTTTACATACATTATCTTATTTAACTTTTCCATGAGTTCAATAAAATTAGTATTACTTGATGACAAAAGGCTAAATGATCCACCGAAGGCCACACAGAAATAAGACTCAAGGCTGAAAAGTTTAAATTCAGATTTGTCCCTCTCCAAAACCTATAGACATTCATTGCAACCAACAGCTTCTGAATAGCAATAGTGTTTACAAAAATTCAAAAAATATTTAAAGTTTTAATAAATTGAAACTTTGGAAATGACTTTATAAATTCATATCTCATTCTGTACTCAGGTGGTGGTGTGAAAGTGAGATATAAAGATGAACAGATCTAAAATCAAAGTTACCTCAGGGCAAATGTGTACATCAGTCTATGCAATGCTTTCTGTCTTGAAAACGGGAGTGATGATGCCTTCTCCGATGTATTGTGAAACCCAAGTGAGATATTGCACTGGAGAAATTTTCTATGTCATATTATACATGAATTCAGTTTTCCAGGATAAATCAGATATTTCCAGGATAAATCAGATATTTCCAGGATAAATCAGAAATTTATCTTTCATCTCATTTCCTCAAATCTCAGTCTAAAAGATCTAATATGTTCTGATAATTAAAAGGGAAGTGGCTAATATTGATTGAACAGCTGAATATGTACTTAGTATGTAACTGACACATTACTATGTGCTTGAAATTTATTTTAAGATTTAATCCTCACAAAAAAAAAAAACTTTCAGGGCAGCTAGTATCATTTCCAATATACAAAGTGATTCAAATTCAGAGCAACTGGATCATTTTTCAAGATCACACAGGTACTTAGAAAAAGCACCTGAGTTTGGACCCAGCTCATCTAATCATGTTTTACTTTCTCCTACAGCACCACATACTTCAAATTTTGTTCACTGAAAGTTACCTCTGCTACTGGCTCTATGAGAGAATACAAGTATTGAACTGTTTTCCTAACCATGGTTGAACACGGTTTAAAGAACACACATTTTTAGAGACGGAACTGGGACATTCACACAATTACAATATTGCTGAACCATAGTCAACTGCAGCCTATAGAAAGTATAAACATTGTTAGTGTGAAATTGCTGGCAACCGTGTCTTTTATGGACTTGCAGCTTTGCAACAATAGCCTGTCTTTAAGCCAAAAACATCTTTTAAAAATCCTCTCAGTTCAGAAAGAAACCCTTAGCTCGTTTCCGACACTGACCTCGAAACATTGTAAAAGTCTCCTTCTTTGTTCTAAATTTTATTCTCAGAAAGAGATTCTAAATAGAAGCCCTCCTCCCTGGGGAATTTTTGAAGATAATTTGGCATTCTGTTTTAATAGATCTTTCAAGAAAGCTAATTTTAAGATTCATAATAGAGTACAACATCTCTTGCTCTCAGACATGACTTTGAATCTTAGTGTCTCAAGGTTTCTCCCGGGCTATTTTTGTGACCATCATTTTAGTCTCTGATGAGGTTTTTTAACCCAATTAATCTCTGACAAAAGCCTCAGAAGGCTCAAAACTAAAATTCACCCCCACGAGATAACTGAATTTTCCATACTTCATTTTCCGTTTGAAGTGAAAATAAATTTATCAAATCAAAGAAACAGTCTCTTCCTTAAGAAGAGTGAAATCAAATCTGTCTAGCAGAATTGGCACTTTTGGGAAAGAGATAAACTACTGCTAAACCAAAGAAACCCAGTCCTTCAATAATAACTGCACAGTTTCCCTAAGTGCATTAATTCATTTTCTGAAAAAATAAAAGAGCTGTAAAGAAACAGCACTGGACAAAATGACAGACTTATACTTATGTACGTATACTGAATTTATATGGTAAGCTTTGAAAAACTTTGATTTATTTCTCTATTTTAAAAAATTGATAAACTTATCCTTAAGTCCAACTGTCAAGTTAATAGTCATCATTTTCCACCCTTCCCACATTACTCTATTTCCATGTGACTCTCACATCCTTCAGGGTTTAAATGTGATCAGCTGTAGACAACTGCTTGAATTTGTACAGTCAGCTGAAGCATTTAACCAAGGATCCTTTGCATTACATCACAGCTAGATGCTAACCAACTGGCTTTCTGGAGAAACAGCTTTATAGTGACTTTCAACTGATATGTAAATACAGCCTAGGAGGGTAGAAAAGATATTAAAATTAAAGTTCCATCACACAGTGCAAAGGTTTAGGGAATGACCCTTTTCTTACAGATGAGTCACAAGAATACTTGTAAAAATAGCATTTGGTAGAAAAGCATCCATTGGGTTAGCTGATTTTTAAAGTTTAAATTCAGGTTCCTACACAGCATAAAGTCCGGATCCTTCTTTAATTGAAATTTTAAAAGCATAATATAGCTCAGACTAGCACAGACTGCATCTCAATAAAAAACCTGCACAAGTCAAAAGCAGTTTCCTTACAGGAAAGTCACAAGAGCAACATGGTTTAGTCGCATTTTTAAGGTCCTCTGTGGAAAGGACTTGGTTCTCAAAAAGAGGCTTTCTGTGCATTTCTAGTATGTTCCTTTTCAAGGCATCTCAAATGAAAGCAGACTGTCCACCACTGCTGTAATTTATCTGAGTGTTTTTGTCTTAACAGAACTTTCTAAAGGACCTGCTAGAAAAAGCAAACAAGACTGTTGATGACACAAAGTTAGCCGAGTATACAGACCTAATGGTAAGAATGATCCTGAAAAGATGATGGCTGAAAGCTCATGAAAGACAATTTTCTTGCTAATTCTCAAGGCTACTGGACACAGGATGAAGTAAACCATGTGGGCTCATAGCTATCATTGATTTAGGATACTCAAGAATGCTCACATCTTGCAAGGCTGAGTGCTTCAGGCGCTGGTTTTGAGGCTCAATTAATGAGCATTTCCTTTCTTGTTAAGCTACATGACTTTTACCTCTCAAAAGATGACTTGTCTTACAGTGTTCATGTAATTATATCAAGTTATATGGCTTATGAATATATTATCTACTACATGTAAATTACAAATTATATTACTTCGAACTCATTTATGTACTTTTTAATACTTTTATTTGTATGTTTTAGATATATATGTATACTGATAATATTCATCATATGGAATTTGTACCTACACACAATATATCTTGCTTCTTTTTTGCCATTCCCCTCCTCCCTTCAACTCGTCTTCCTCTCCTTATTTACAAAAGCTTTGTTTCTACTTTTTTCTTGTCCTTTCTTTCCTACCCCCAACCCTGTTCTCCTTTTCATTTGAACATTTTCTTCCCATTTCCCAATATCTATTATGCATTTTGGTCCTTGTTTACACTTTCAGTTTCTCACATCAGAGAAACCATGTGATATTTATTCACATATCCAATTATTTATATATAAATCTAAATTCATTTTTATCACAGCTTAGAATTTCATAGACTTTTTTAGAGTTTAAAGAACTTCTAGCTACTTTAGTCATTAAGTAACTTAAAATGGTTCTCTTTTGATCTGTGTTACTTTGGAGTATAATATTGGTGCAGTGGGTGAGGCAATCCAAGTGCATCCTGACCCTGAAATTTTGGCAAATAGCATAACCAAGATCTATCATAGAATACAGATCATAGAGTCAGGAAAATGCCTTTACTCATAGGCTTCTAATGTTTCAAGAACAAATAAACAAATAAATTAATGAAGTTCTAAACAAAATAAACCAATGTGCATGAAGTTACTTTGTAAATGGTAACATTTACTCATTTTAACTCCAAGAGTGACATAGATTTATACATAATCTAACTAATATGAAAATAATGTGAATTCTTACTCTGACTTAAAATATCTATAAAATATAACTCTATGTTATAAAAGTAGCTATGCTACATTAGTCTGCTGAGGAAGTTAGACTTTTAGATACCTTGAGAAACAATTTTTACAAGGCTCAATTATATATTTAATATAGCTGACATTTACTTGCAGCCTTTTGCCCTACTTTGGGAAAACAAAAACACTAGAACTTTATTATTGGCTTATGTACCAAACAGTGATATTTATTATAAAGTGGAACTAATCTTACTTTTAAAACAATCAAAAAGATTTTTTTCAGGTTCTTCTTTAATTCCTCATTACATTTCATAGCATTGGCAAATACATGGGAGACTTTCTTGCTATGTGTCACAATAGGCAGATAAAAATTCTGAACCTGCTTTTTGTTTAGTTGGTTTTGTTTTTTTTCTTCTTTAGAATTGGACTGTAACCTATGTTCATCAGTTTTTGTTTCTGTTTTGATCTTAAGGATGATCTAGTTAGAGTTAAGCCTCTTTTCCTGGTAAAAATTTGAAGCAGCCTTTCAAAAACTACTCAAATGGGAATTTCCCCCTGTTGAATTGCCCTGGTACATCTGATTAAATGCCATAAACCAGTTCAAACCCAGGAAGCAAATTAATCAAGAACTAATTAAAAATTTTAATATATAGGTGAGGAAATATTTTCCTATGGCCATTAAACTATGTCATCTAGTTGTCCAGTGTCTCAGCAGACATTGTCACACTATTAGAATATATGGTCAATGGGTCATAAAGAGCTGTGTCATTATAGGACACTAAAAAAAAATCTGCTTCCTACAAAAAATTCTTAGAACAGCTCAAGTGACGGAATGTTCTTTCTTTCTGCCTTAAAAAGACCTCGCTAGACCTATATTCATTGTAACTTCAGCATATTCGTTTTCTTCTAAGACAAAAATAATGCTACTTTTCACATGGTTAGTATACATATTTCATATATTTTAATGTATTCCATATATACTACTTCAATATCATATGGCAATAGTTGCAACTTTTTCAAAGTGTGAATGCTTCACAAATATGAATACAAACATGTTTATGGTTGTTCATGTCTCAGAGTATGAGACATAACTATGTTGAAGAGCTATGAATGTCTCGTGACCAAGGGAAGATAAAACAATTCAAAATTACTCAAAAATGCTGTTCTCTAAGGACTTATTCATGTTATTTGCCTATTGCTCTTGTTTGTCTTTTTTTTCTCTAAAGAGGTAAATATTTATTTTCACACCATCATCTGGAGAGGTTCAAGAGGGCCATATCATGCCAGCATCATCCCTCCCACATATCAATACACATTCTAAATTACTTCCAAGAAAAACAAGTCAAAGTATTCTAGAAGCCTTAGTTAAGGTTACTATTGCTCTGTTTCACTGTTCCTTACTGGTCCAATAAACTTGGACAATGGATACATTACAAAATTGAAAGTATGCTTTAAAAGTTTTGAACCATGTTAGTTTCTAAACTTTCACTGTATATATAAGCACTTGATAAATTAAGCTGCTTGATTTTGAATGTTTGTCTTCATTCACTAAATCATTCTGCAATAGCTAATACTCTTGTTTTTATGTTTGGAAACCAAACATAAATTTTATCTTTTAGCTGAAACTCTTTGACTCTAATAATGATGGGAAGTTGGAACTGACTGAGATGGCCAGGTGAGTTTAGGAACTATGCTAATATTACAGTAAGCTGGTCCTCATTCAAAAACCAAATCTATTAACATGTTTTTCTCTTAAAAGGTTACTACCAGTGCAAGAGAATTTTCTTCTTAAATTTCAGGTACTTGACTTTCTCCATAGTAAATAATATTTTCTTTTAAAAGTTGGAATGTGAGAGACTTGTGTAGAGAAATAAACTGAAGTAAAGCAGTAGTATTTTAACTTTTTCTCTTTCCTTCTAGGGAGTTAAAATGTGTGGGAAAGAATTCAATAAGGCTTTTGAGTTATATGATCAGGTATAAGTTTGTTCTTTTTTCTTCTTTCATTTTTATTATGATAAAAACAGCATAAGATCTATCTTCTGAACTTTTTAAATGTAAGATACAGTATTGTTTACTAGACAGTGATGCATGGCAGATCTTTAAAGTTTATTTATCTTGCATAATTGAAAATTTATGACCACTGATTAGGAAGTTTCTATATCTCCTTCATGAGCACTGGCAATAACCAATTCACTCTGTTTCTATGAGTTTGACTAGTTTACATACATCATATAAATGATATCATGCAATATTTAACCTTCTGTGACTGACCTATTTCATTTAGCAAAATGTCCTCAAGATTCACTTATTTTTCCACTACTTCAAGATTCCTTTCTTTTTTAAGGCTAAATAATATTCTATTATACACACAGATCTAGATAGATGCTAGATAGGTAAATAGATGGATAGATAGATGATAGATAGATAGATAGATAGATAGACAGATAGATAGATAGAATTTCTTTATCCATTTACCCATTAACTAACATTTAGGTGATTTCCACATCATAGCTGTTGTGACAGCAATGATCATGCAGTGTTAATATATCTCTTTGACATTCTGACCTTTTGGATAAATACCCAGAATTTGGATTGCCAAATCACATGATAGTTCTATTCCTAATTTTTGAGATCTTCACATTGTTTTTCACGGCAGATGCACCACTTTGCATTCTCACCTAGTATGCAAGGGTTTTCATTCTTCATATCTTCATAATCTTATGCTGGTTTTCTTTTCCTTATATGTTACGGTCCATCTGAACAGGTGCAAGGTGCTTTTCATTGTGGTTTCAATTTTTAAAAATAAAGAAACATGGGCTATTAAAACTATACAACCAATTCATTTTTCAAAGGAAATGTTACTGGTATATTCACAGTTTGCACACCTTGCATCATATCCTGCCTCATGATTTACCCTGCTGTGAGGCTTTGAATGAGGGACCAAAATCTGAGCCTCAATTTCTTCCTTTGTAAATGAGAGATAATACTCTCTTGCAATGTGAAGATAAGCCTGGGTAAGATATCCTGGAGAAGCATCCCACATAGCAAATTGTGTGGGTAAGGAAAGTCATTGATGTCACTAAATCATGTTGTTGACTTCTTCCAATTACTCCTGGATTTGGGCTCTAATACAACTGCCACCTCTTGATCTGGCATGAGTCCAGCCTCACAGCTTATCAGGCCTCAGCCTTCTCACGTGTCAGAGGAATACATTTAAGACTACTTACTCTAACTGGAGATAATATTGTTAATAGAATGAAACTGTAAATGTGCAAGTACTTTGAAAAGCTCAAAGTATCTTATAGATGCAAGGTGTTGAGTGTCACCTCACCTATTTTGCAACTTGGGAGTAGCTAAAAATGTTGAGGCTCTCATGTAACAGGTTAGGACATCTGCCAGTTACACAAGAGATTTTCTGAGCTTGCCACTACAGTACTTCTGTTTTACTTCATTCCCTACTACCATGGATGGAGTTGGTCAAGTACTAATGATTTTTCTTCTCACAGGATGGCAATGGATACATAGATGAAAATGAACTGGATGCTTTACTGAAAGATCTGTGTGAGAAGAATAAACAGGTAATTTAATTGTTATATTTCTTATTTATCATGTTTCTGCAGCCCCACACCTACTTTGGAAATATGCTTCAAAAATTATCAAGGAGTACAAGTAGATTTTGACTCTTAAATTGGCTAACTCCATATAATTGATAGATTTTTTATGAACAATCTTGTGTTTATTCACATTTACTCAAGAATTTAATCTAGCTCTTTTCTTAATGGATTGATATAAGAAGCAGTTTGCAACTCACATCTTATTAGTTAACAGTGGTTAATTAATTTCCGTATTTAACTGGATTACATTGCCGTCTATGTTCTATGCAGGATCTGGATATTAATAATATTCCAACATACAAGAAAAGCATAATGGCTTTGTCGGATGGAGGGAAGCTGTACCGAACAGATCTGGCCCTTATTCTCTCTGCTGGGGACAACTAGAGTTGAGGTCACAAACACTTGCTAGTGATACATTGTATCTAAAAAAAAAATAACTGTGCACTATAAAGGAGTAGGCTGTATTTTCTTTTATATCTGTAAATTTTACCGCATATAGATAATTATCCAGGATATGTGACACATTCTTTTCTGCTTGTTTCTATACTGTTTGTAATGTACAGTTTTTGTAATTATATGATTGAAAAGGAGAAGGTCTATATTTAGGCCAGTCAGTATACTCAACTAAAAATAACCCAACATATTTTTGCTTTTATAAACAGAGTTGCCCATGAAGATTCCCCTGAAAATTGTCACCAAGATTAATCTCCAAAATTTTAGTCTCTGACGTAAAAATGCACATTTATCACTGAATAGAAGAGCTATACATGACAAGCCAAGGATTCTTATTTTAGGTAGTCTTAAGACTGTCCCACAAAGTACTTTCATATTATTCTAGTATTTCCAACTACTAGGAGAAATGTGCTTTCACAGTTAAATACTCACAAAAATACCAATAAATAGTTAAATTGTGACTTTATGAAATAAATTGTCTCACTAGAGATTTAGTTTATTAATCAACATGTCTATTGACTCAAATTGATGTGGTGTCAAAAGAAAGCAGCACCAGGTGACACAGATCTGATTCTAAGTGTGTTTCCAACAAGTCTACTGTCAGAGTATGACTTTAATCCATTTTCTATTTTCATGTGTTTCTGATGATAATTATTCTGGTAACTGCTGTTTTATGTCCTATTGTGTGTAAGCTCTGATTAAATTTAATATGCTAAGTATCCCAGTGTCTAGTTTGTGTGCTTCCTGGATTTTCTATGTTAGAACTGTTCATTTCACCAAGGGTATCTGCTGCCTCTGAAAATATTTTTTTCTAGCTATAACAACTCTATTTTTTACTACATAATTGAATTTTAATGTAAATTCATAGCATCCTGATCACTGAATGTTATATAATCAATACTTTTGTGTATTCTGTGGATTCTATATTTCACATTGAGATTAGTATTCAAAATAGTTCTATTTCTATCTGCAAATAGTTTCAAGTGAGTTCAAAATAACATCTGAAAAAATGCTACTGTAATCATTATCTTATCTAGCAAAGGAGATTCTAAAACCTCCTTTGACCCACATCTAAGACACAGTTTCACATACAGTACTAGAATATCCTATGCTGGTTATAGTTGACATGCAATGGGTGGTGATTTTATATTCTCTATAGAGCAAAGAGTAATGTGAGAAATGTCTATGTGGAATTTATAAAGTTACCATTAAAAAGTTAATGATGGTTCTGGATCAGTGTGAATGTTCCAATTCAATTTATTTTTTTATTTATAAAAACTAACCAAAAAAAACCTGTGAGCTATCTCCTTCCCTCAAGAATGAACAGAAAAAAGATCTACCAAAAAATAAAAATTATCAATTGATGTGAGTGGTAGATTGGCTTTGCCTGCAGTGTATAAATGGAAGCACTAACATTAGATTGAATTTAGTTAAAAAGAATAAAGAAAGAAGAAAATACCATTTATGTTTTCTATTTGTTTTCTCTTCAAAATATTGACATATAATCCATAATTAACCCAGGTGGAAATGTGGGATGCTCAGATTATAGTATCACAAATAACAAATGTATAATGAGTTACTGGATGACTCATTGAATTAAGGAGTATCTCTGACACTAAGATTAACAATCAAAGATTTTTTAAAAAAATTCTAGTATTTGAAGTTTTTTCCCCAACTGACATAGTCAAATACTTCTTCTTGCAAGTTCTCTGATGGAACATACAGAATTTTCTTATATTTTGTCTATAGAAAAATCATTGTTCACTACAAAATATACATAAAAACTATGTCGGATTTGGCAATCTTACAATGATGGCATGGAAAAATTAAACAACAAAAGCAGAAAGGTATTAAGGTAATAATTCTAAAGACACTTTTTAGAGAACTGATAGCAACAGTACTCATGAATCTAGTACCAATATTATCACAGTGAACCTTAACAAGTCTATTTCTTGAGGCAGAAAATGGGGTGAAGAATGAAAATAAATCTAAAAAGGTAAATGCTGGATTAGCCAGAACAATGCCTACCTCATACCACAAGCAAAGTGTTTAGTTCTAATCTAGATGCAAAAGATATTGAAGAGAGCCTTTAATACCACAGGCATGAAAATAGTTCTTAACCAGTTAAGAATAAACATATTGAAAAACTGTGCTCATTAAAAGTAAAAACTTCTGTTGATGAGAAGACACTAACAGTGAAAAGTGGGAAGAAGATATTTGCAGCACTGATAACTGGCAAAGTCACATACCCGGAGTACATAAGCATTGCTCTTAAAAATCATTTTAAAATATAACTTAATTGAGAAATGTGTAGGAAAGTGGAATAGGCATTTTAGGATACCTAAATATCTACTGAGTACCAAAAAAACCCAATTTATCACTAATTGGGAGAAATGAAAGTTTTAAAAAAAGTGATTCCACTATATCCTTATCAGAAGGTTAAAAAATAAGGACTAAGTGCTGTGAGGATGTGGTGCAGTGAGAATGCTTACACACTGCTTGATGGGACATTAAATTATACACACTTTGGAAAGCCACTTGGCATTATTCATTAAATGCAAACATATGCACACCCTATAACTCAACAATTTTCATTTCAAATCTTACCAGCCTAATAGAGAAAGGTATATATATTTTCACTGAAGAACAATCATGTTCACAGTAGCATTGAGTTTGGCAGAGCCTCAAACTAGAAACTGAAATGTCCTTTAAACAGCAGATGTAACAACTAAACAATGGTATATTAATATATTCCTTATTCTCAAAGGAATATTATAGAACAAAAAGGACACAAGGCAATTGCTACGCATAAAGCTGTAAACTAAAGAACATATTTTGAGTGACACTATTTACCTAATTTTCCAAGAGCAGCTTAAATATGGGGTTAGAGGTCAAGACAGAGGTTAGTCTGAGGAAGAGGAAGGGAGTTTTAGGGCGCAAAAGGGAGGCTTCTGGATTTCTGGCGAGGTTCTCTTTCTTGAGCTGGGCAGAGGTGACATGTGAATATTCGTTTTGTGATAATTCATGATTTGTTCAATTTTAAATCGGAAAGTTCAAAAATCATTTTTTTTATTTTAAAGCTTTTCCCATATGATTGTGTTTTATAATATCCTGTTGTTATTGTCTTGCTTTAAGTTACAAGCTTCAGAGACATCTTGCTGTAAACACAAGCTTGACTAATTGTGTGACCTAGGGCAACTCACATAACTTCATTGAGCCATGGGCAATCTCCTCAGTTGTAAAATGAAAGAATGAGTGTCTACTGAAGATTTTTCCCATTCTCAAATTCTATTATTCAAAATTGCTTCATTCTTTTTTTCTTTTTAATTTTATTAATACATGTTTGCAGTACATAATGCTTACGTTCATTGTATGGATTTGGTAAATGTACATAACACATCTTAATTCCTTTTACATCCCCTTCTGCAGCCCTACATTCCCCTTCACCATCTCTTTTTACTTTTTATTTTATTGACACATTTTAGATATACATAGTGATAACATGCATCATATGGAATGGACATGGTCTATGGCTTCTTATTTTCCCCCATTTTCCCTCCTGTCCTTTTAGCTCCTCTTCCCCGCTTTATTTACAAAAGCTGTGCTTCCATTTATTCCTTGTATTCTTTTTTTCTTGTTCCTTCTTTCCTTTTCCCCATCCCACTTCGCATGTGAACATTTCCCAGTTTCCCAATATCTATTATATATTTTGGTCCTGATTTACACTTTCAGTTCCTTACACCAGAGATACCATGCAATATTTAAACATGAATATCCAATTTATCTCACTTAAGAGGATTGTCTGAATGTGTATCCATTTAGTTAGAAATGTCTCAAGTTTATCCTTCTTTGTGGAAGAATAGTAACCCATTGTACTGAAAAAGAACCCACAGCTTCATTATCCATTCATCAGCTGATGGGCATTTGGGCTGTTTCTAAGATTTAGCTATCGCAAACTGTGCCACTATAAACATGCGTTAAATATATCGCTATGGTATGATGCATTTAATTCTTTTTTTATTTAAAGAAAAAAAAACAGAAAGAGGGTATAAATAATACATAATTTCAAAAAAACAGTGAGAAATCACTAGTTGATAATTACATATTTTCCTCTTAGAAGTAGTTGTTCAAGTTCCATAAGTAAAGCATACAAAGTGGACATTTAAAGAGTGAGACGCAAACAGTTCTGTTCACCTATCCAACAAAAACTTAGTAATATGGTTATTAATCTTACACACTTATACATGCAGTTGTATCCTTTAGAGTACTTTCTTTTCCTTTTTTTATAATAACCATAATCAATTCTCATAAACCGTTTAGAAGTTCTATGAATGCATGAATCTCTACATGTATAACTATCTTTTCTGTATTAGAGGGTAAAACAAATCAAAACAAGACAACAAAGCAAATTCCTAGAAAAATGCCAAACAGAAAAGTCATATAGAACCACAATACTAGGTGATCTACAGTAGTTACTATGATGTCTCTTGTTATTTTCAATAGAATTGTCTATATCATCAGACATAGTATAATTGAACATAGCAGTACATAGCGATATTAATAAAAATAAAACATTGGAGACATTATATGACTTCAAAAGCAGTTAATAATCCAACCAGAATGGGTATCCTGTTGAATCCTGTCATCTTCAGAATAGTTGCCTCTACTCTCAGACTTGATACTATCAAGCATACCAGATTCAAATAAAACCAGTCAAGACAAAACAGTGATCTAATAAACCAGTTTCAAATAAGATCAGTCATAGTAAGACAGTGTAAGTAATACAGGGCTTCAATTTAAATTAATAGGAAATTGAGGATAGTTACCATACTATATCCTGCTATTTTGGGGGTAGCTGTCTGTGCTTTCAAATCTAGTACTAGTAGACAGACTGGAACAGAATAAAATCAAACTAAACAGAGTAGTAAGAATAATGTGGCTTTTAAATCCTGATACACTATTAACAATGTTCTCTGCCTTACTTTTTTTTTTTTTTTTTTTTTAGATAATTCCTCCCTTTTCACTTTCTCAGGGTACTTTGTACATTTCGGGTTCCACTAACTCCTTTAGTTTTTAGGGGAATATCTACCTAAGTGGTTCTGAACCTTTTTACCCCTGAGATTGATTATGAGCAACATTCCTTTACTTACTAAAGCCTCAAGGTTTTCCTTCCTTATAGCTGAGTAGTTCTCCACTGCACAAAAGTGTCATGAGTTTCCAATTTATCTGCAGCTTCTGGATGAGCTGTCCCAGTTTCTCTCTGGTTCCCTGTCACATAGAGCATTGTTTTCTCACCTTTGACTTATGGCTCACTAACCACCTTTCAGGTTGATTGTATTTCCTATTCAGAGCATCTCAAAGGACCGTATCTCCTGACCTACTCTGCTTGTGATTCTTTTTGTTAGTGTATCTAGGCCATCTGTGTTAAGAGACTATAGCCAATCTTCTCTGCCTCATCTCTGCTATGCTATTTTTCTGCCCTTGGTTGTTTACTTTTCTCTTTCATTCCACTGTCTGTCCTGTTCATTGAGGCCTTTCTGCCATTGTTCCTGGATTCCTGGTGATTTCTCTCTCTCTCTCTCTCTCTCTCTCTCTCTCTCTCTCTCTCTCTCTAATGCCCTTCTGTATTTTGTGTAGGGTTGGATTGGTGGTCACAAACTCCCTCAGTTCCTTTATGTCATGGAAACGTCTTTTTTCTCCATTAATTTTGAGCAATAGTTTTGCAGGGTACATCAATCTGGATTGGAGGTTATTTTCTTTCAGGAATTGGAATATTTTGCTCCAAGCTCTTCTTGATTTGATAATCTGTGTTGATTTTATAATCTGTTGTGATTTTGATGGGTTTTCCTTGATAGGTGATCTGTTTCTTTTCTCTGACTGCTTATATTTTGTTCTTGTGATGAATTTCTGGGATCTTGATTATTACATGTCTGGGGGTAGATCTGTTTTGATTGTAGCTGGCTGGAGTTCTGTATGCCTCATATATCTGATTATCATTTCCTTTTCCTATGCTTGGGAAGTTTTCCTTAATTATTTCTGTGAATAGCCTTTTCATTTCATTTGTATTTACCCCTGCTTCTTTGCTCACTTTTTTATTCTTAAGTTATAGATCCTCTTGTCATCTTCTAGCCTTTGTATTGTTACTTCCTGGTTCCTTGTTATTTTTAAGAGATCTTTCCTTTCACAATCACACATTGCAAATCTATCTTCAAGTTCTGAAAGTCTATCTTTAGTTTATGTCAACAAATTTTGCCAGATTTCAATGGAGTTTTTAATTTTCTGGTATTTTCTTTGGATCTGTTTCATGTATTCTTGATTTTGTTTATGTTCTTCATCAAAGATTTCTCTCCTTTTTTTGGGTTCTTCCGTTCTTCCTTCTGTGTTTTCTTGAGAGGTGCTTAGCATTTCTTTTATTAATCTCCTTATATCTTGCTTCACTTGAGTTAGAATTTCAATTTTATCAATGAGGTCATGGAAGTATTTCTTTATTTCCGCTGAGGCCGTGTCCAATATTGCATGTTTGCTGCCCTCGATTTCTTCTGTGTTTACCTCTCCTGGACTTACTTTCCCTGGGTCAGTGGCTGGAGGCTTTTTCTTGTTTCTTTCTCTTGTCTTTTTTCAGATAAGTGTATGGTGGAAGTCTCAGGTCCTTTCTGTATTGCTTACAGCTTTTCTGAAGTGTGCTGGCTAGGGGATTGTTGCCCTCTCCAGGTTGCTGCTGATCTGTGAGTTGCATGCAGGGATGATGAGGGCTGGCCCCTCTTCTCTGAGCCAGTCAGCCAGTGAGTGCCTTCAGCACATTAGTCTGTCCCTGAGGATGTCACAGGTTCAGGACAGTTTCATCCCTGACTATTGGGTCCCAACCAGGAGCATGGCCCAGCCCAAGCAGATCCCACCAGACCACTTTGGGCCAGGAGCAGCCAAGTGAGACCACTGCAGTTGCTGGTTCAGGTGCATCCTGCCCAACTCCAGAATGTCTAGCCAGTCACCCCTCTGTGGGACCCAATTCCTAGCACTCACCACAGGTGAGTGCAGCTCACCTGCTGGTTCTTCTCCCTGTTATAGTGCATCCTCCCGTCAAGGGTCTCAGGCTCACCAACCCCCAATTTTGGCAGGACCACGACTTCAGCTCAGTCATGAATTGCCCAACTCCAAGACATGCCCAGCACAGCACGGGACCAGGTTCAGTGAGAATGTGTTTAGCTCCAGCCTTCTGTCCTCATTTTCTTTCTTTCTTTCTTTCCCTCTTTCTTTCTTTCTTTCCCTCTTTCTTTCTTTCTTTCTTTCTTTCTTTCTTTCTTTCTTTCCCTTCCTTCCTTCCTTCCTTCCTTCCTTCCTTCCTTCCTTCCTTCCTTTTCTTTTTCCTCAGTTTCTTTATGGGTTGTGAAAATCTCTCTCCTTTTGTCTGGACTTCTCCATGGTGTTAAATTCTAGCATTTGGGTTGTTTTTCTCAGAGAGGCTCTCTACTGTGCTACATATCAATCTGCCATCTTCTGGGTCTCGATGCATTTAATTCTTTTAGGAAGATACCAAGAAGGGGAATAACTGGGTAGAATGGAACTTCTAGCCTTAGATTTTTAAGAACTCTCCACACTGATTTCCACAGTGGATTAACAATGGAAAAGAGTTCCTTTTCTCCACAACCTCATCAGCATTTGTTATTGGTTGATTTCTTGGTAATAGCCATTCTTTCTGGAGTGAGATGGAATCTCATATTGTTTTAATTTGCATCTCTTGAATGACCAGTAATGTCGAACATTTCATCATACATTTATTTGCCATTTCTACTTCTTCATCTGAGAATTCTCTATTTCAGATGCCATTTTTTAATTGGGTCTTTAAATTTGGGGGTTCAGAATTTTTGCAGGTTCATTATATATTTTGATAGTAGCTTTTTGTCTGAGGAATAGCTGGCAAAATTTTTTTTCTACACCATGGATTGTCGCTTAACTATTGGTATGTTTCTTGCTGTGAAAAAGCTTTTTAATAAGACAAGATCCCAGTTTTGATTCTTTGTCATAGTTCTTGTGTGATTGGGTTTTTGTTCTTAATGTCTTTGCCTGCACTGATGTCTTCAAGAGTTCTGTCTGCACAATCTTCCAGCATATTTACTATTTTTGTTTTAATATTTAAATCTTTGATCTATTTTGACTTTACTTTTGTGCATGGTGATAGACATGGGTGTAGTTTTAATCTTTGGCATGTGGAATGCCAGTTTTTCCAGTACCAATTATTAAAGAGGGTTTCTTTCTTCCAGTAAAGGTATTTGGCTCCTTTTTCAAATATAAGGTGGCTGAGTATGTCTGTAGTTGTTTCTGCATCTTCTAATTGGTTCCATTTGTACTCAGGTCATTTTGTTTTATTTGGTTTGGTTTAGTTTGGTTTTTGCCAATACCGTGCTATTGTTATCACAGTACCTTGTAGTATAATTTCAGGTAGAGATTCTGATGCCTTCTGCCTTACCATTCATGCCCAGAATTGTTCTTGGTATTCTAGTTCTCTTCTGGTTCTAAATGAATTTTAGGATTATTTTAACTAATTCTATGTGCTATGTTATTGAAATTTTGATTAGGACTGCACTAAATCTGTATAACAATTTTGGAAATATGGCCATTTTCACTTTATTGGTTCTTCCTACCTAACAACAAGGGATATCTCTCCATATTCTTCTATCCTCTTTGATCTCCTTTTTTCAGAGTACTGTAGTTTTCAATACAGCAATCTTCTACTTTCTTCATTAGATTGATTCATAGGTATTTCATTTTTTGGATGCCATTTTGAAAGGTGTTATTTTCCTAATTTCTCTCAGTCAGTTTGTTATTTGTGTGCAAGAAGATTTATGATTTTTGAATGTTGACTTTGCATCCAGCTATGCTGCTGAATTTGGTTATTAAATCTAGACATCTTTTAATGGAGTTTTGGGGGTCTTCTATGTAGATTATCATGTCATCTGCAAATAATGATAATTTTACTTCTTACTTTCCTATCCATGCTTCTTTTATTTCTTTCTCTTGTCTAGTTGTTCTGGTTAATGTTTCTAGAACTGATGAATAAGTGTAGTGACAGTGAAGACCCTTGTCTTGTACCTGATTTTAGAGTGAAAGTTTTTCAGTTTTTGTCCATTTACTATGATATTGCCTATTGGTTTGTCATAGATGGCCTTTATCAGATTGAAATAAAGACTGTGTATTTCAATATCTGTAAGGTTTTTATCTTGAATGGTTGTTGGACTCTGTTAAATGCCTTTTCTACATCTATTAAGATGATTATATGCTTTTTGTCCTTAGATCTGTTAATATGCTGTATTACATTTATTGATTTGTATATATTGAAGCATCCTTGAATTCCTGAGATGAATCCTACCTAGTCATGGTGTATAATATTCTTGATTATTTCCTGCATTCTGTTTGCCAGTATCTTATATTTTTTTCATGAGGGAGATTAGCCTGTAATTCTCTTTTCTTAGTTGTATCCTTATCTAGTTTTGATGACAGGGTAATGTTTATTGATTGAGGGAATGAATTTGAGAGTACTTCATCCCTTTCAATTTAATTAAAGAGTTTAAGAAGTAGTAACATTAGGTCTTCTCTAAATTTCTTGTAAAATTCAGCAGTGAGTCCATCAGGGCTTGGACTTTTCTTTGTTGGTTGATTTTTAAGTATATCTTCAATTTCATTGATATTAGTTTATTTAGAATTTTCATATCTTCTTGAGTCAGCTTTAGTGATTCATATGTATCTAGGAATCTGTCATTTCTTCTGTATTTTCCATCTTATTAGAATACAGGTTCTCAAAGTAGGTATTAACAATCTGCACTGTTCAGAGTGCTATGATTTCACTGTCTTTCATTCCTAATTGTGTGGATTTGACTCTTCTTTCCTTGCTTTGATAAGGATGGCTGGGGTTTGTCAATTTTATTTAATCTTTCCAAAAAAAAACCAAGTCTTTGATTCATTCTTTGCATTGTTTTCTTAGTCTGCATTGCATTAATTTCTGTTCTGATCTTTAGAATTGCCTTCTTCATTTGAATTTTGGGCATGATTTGATCTTGTTTTACTAGAACCTTGAGGTTCAACATTAGGTTGTTTGCTTGAGCTTGTTCTGTTTTTCTGCTATGAGTATTTACTGCTATATATTTCCCTTACAGGACTGTTGTCAATGTTTCATAAGTTCCAAAGTATTATATTGGCTTTATAGTTTAATTGTAGAAACTATTTTTTCTTTAATTTTACCTGTGACCCATTGGTTATTCAAGAGGGCATTATTTAATTTCCACATGTCTATGAAGTTCTTGTGGTTTTTTCTGCCATTGATTTACAGTTTCAGTAAAATATGGTCTGATAAAATAAATAATTTGAATTCCTTTGCATTTACTTAAGTATGTCCTATGAGCCAGTATGTGGTCTTTTGGAGAATGACCCACATGTAATTGAGAAGAATGTCAATTCTAATGTTGTGGAGATGTCTACACTCTACTTAGACATCTACTAAGTCCTTTTGTTCAGTTTTGGATCAGTTATGATATTTCAGTGTTGATATTTTTGTCTAGTGGATCTGTTTTTGTGAAATTGGGGTATCGAAGTCCCATTACAATGTTATTAGTAGTTATTTGATTTTTCATGTCCATTAATATCTGTTTTATATAATTGGCTGTACTGGTATTTGATATATATGATTTTTGTCTCTTCCTCTTGGAATGTTTCCTTTATAAGGAGATAGTGACTTTCTTTGTCTCTCTGACTCAATATTGGCTTGAAATTCACTTTGTCTACAAATAAAATAGCTACCCCTGCTTTCTTCAGGGTTCCTGTTACATGGAGTATTATTTTTCATCCTTTGACTTTCAGTCTATGAGTTGTTTTTTTAATTGTTTCTTGTATAATGTTGTATATCATTTCTTGATCCATTCTGCAAGTCTATGTCTTTGATTAGTGAATTAAGACAAGTAATATTGATTCCTTTTTTCCTCACTCATTTAATCTTACTAGCCTGGTGCATTCATTTTGTTGGGATTCATGAAGTTGTAGAAAGAACATTCTTTCTAGAATGTTCTTCAGAACACTTTTGAGTGCTACTTTAGTGGTCATGAATTCCTCAGGTGTTCTTTGCCATAGAACTATCATATTTCTCCATCAATTTCTAAATAGTTTTGTGGGGTACACCAATTAAGGATGGAGGTTGTTTTCCTTGAACACTTAAAATACTTTACTCCAATGTCTCTTTGACTTAAGGATTTATAGGGGGACATGTGCTGTGATTCTATTGGGGATTTCTTTTGCTTTATAGTAATTTGTTTTTGTTTAGTTTTCTCTAGCAGTTTTTTCTTCTCTAGCAGCTTTTAATATTTTGTTCTTGTGCTAAATTTCTGGAATCTTGACTATTATATGCCTTATTTTAGTTTTTTTTTTTAATCATGGGTAACTGGAGTTCTACTTTCTTCATTTATCTATGTCAAATTCTTTTTTCCTGCTTGGGAAATTTTCTGCCATGACTACTGTGAACAGTTTTTTTTTATGTCATTTGCACTATCTCCTGCTTTTTCATTGACTTCAATCACTATTATATTATTCTTCTTTGCATCATCCAGAAGCTGCTAGATTGATTTCTTTTTTATTTTTATTCTAAAGAGAATAATAAAGCAAAATAAAACCAATCAAAACAAACCAGTACAAGCAACAAAGGACTTCAAAACAATAGGAAATCAACAATGATTACAATAATGTCTCTGGTTGTCTTCAAAATAGCTGCAGATACCTTCAGACATAGTAAAAATCAAACAAAACAGAACAGAATAGAACCAATAAAAACAAAACAATGAATCCAATAAAGTGCTTTAAAGCAAAATAATAGTAAATCTACAATGGCTACTAAAATATCTTGTTATCTTTGAAACAGCTGCACATGCCATTGGATATAACATCAAACAAAACAAAACAGAATAAAACTCAACCCAACAAAGCAATGACAGTGATACATTACTTCAAAACAAGATAATAGGGAATTAACAATAGCTGCCACCTTCAAAAGGAGACCCCCTATAGATGCTACATTGTGTATTGTTATCCTCTGAATAGATGATCAGAATACTGACTTTAGCCCTGCCAAGTCAGTGAAACACTAAACACTATAAGCATTAAACTGTATTTTACATCAATAGCCATCATCACAGCCTGTGTTTCTCTGGATCAGCCTTGCTTATGGCAGGGGAAAGGCACTGGCTCTTCTTGTTTCCCAGCCTGTGTACTGGAAGGGGCTGGATCCGGCTCTCCCCCAAGCAGCCCACACATGGCACTGATTTTCAAGGAAGGCTTGCTTCTTGCTGACTTCTTGTTTTCTTTCCCCTGCAGTCTACAAATGGCATTACCTAATGGGAAAACAACAAACCCAGAGCTGGTATCTGGCTCTGGCACAGCAGCCCACCCATGCTATGATACCAGTTCACATGGAGGGCTTGCTTCTTGGTGACTTCTAGTTCTCTTTCCCTGAAGTATACAAATGGTGCTGTCTCACAGCTTGGATTGATTTCTCATGGTCCTTTGTTATTTTTATTATTTATATTTTTATGATCATTAATCACAATCCTATCTTCTATACCTGAGGTTCTGTCCCCACATTAGCTCATTCTGCTGTGTATACCTTCAATGGAATTTTTAATTTCCTGGATATATGTTTTAATCTGTTTCATGGATTTCATTTCTTTCCTAAATTGGACATAGTTTCCATCATTTTCCCAAGCTCCTCTATTTTTTTAATCTGCAGCTACTCTACAGTCTCTATACATAACTTTCATTATAGTCACATTTCTGTAGTCATCTGAGAAATTATTTCTGAAGTTTTTTCTAGAGCTTCATTCATCTGCTTTGCTACTTCCACTGTTACCACTTTAATGAGTTCAGGTTGGTGGCTTTCAACTTGTTCCACTTCATTGTCCCCTTGTGTTTGCCTTTGGAAAGCTGAAAGTCTGGGGTTTCATCTTCTTAAGTTCATTTTTTTGTTTACTTCCTGGGTTATGATCATAAATTGTTTATGGCTAAAAACTGCATTGCTAGTATTTAGAACCCTTAGGAAATTACTGTTTTTCAGAGACATCTTCCAGGTATAGCTGGCTTTGGAGTTTTAAGTCTTTTGCAAGATCCTACCTCTTCAATTTACTGGGGATGAGAAGTTGCTATCGGTTTGGCCTACCCCTTGGTTCTTTGGCACTGGCCTACAGTATTGTTTATGAACCTTAGGCAATCTCAGTTTTTATATACCAGGAAGAACAACTGATTAGAACAATTATGTCACCTTGGCTAAAATAGTACAATCAGCAGTAATGATAGCATTAAACACTACCTAGAAAATGACAAACTGTGGTAACTCTTAATTTGCCACCTCTAACCATATGAACTAGATTTGTAGCTACATAACAAAATCTAAAACAAACCAGAAACTTACAGTAAATATGCCCTTAATATGGCAGTTTTACTCTCAAGAGAGAAAATTTTAAAGAGACTGGGAGGATAGAGAAATAGGAAAACAGATTAGAGGCAAGGCTGAAAAACAAAGGATGATTACACAAAATTTAGGAAACCAATGAAGACAGGACTAAAAGAGAGAAAGAAGAAATTAAAACAAGAACAGAACAGAACATCAACAAAAACAAGAAACCATATTCACATTCATATAAAAACAAAAACAAACAATAAGAAAAAAAACAAAACAAAAATTAAATCAAAAAAAAAAAAAAGGAAAAAAATGTCCCCTTCAAGGGATATCTCTGCTGTCACTAGTAGACAATATGGACACACAGAATCTGGATTGATTAATCTCAGCACAGCAGGGTAGGGGACAATCCCAGCAAGCTCACACATTTGGTTTCACTGAAGTTCAGGCTGGTTTCTTGTTATGAACCTGGAACCCTATTTGTTCAGCCTGTAATATTCTGTGCACCTTCTGCTAGCTTGAACTCAGCTCCCTGCCAACTTGAACTCAGGAGCCTCAGCCAGATACTGGGAGCTGCTAGATGGAGCCAGTCCACAGCTCTGAGTTCTAAGCTCAGTTGGCCCCTCTTCCAGAAGGGCCAATTGACCCTTTCTGGGGGCTGTCTGAGTCTAACTCACCAGCCACTGTAGTCTTCTGTGTCCTCCACTGGCATGTTTCCCCATGAAGGTCTCTGAGGTCACCAGCACTGTGCATCTGCAGGTTCTAGCTGCCCCTCACACACAATGAGTAGGCTCAGGGGAAAAAAAGCTTGTCTGCCACCTCCTTCTTCTTTGTTGAAGTCTCTCTTTTCTCTCTCCAGTGGGCTTCAGTTTTTGCTTCAAATCCTTCCTGGGTCTCAAGGACCCATTTCCATCCTTCTCTTCCTCACATTGCTATAGTTCAGCATCTGGACACCAAATCCCGAGGCTCTTTCTCTGCTGCTCACCACTTTACCATCTTCTCAGAAGCCCACTGTCACTTTCATTCTTGCTGCTTTAATTTTCACAAGAAAAATAAGCAAACAATGACTGTCATTTCATACCTGAACTATTTCCTGGAGACTGTCACATGTTAATTGTAAGATGAATGACAGCAGTAAATCTCACTTTAATGGACTACAAACTCTATTAGTGCAAATAAAAGCAAAATTCTTAAAAGGGTACTAAGTAGAGAGTGACAGTAATAATTTTTAGGACAAAAATATCGCTATACTTACAGCCCAGAGTGGTATGTCACAAAGGGTAGTGATTATACATCAATAATGTTTGCTTCTCTTTCAGATTCAGGAAGAAATTTTAGCAGGGGAAATCCTCTTTTTTTATACCTTCTTCCATGTTTACAAGCTTTGTTCCCTCATCTACCTATTGTAATAATATATAATAGTGAGACAAAGTCCAACAGATGACTGTTAGAAGAAAAAATTGCATATAAGCTCATAGAAATCAGAAGTTATAAATACCCCATTAAGTTACCAACAGGTAAAAATGGCAACCATGAAATTCTCAAGTGTAGAGATGAATGCAAAATCATTATAATTAAGCATAATTTAAAGGATCTGTCATTTGTTCCTTATAAAATTGGCAAATAATCTTCCTTCTTGGCAGGTATTTGTTGAGATTGAACTGCTCAATTTTTGGAATAAAAATTTGGAAATGTGTATCAAGAGAATGCAAAAGATTCATAAATTTGGATTAATAATAATACTTCTAGAAATCTATCATAGGGAAAATATTCTATGCACAAAGATGCTCATATAGTTTTATTTGTAATAATAAAAACTAATGATAACCTGTGGTCTTACCTAAATGTGGAATCTAAGAAAGTTGAGCACACAAAGTAGAGAGCAGAATGATGATTTCTAGGAGATAAGGGTGCAGAAAGATGTGGAGGTGATCAACAGATGGACCAAAGGCTTTCAAATCTATTGCACAGCACGGTAAATATAGTCAATAATAAAGTTTTATATATTTCAACACAATTAAGAGTAAATTTAAGATATTTCACAATAAAAATGATTAAGTCAGCTAGGTGATGGACTTGTTACTAACGTTTGATTTAATCATTCCACATGGTATATCAAATCATGAGATTGTACCCCCATAATTGTATCCAATTATGAATTGCCAATCAAAAATAATAATTATTATAATACATTGGCAAAAGAGGTACCAGTAAGCATGACTGAAGAGAAATAAGTTAGCTTAATTTTTAAAAACTAATTAGAAGGGCTGAGGATATAGCTCAGTGGCACTGCCTGCAAGCACAAAGTCATGAATTTCCTGATACCAAGAAAAATAAATAAAAGGAGTTTGAGAAAACATTGGGGAAATATTTTTAAAGCTATAAAATGTAAATATAAAGTCTATTTAATCAAAAATAAGGATATGGATATATTTGTAGAATCAGTGGAGGTGAAGGGTATATCCACATTTATGTATCTAGTGAAAGGCAGGAGGTGGATTGTGGGTATGGAGATGGGGTAAGAGTGATAAACTATGATTCATGGAAGAAAGTCAACATACTCTGAAATTGGGTGTGGTGGCACATGCCTGTAATTCCAGCACTTGGAGGCTCAGGCAAGAGGATTACTATGATTGGGATGGGTATCTAACTCCAAATATGCACTAATTGGAGCACTCTGAGTAGTAGCCCAAACTATCTCCTATGAGGTCACTCTATTTATCATTTTCCTTTCGGTCCTACTTCTAAATAGATCATTCTCATTATTAAACTTGGAAATTCAAAAAAATACTTGACTATTTATATCTATTTACATCTCCAAAGTTAATTAGCTTATACATAAAGCAAAGCACTGAAAATGCCTACATGAGTTTTATAACTCCACAAACAATAGGTTTGGTCCTGGCTTTTTTATTAATAGAACTATGCATGCAAGAGTTACCACACTGGTGAGAATACCCTCTAAATCAAAAAGATTAAAAATAGCAGGTATCAAGAACACTAGACAGTAGCTCATAACACCTTGCTTTGCCACATCCCCATGGGAAACAGAAGTAATAAAAGTTATTTGTCAAAAAGTTTGACCAAGTCATGAAACAAATATTAAGGTTGGTAAATTTTGTGCCAGCCACCGTGGTCATACAATTAACCCAAATTAATAAATTCCAGCATAGGGAGTGTTTTAGAGAATTAAAAAATAAGATTAAATTTTATCTGGGTCATAAAAAACCTCAGATAAAATATGAGCCAAAAATGAAAGTAATCTTAATATATCTAAACATATGAAAGCTAAAGTTCAAACTGGGATTAGACACCTCGCTCTCTTAGCCTTAAACATAAAAATTTTACAACAAAAATTTTCACCGAAGAACTACTAGCAATAGCTTAAAACTCAAAGGATGTGGCAGTGCTTTATACCCACCTAGAGGAGCCTGTTCTATAATTAATAAACCCCAATTCACCTCACCACTTCTTGCTAATTTGGCCTATGTACTGCCATCTTCAGCAAACCCCAAGATGGAGTTGAAGTAAACACAAGTATATCACATAAAAACGTTAGGTCAAAGTGTAGCCTATGAAGTGGGAAGAAATGGGCAACATTTTCTTATCAAAAGAACAATTCAACATAAATCTTTATGAAAATTAAAGATCCAAGGAGGATTTAGTAGTAAATTAATAGAGAGCTTAATTGAGCCAGGCCATGAAGCACATATACACCGTTTGTTACCTTCTTCAAATACTTAAATTTTTAAACTCTAAAATCAATACAATGTGAGAGGAGACAGGTCGTAACAAGGTAAGCATACTGAAAACTGCTTGGAAAACAAAGTGTAGCTTAAACCAAAGCATCCGGCTTATACTGGGAAGATTTCTTTTTTTTTTTTTTTTTGTCTTTTTTTTACTCTTTTTGAGTATGCAATTCAGGCTGGCCTTGAGCTCCTTTGGAGCCCAGGCTGGTCTGAAACTTGCAATAGTCCTCCTGCATCAGCCTCCCGGGTGCTGGGATTACAGGCGTGCACTGCCATGCCAGGCTCACCCAGAAGATTTCACCCATCACTGACCACTTTGAACCTATTCTAGCCCCAAAACAACCAAACACAACTATCTTAAATTCACAAAATAAAACATTTATCTGAAAAAGTATAGGTGATAGAACTTTTTTTCTGGTGCTATAGAAGTAGTACTGCAAGGGACAGATGGCAGAAAATTAATAAAACAGTAAAAAAAAAAATCCTGCATAGGTTATCCCCACTACCTTTTGTATAACGAGTTAACTAGAATAAACTTGACAAAAAGAACTGAAGTCTTTACCATGAAACCAAACGAGCTACTTCCAAATAGCTAACAGAGCAAACTGCTCAACATGACAAAATAGTGAGAAGATTTAGAAGTAGCAGTGAAAAGCCAACCGAGTTTAGTGATAGCTGGTTATCCAAATAAGAATTTTAGTTTAGCTTTAAGTTTTCCTAAAATATCTTAATTTAAATGAAAACTTAAAGCCTAATTTAAAGAGGACAGTGCTTAAAAATAAGGAAACAACCTTTAACAGTGGGTAAATAAACAAAATCACCATAGTTGGCCTAAGAGCAGCCATCAATTAAGAAAGCATTCAAGCTCAACAAAAAACTATAGTTCCAATTTCAATAGACCCATGATTAACCCCTGTTTAACAACTGGATTAATCTATACATATACAGAAGAAATAATGTAAATATTAGTAACAAGAACTATTTCTCCCTGCACAAGCTTATACCAAACTCACATTTGATTTTTAACAACTTAGTAAGACAAAATATCCAATTAGTTACCTTATTAAAAGTATTATTAACCCAACACGAGAGTGCTATTCATCAAAGACTGAAAAAAGCAAAAGGAACTCAGCAAACAGATCCCACCTGTTTACCAAAAACATCACCTCTAGTGTTCCAAGAATTAGAGGCACTGCCTGCCCAATGATAAGTCAGGGTTTCCTGACTGTGCAAAGGTAGCATAATCACTTGTTCTTTAAATAAGGACTTGTATGAAAGGCCAAATGAGAATTTAACTGTTTCTTGCTTTCAGTCAGTGAAATTGACCTCCCTGTGAAGAGGTAGGAATAGACTAATAAGATGAAAAGACCCTATGAAGCTTTAATTTATTAATTTATTCTTTACCACTTCCAGTTTGTAAGAACATAAAATATAAGATTTGAATTAATAATTTTGGTTGGGGTGACCTTGGAGAACTACAAATCCTTAGAATGACATTAACATAGACACAAGTCAAAGTGTACCTTCATTAAGTGATCCAAAAACCTTTTGATCAATGAACCAAGTTACCTTAAGGATAACACCACAATCCTACTTCAGAGCTCATATTGACAATTAGGGTTTACAACCTCGATGTTGGATCAGGAAATCCTAATGGTGCAGCTGCTATTAAGGGTTCATTTCTTCAACAATTAAAGTGATTTGAGTTCAGACTGGAGTAACACAGGTCAGTTTCTATCTATTAAAAATTTCTCCCAATACGAAAGGATAAGAGAAATAAGGCAATTAATCAATTATGCCTTAATAACTAAAAGATGATATCATGCTAATCTTATAATTATTTCATTCACAACCCAAGAAAAAGGTTTGTTAAGGTGTTAGGGTTTGTTAAGAGCTTGTAAATTGTATAAAACTTAAAACTTTACATTCAGAGGTTCAACTCCTCTCCTTAACATTTATGTTCACAATCAAATTTTTTTCCATTAATTATCCCTATTCTCCTAGCCATAGCATTTCTGACCTTAACAGAATGAAAAATTCTTGGCTACATACAAATACATAAAGGACCAAACATCACTGGATCCTAGAGAAGCTTTCAAGCAATCACAAATGCACTGAAACTATTAAAGAGCTACTTTGCTCATCAACCGCCTCAATTTTCCTCTTTATCATACCCCTGACCCCAGCCCTTGCACTTGCTCTATACATATTAATCCTAATCCCAAGGACAGCCTGGCTACAAATTGAGTTTAAAGGCTGTTTCAATTGCACAGTGAAAACATGTCTCAAAAAAAAAAAATAAAAGAATAAGTAACTTTCTAATTTTGGGAAATTTCAAGAAATAGAAAAACAAGTATATTGCATTAAAAAACAGAAGTGTATTCCACAAAAAAAGAAGCAGTTAATTACTACAGAATGTTAGCTATGGAGCAGGAGTACAATAGACACTGCAAAATGTATACACACAGACTACTTTAATAAATACATAAAAAAGAAAAGGCAGAAAATAAATACTCCAAAGAATTACTTGTATTAACAAAATTTTTCTTCTAGGGGTTTTTCTTTGCCTATTCTTTGTATTATTACTTACACTATGATAGTCATGTCTTAAAAATGAAAAGATGTGAAAGACAGAAAAGCCGGCTTTTCATTTGTGTGCTTTGTATTTCAGTGTTTTTTCTTGTTCCTTCTCACTTAATCTTCATAATAACACCTTGAAGCAGACAATGTATAGATTCTATACTCTCATAGATAATGAAAATCAGTAGTAATGAAGCACATATAACTATTAATCATATAACCACTGGTACTTTTTATTTTTTAACACTACAAGAAATACTAACAATTTAAATGGAAGAAATATGTGGAAGAGAGAAATGAAAATAAAGATAAATATGAGACGTAAATAGAGACTGAGTATCTGCAGTAAAAGATGGTGCAGAAAAGGTATATGAAGCTGGTAAATATAGACATCAAGGCTCCTTATTCCAAATTTGTAACATCTTAGTTGTACGTTATTCATAATTTACGTACATAAGTAACTGTCAATGTATAAGGAGTTCCCATGAGAGGCATAGAGAATGTCATTCAAATAATAAAGTTGAATTAGTCTGTGGATCTCTTCAAATGGGGAAAGAGAGAATGTAGTCTCCTCTCTTGGCAAAGAAAAGAGATAATCAGACTAGCAAGTGAGTGATTGGTATGAATGCAAAATGTACTTTAAAAACATAATAGGCTCAAAATTATAAGTTTTTAGACTAAAGACTGCCCTATTATCTGATTCTTATTACAAACTAGATAATATAAATACAAAATTTAATTAAATTATACACAGAATATTTTGAGCTTCGTCCATCTCTGTCCAGAGAAATCTGCTCTTTTAAAGCTGAGATGGCATGCTATATTACAGATGCAATTTTCTCTAAACTTGGAGACAAAATGAACTCTTCCTCTATACCTTAGTACTGCTGGAATAATGTTTATCACAATGTAACATATATTATTATTTACAGGTCTGCCCATCCTGCTGTATAATGAAGTTTCAAGGGAGAAGAGCTATAGGTTATTAGGTACTAAATACAACATCTGGCTACAAAATAAGTTTTTATAAAAATGTAAGGTTTGAGTTAATATAAAACTTTCTAGAGAGGATAATTCACAAGTCTAAATGAAAACAAATATTCTGGAAAAATAAAGTCCATTCAAATTTATGGTAGATTTTTTAATTTCACTGTTTTCACACCACATAATAACCAGGGTATAATATGTAACTGAAATATTACTTCCTTGATTAGGTTTCTCTTGATTTTTCCAAATTACAAAGAACCTATTCCTTGCTTTGTGCTTCAAAGCACTTTTTACCTCTACCTATTCTCATCCATTTAAATTTTAAAAAAAAATGTTTTTTAAGAGATGATCACCTCTCTTACTTACATTTAAATACACAAGTGGCTACCACTGGCCTGGCACATATGCAGTCAGCAAATGTTTGGTAATTAAAACTTTATTAGAATTGAAAATATTCAAAAGATTACAGTCAGTTTATAACATTTCCACGTCCTAATTTGGACTTTATCTTGGATGAGGGCCACAGCGATTTTAGGAGCCTTTCGTATTTCGGATGAGTCCTTCTATTGTGTCCCATTCTTCTTTGGTGACCTGACATGAGAAGAAAATGTCGATTTAATGAGGTTCTCATGTGGTTTTAAAGCTCAGCATCCTAGCTGCTAATATTATGTTAGATACACAAAAAAGGTATTACCTTTCTTAAGCTGTTGAATTCACCTGAAATAAATGCTTCCTCTCCACCATCAAATCTAATGACCTGAAACAAAATATTAAAAAACTCTGAAACTAACTTCATTTAAAAGTTTCTGAACTATTATCCATTTTAACATTCTAATCAGATGAAGCTCTTCTGGAGAATTCCAGTGAAAACTCAAGTGTTAAGAGATAATACTTATTATTAAACTTAAATTGTTTTATTCAATTTAGAATCTTCTTTCTAACACCTCTACAATTTCAAAACTCTATTCAATCTTAAAGGTCATCTTAAAGCCATATTTACCAGGGTAACTTACATTTAATAAAATTAATTTATCAAGAAATAAACTTCACAGGCTGAAAAATATATGTATAAAATAGTTCTACATTATTTTTATGGCTAAGTAAATACTCTAAATTATATTTACATTTACTCTTAATCAGGATTGGTTCCAAAATAGGTCTCTTCACCCATTCCTCCAAAAAGTCAAGAGACAAAACAATACTTACTGCACCAGTTATCCAGGAAGCGTAATCACTGCAAAGGAAAATAGCGAGATTTGCAAGCTCTTCTGCAGTCCCCAGCCGACCACAAGGAATTCTGTCAATCATATCTTTCTCAAATGTTCCAGTTGGGTCCAGGCGGCTGAAGGCACCCTTAAAAATTAGGAAAACAATTAGGCTGCATGTGTATGTGTGTGTGTATGTGTTTAAATATGACCTTCTTCCTACTTTAGAAACAAATCTACCTAAAATGGAATGTTACTATATACTACCCTGACTATACTTTAGCCCTGTAAAAAATAGCACTTTATGAAATCCTTTCACATTCACTTCAGGCTCAAGCAGTCATTTCAAAAAAAAAAAATCCATGGAAAATGTGAGGTTTTACTTTTATTTCTTCTGTGGAAAATCAGGACCTCTACCATAACTAACTCACAAAGTTGTTGTAAAGATCAAGTGAGCAAATATATACCAAAATATTCTGAAATATATATAAGATTCTGTGGTAAAAATAGCAATACTATTGTTAATTAATTTATTGAACACAGGAAAGTGACCCAAGTAGGAAATATTTAGGAGGTAGCCCCTTTTTTTCCATTTGGACAGAAATGCTCATATTTAATTTGTGGGCTTTATGTTTTAGTCTTTTTTCTTACTTCTTCTCACTCAATTCTCTAAAAAACACCTTTAAGCAGATAATATATAGATATTACACTCCTGTATTTTATAGGTTAATAAAATAAGAAATAATGAAGTGTACAAAACAGTAAGAAAACAATATTAAATTCAAGTATATCTTATGGAGATAAAATTCTAATTAAATGAGTCAAAATTTCTCTTTATGTTAATGATATGCAAGAATAGACTAAGAAGAAGTACACATGTAAGCTAATTAAGAAAAATGTCTGATCTTTCTATAGTAGAGCCTTGAAGTCTAAATAATTTTCTTCTACAATGATAAAGATACTGGGATATAACAACATTCATAGCTTCTGGAGAGACTTCCAATTTTCCTGGCCAGATATAAGGCAGTCAGGACAAAGGTAGTTTTGGTCCCAATCCTGCTTTGATAGTGTTCATTTCAGGGTTTCTATATTCCAATTTTCTTTTAATCTCATCAAAACTGCATACTTATGAGTTGTGTATAAATCTTACCTCTATTGCTAGGCTACAAGTTCCTTGACAGCAAACATTTTGTCACAAATGTTTTGGCATCCTTCTCAGTACTATTGCACACTATAGGCACTCAATAAATATATAAAGAGTGGGTGACTATTCCTAGATATTGAGGTCCAAGAAAAATATTTCTGTAAGTTCTTTCCTGGTTATGCTTAGAACTGGGCTACCCTAAATTGTGTTTTAATGTGTGCTTTTCAAGTATTATTCTACTAAAGTGTTAGATTTTTTTACGATTCAAATATTGGAAAAATAAGATCTTTGTTTCACTCAGGTTTTTTTAATTTTCATTTCCCACCCATTAAACTGCTAAATCAAACTAATATGGTGATTTCCACATTAATATTTAATACTGAAGAACTACCAACCACCAAAACGTTTCATAATGCTATTCTCTAATATGTTTATGTATTTTGACTGAATTTCCAACCTACATCTTAGCTGGAATTATAAATTCTAAGTTTACCTGAAAACAGAAAGAAGCATGAGAAGAGTTATTTGGGGTTTGTGGTAGAGAACAGAGAACCTGTGGGCACTCTGTGCAGCATCATTAACAACATTAGTGATAATTCTGAGTTGCAGTGGGTCTCTGTAAGGATTATTATGAGAGGAGAAATACATGCCTTCAGATGGATGTTTAATCAGACAGATGTAGGAGTTAGATGACACACATCATTGATCATGAAAAGGTACAGACATGAGTCAAACACAGTGCTACCAATAGCAAGGTCACACCTCATGACAAATTTTTAGAGCACCTCTTAAACTAAAATATAGTTATATTTCCATGATTTGAGAAGAAAAGAATGTCAGTAAAAAGTATTAAGAATCTTAAACTGTGGTGAAAATTAAGAAATATGGGACAGTAACACATTTATAGTAATAGAAGCAAATTGGAAAAACTGCTAAAATTGATGATATAAAATATCCTAAAAGATTAAGCCATTGAAACAGGTCTTATTGCAAAGTTACACTGCTGCCAGAACCTTGGCTAAGTTATTATGCCTTATGCTGAACAATGGAGAAAACCTCTTCCCTATAAAGCAGAGCTTCAGGGAAAGTCCATCACACACAATCAGAACACATCTACCACCATTTCATTCTTCAATCATTTGCAACATTATAATAGGCCAACTAAAACTTACTCTGGTTTTTATAGGTCCCGGTTGAATTACATTGAATCTCATTCCATATTTACCCCATTCTGCTGCAAGAGACCTAAACATTAAAACAGACCAAAAAAAGTTCTAAAATATTAAGCTATATGTTAAAAACACAAATAATTGAGAATCATTTCATGCTTAATGCATGCCAGGGTTTATAATCAAACATTATGCACTATTATAATTCCTTAAATTACAATACGGCAACTGAAATACAGCAAGGTTAACTCATTCTTCTCTGTATCTCTTAGAGCTAACCTGTCAACCTCAAAGGTCTAGCTCCAGAGTTTGGGTCTTAATCACTCTGCTCTATGCCCTACCATTTAGGTTTCAGTGTCCCTGGTCACAATGCTACATGGTCTATCACTTACATTTTACAATAAGATCCAATATAAATACAGATTTTTACGTGGGTCTTCATTACTTAAAGAAAAACAAGAGAACTTCAAGTTTTTCTTTCACATTTTGTGGAATTCAATTTCACATTTACAAGGTTCATTATAATTTTACTTACAGCTTGTGCATTGGAATACAATGTCTGCAGTATCACAAGTACTTTCACTGAATAAAAGATGGATTATATAGTCTTAAAATATTAACCACATCCATGTTTAACTAGCTTTTGTGTAATTACTGAACTGAGCTTCAAAGGAAATAGGAATCTAACAAAATTTTACTAAATATCTTAAAAATATAACACTAATATCTAACATGTAACCTTGGTGCAATCTGTTTTTAAAACATACTTCATGCATAGCTCTTTTTTTCAACTTTAAATTATTTTATGAATTTATAGTGATATATATATTATATATCTTTGAATATATATATATTATATGTATATATATCTCTTCAAAAATGATTCAAGGAGGCTTTAAAAAAAGTACAAATAATGCAAATGAGAAAGATAAAAAAGGAAGAGAAGAAGCAAAGTAGGTGAGAGGAACAAATACAAGGAAATATAAAAGGGCTGAGAATGAAGTTCCTATCTAAATCCATTATGATGTTTCATATAAATTCAAAAGGCAGGTCACAAATTTTCATGACCCCATGTAAAAATGGTAAGCCTAACTCTCATATGTGAATTCCAAGGTATAAATGAAGAGCATAAAAATAGAGAAAAAGAAATAGGGAGATAGACCTACTGCACATGGGAAGAGGACCAAGAGGTGGAGGGAGGGGTAGAGGATAGAGAAAGGCGATGTAAAAAAGAATTAAGATGCATCATGAACATGGACCAAATACCCACCATGAAAGTAGTCATTATGTGTCATACATATGTATTAATAAATAAATTAAAACTAAATTAAAAAGCCTAATCAGTTACACAGTTCACAGTGCCCAGAAGGAAAAAGCAAGCTAAAATTGCTCAGTGAAAGCACAAATGTTTCTACTACAAAAAAATAAGTAAATAAGATAAAATAAATCACAAAAACATTTCTTCCTACAAGACTTACAAAGGAAAATTGTGTTACTGTGTAAAATAATAATGTCCCTAAGACACTTTCTTTCTCATAGATAAAATGCAGATAAGGTAGCCATTCATATAGTCTGACAGCATCATTTCAAAGGTCAGTTCAGTTCTGGGAAGAGAGGACATGTGAGCCAGTACAGACGGTTAATCTAACTGAATTGACATGTGCATTTTTTTAAAAAATGGGCAAGCTTCCTCTCTTTAGCCAGATCATATTTAAAACTGTTTCTGTCAGTTGAACTGATGGTGAAGCATTTTTACATGATTCTACTTACCCCAGGGATGTACTCACAGGGAACCTATTCCAAATCGCTAGAGAAGTATTAACTTTGTGTATTAACAGAATTACTCAACCAAGCAGTCTACTTCACCCCATGAAGAACTGAGCAACCTATTGTGGAAATCTGCCTAAAGGAAGACCAACATACTGCTGTTCAGACATATGACAGGTAATTTTTTTTCTCCTGCTACCAGTTCTCATTAGGCTAGTTTATATACTGGAGAATTGTTGTAATATGATAGAGAATCCATCTCATATAGTTCACTCCAGGTGTTAATATGCTAACCACAATATACCAGTATGTATTAGGCATTATTATCATTCATGTAACAACTGTTTACAATGTGCTTACCCTGAGCCACATTCTTTAAGTATTGTTAAGCTTCTAGCGGGGAAATCAATCTCTGTTTTCAAGGAAGCAGTCTGTCCATTTCCTGAGAGGTCAGTTTGGGAGTATACGGAAAATGTGAGTAACATAGGAATTGTATAAAATCTGCCATGGCTAACTGAAGGAAGAGCCACCTAAGCAGCCTGGAAGTGAGGGAGAAGGCTTCCATAAGGAAGTGGTAGTCAAGCAGACACGTTAAGAAAGATTAGGTATTTGCTGTGGGAGGCAGGGGTAAGAAGGGGATGGGTGTTTACAGAAACAAGGACGGAAAAAGACAACCCATGTATAGAGGTCAGTATTTGTAAAAGACAAAGCACAAGCAATATCTAGAAAATTTGGGGATCTATAGGACATATACAGTATGACTACAGTATGATTATGTCCTCTTATGTATGAAAAGAGGGTCGATAAGAGCTGCAGCTGTAAAGAAAGGCACATATGTCTGTTAAGTATAATATACTATGCAGGGACATGAAGAGAATCATAGGGTATAATACAGGGTATGATACTGAAGCTTCAAAGGTCACAACAAAATAAATATTGATGATGTACAAATGCTGCCAAAATAGTCATGTGCTAATGCTTAATTTCTAATAATTTTTGATATTTTTTAAAAAGTAATTGTTCAGCCTAACACTCAACTTTGAATAAAGCTATTAGGCCTTTTGTTAAGACACTTAATTCACAATGCAAGAGTTTGGAAGGTGGAATCTAAAAAGAAGTGATTAAGTTATGAAGACTCTGCCCCCTGAATGGATTAATGTTGTTATCACAAGAACGTTATAGCAAGAGTGGACTTATTATAAACTGAGTTCAGCCCCTTCTTGCTTTCTTTCACACTTTCTCTCACTTTACACGATGGGATAATTTAATAAAAAGGCCCTTGCCAGATGCAGGCACCTTGATATTGAACATTCTAGCCTCCAGAATATTCAATAAATACATTTCTGTTGTTTATAAAATATCTAGCTTCCAGCAATCTGTTACAGCAACAGAAAACAGACTAAGACAGAAAGCTGTATTTTCTATATCAAATATGTAAAACTGGTCTAAATGTTAAAAGTACTTTGGTACCCGTGGGAAACAAGAGCAAAATTGCAGCTCAACAAGCACTAAACACAAGTTATATACCAGATCCTATTGGGTAATGAGAACTCACACCCCAGGAGGGAAGTCAGATACCTGTAGTGTCGTGTGTAAAAGTCTACTATGCCCTTCTCTCTGTGCTCTGCCACCCTGATATACTACTTGCATCTCAGAATCCATTTTTCAATGTGTTTGTCACCTCATCAGATAGTATTAAACAAAGTTTTACAGAACAAATGATAAGGATTGGTTAATTCTGTGTAGATAACGCAAGAAAATATGCCAGAACAAATGATATAATAAGCTTTAAAATTAAGCAACATATCACAGCAAAAATTAATAACAGCATAACTTAGATAAAAATACATGGCATACATAAGGGAATAAGAAATAATAAAGCTGATAAAGCACAGGAATAATGGATGGAATGATATGAGATCAGGTGAGAACTGCTCTATTCCAGTCGAGCATGGTGACGAATGCCTGTAATTCCAGAACTTCAGAGGCTGAAGCAGGAGGATTACTGTAAGTTCAAGGCTAGTATGGGCTACATAGTGAACTCAAGGCCAGCTTGAACTATACAGCAAGACTCTGTCTCAAAAAAAAAATATATATATATATATAATATATATATATATATATATATATATATATATATATATATATATTGTCCTATTTCCATGTCCACCATATTCCTATATCTACCAAAATGGCAGGCACATTGTAGGTACGTGATAGTTAGACAGTTACTGCTTAAATTAATTAATAAACAAAGGCCTGTACAAATTTATTTAGAATGTCATGCTGTTTGGGCCTTTATTCCAAACAGTAATAGAAAATGAGCTAATGTTTTTAGCTAAAGAATAACATAAACAGATATATATTTTTAGAAAGATAATTCTGATAGAAATATAAACTTAAAAAATGAAAGGGAAAACATTGATAGCAAAGAAATATACTGCAGGATTATTACATTAGCCAGATAGGCAACAAAGAGAATGCCCCATTACAACAAATACAATGGAAAAAGCCAATGGGGGAAAAAATTCAAAAAGCAATCATTCTCTACTAAGCAAAGGACTAGACCTGGCAAGTGCTCAGAGTCTGTATTACTCCCACTAACCTTATGCAGCAGGTACATTAAAAGGATGAAGATGTGTTTACAAGGTTAGGGATGGCACTAATCAGGATGCACAAAAGGACAAAAAGTCCTGTGATGTCTAAAGGAAACAGTAGTCACTTGTGACTATAAATATTTTAAATTCAGGTTCTCAGTCACAGTGGCTGCATTTCAAGGCTTCAATCACTACATGCAGCTCTTAGATATTGCAGATTTATAGGACATTTCCATCAAAAGTGCTATTTTAGGCAAATAGGATTCATCTAGGAAACAGAATGTGCCTCTTGGTGAATCCAAAGTAGTCTTTTTTTTTTTTACTTTTCTCTAGATGAAAACCAGAAAGCAGGACTTTAGTTCCACGAGCTACCAAAGTACTTTATTTATCTTCAGCAACAGGATAAACATAGAAGGCTCACTTGTTCATGGCTTCCACACCAGCTTTGGAAGAAGAACTTGGTACAACAAAACCAGATCCTGTCTCAGCATAGATTGTTGTAATGGCAAGAAATGCTGCTCCTGAAATTTTACAGGACACAGGTTATTAACAATACATCTATATCAGTGTATATCAAGAAAACTTGATTTACAAGAATAAGATTTGATTCATGAAGATATAACAAAAACTGAAGCATTAAAAAAAATACTTCTACTAGCCCCATATTAATTAGGGAGTAACCTAAGAATATTGTTTTGCCTTGCTAATCTTTCCATGACTAGGTATCCCAGTCTGCACTTACTTAGAATTTTCTACATTTATTGAGTCAATACTGAGGCATAAATCTTGGAGGCATGTCCCTGTAATACTTCATATAACCAGATGGGTAGGATTTCCATTAACTAAGTAGCAATTAGATAACAATACATCAGAATTAAATAAAAGTATGAAAGACTAACCATGATGGACTTGCCCTCCTGCTGCATGTTTTATAAGAAAAATTATACAACTGTTTACACATACTGCACAGCAGGCAGAAAAGGACAGGAATCTTTTAGAGAAGGAAAATGAATGAAAGGAGCCTTTGCATCACTTTTTGTTTCTTTTTGTCTAAACATACCACACAGACTGTAGCAAAACAGGAATCCAAGCAGAGAATTGCAATGAATTTAAGGAGACAGAGATTAGAATTTACGAAGGCTGAAGAAATTGAGCTTTCTGAGTAAGAGTCAACCCAAAGAGAAAAGTATGCTGGGACAAGCTCCATGGATCTTCACAGAGTCCCTTGAGTCTGGCCAGATGCCAAGCCATTTATGTTAGCATGAAATTCAATTTCTACAGAGATATAAGAAAAACAACCCCAAGGTTTCACATATACAGTGATTCTAAGCAACTTCACTGAATATACAGGGCTTTCTGTAGAAAGCTCAGAAAAGACATACCTTAGCAGAAGAGATAAATTAGTCCAATATTAGGCTCTATCTTCACCCAAATAAACCTTAAAAATGAGATTTAAAGTAATTTTAAAATGAATAAAACAAAGCTCAACACATCTCAAAGGAAAATGTAAGAGTCACACACAACAACATTCAATTTTCACTATATATATATATTTTTTTACAGGAATATATATATATGTATATTCCTAGAAAAAAAGTACCTGAGAAATAAAGACTGATCAAAACAAACCTCCAAATTTGGTAACAACAATATATAATTCTACAAATCCCAACCAGGATAATGGGGGCTGGGGTGACATTATGGCATATTTTAATGACTTAAATTTGTGATAAAGAAAAAGAATATGAATACCAACAAGGAGTATGAGGAGAAAACAATATAAATGAAGGAACACGGATAAAAAACCTTCACTGATTTCTCACCAGCAACAATGTCAGCTAGACGACAATGAAAAGATGGCAGAGTAGGAAGCAGCAGAGAAAACAGCCTCTCTGAGAGTCACCATTCAGATAAGAAGGAGGGAAGTGGGTCCCCTGGATCCAGGAAGAATGTCAAGCACGAACTGACACCCATAGTGAGAGTGAAGAAGGAAACTTCAACAAAGGAGGTAGCTGGCAGTGCCTTCTCCCTGAGATGGGACTCACTAGAGGAGCAGAGCAGCTTGAACCTGCAGACGCACAGTAACAGTGACAGCTGGTGACCCTGGGTCTCTGCACAGAGACAGGACAGTGATGGGGAGCAGCAGATGTGAAGGACTACACTGGCCGGCAGTGAGTGCAGAGGGCTTAGTCCTCCTGCAGGGGAGAACAACTGGTCAGGGGCTGGTTAGAGATGGGGTAGCTGAGCTCAGAATCCAGAACTGATGCTGGCTCCATCTAGTGACTCCCAGCTGGGCTCAGATCCATGAAAATTGCTCAGACAGCCTGTGAGCCCAGTGAATCTAGTCTGGGGGCAGGCCTGCTGCGATTATCCACTACCCCACCCAAAAGCTACTGCTGGCTTACTGCAATAGATCTGCATGAATCAGGACTTGTTTCCACAGACTGTCTACTAGTGAATCAGAGAGAACCCTGAAAATGGATTTTTTCTTTTCTTTTCTTTTCTTCTTCATTGTTTGATCTTGTTTTTATGAGTTGAAGGTGATTCCTAGCCTCTTTGTGATTGTGGTTCTGTTCTGTTTTTCCTTTTATCTCTTCCATTTCTCTTTTCCTTCAGTCATCTGTACCAGTTTCCCAAAATTGGCATGATTCCCCTTTGTCCTTCAAGCTTACTTCTAATCTCTTTTTCCAGTTCTCTATTTCTCCTTAATCCATTTTAAATTTTAACCCCCAAGGGCAAAATTGACATATTAAGGACTTGTATACTGCATATAATTTTGTTTTGTTTTAGATTTTATTATATAACCACAAATCTAGTTTATATGGTTAAAAGTGGGAAATTAAAAGTTAGCTAAGTATGACATTTTCTAGACTGTGTTTGATGCTATTGGTACCACTCTAGCCAAAACTGACATAATTGCTCTCAACAGCTGTTTGTCCTGGTAATCCATGACTGAGATGGACTAAGGACCACAGGAAATACTGTGGCACAGTGCCAGTGAGCCAGGGACTGGGCCAAACAAGCAAAAACTTCTCATCTCCAACCAACTGAAGAGGTAAGATCTTCCAAAAGGCTCAAAACCCAAAAACCAGCTACACCTAGAAGAAACTTCAGAGAAACAGTCATTACCTAGGGGTCCTAAATACTAGCAATAAAGCAACCAACCATAGGCAATTTACAAGTATCACTCCAGGAATTAAAACTAAAAACAGAAAGAAAATAAAATGAGAATACACTTAAACAAAATGCAACCCCAGACATCCAGTTTGCCAAAGGCAAATACAGGGGGCAATGAAATGAGACATCCAAAAGCCTCCCACCAGGCCTCTCTGAAGTGGTAACAACAAAGCAATTGAAAGAGGCTCTGGAAAAAAGAAAATCAGAAATAATCTCTCAGCTAACTACAGAGATGGAGTCCAAAATAAAGATCATGCTTAATGATACTAGAGGAAATACAGACAAAAACATTGATGAGCTTAAGAAAATTATGGAAGCTCAGCAAAGGAAAGAAATGGCATCCATAAAGCAGATTCAAGCAGATATTCAGGAGAATAAAAATTCCATTAGAAAAAAAATCCATTGAAAGTATTCGAAGCAGATTAGGCCAGTGTGAGGGCAGGATCTCAGATACTGAAGACAGGTGTACAGTGAGCAACCAAGAAAAGAAAGATTTCTCAAAAATAGCAAGGGACCATGAGAAATCAATCCAGCAACTGCTAGATGAGACAAAGAATAATTTAAGACTGAATGCAGTCAATGAAAAAGCAGGAGATACCACAAATGATATTAAAAAAATGTCCACAGACCTTGTAGCAAAAAACTTTCCTGGTAGAGAAGACAATGGAATGACATCTTTAAAATACTGAAATAAAAAAAGTTTTCCATTATATATCCAGCAAAAGTATCCTTCAAAAATGAGGTTGATGGAAGGAAAGAAGAAAAATGATTTGGATATGATAAAGTATAGGTACCATTTCCCCAAGATGAATGTAATTATTGTGTTATCTCAAACATATACCAATAAAACAAAAGAATTGAGAAAAATAAAACAAAAAAGTTGAGAAGCTGAGAGAAATCATTGCCACTAGATTTGCTCTAAAAATTTTTTTAAGATAGTACGTTAGGCTAAACAAAAATGATACTAAATAGAAATTTTGATCATGAGAAGGAATGATCAATATCAGAAATAGTAAATCTGTAAGTAAATGGAAAAAATATTCTTGTGCTTAAATTTCTTTTTAAAAAAATCGCTTCAAAATGTACACTAAAAATGACATTGTATATGTAGAAATCAAGGGTGCCTGGAGCATAGTAAAGACTTAAGTTTACTGAATGAATCAGATTAGAAGTGTGACCTTTAGTTTTTGAGAAATCAGTGATTTTCTATTTCATATTCAGACATAAAACCAGATAAGAAAATAAGTTTAGTATTTGCAGAAGAATAAAAATACATTTATACATATCCAAAAACATAGTTTAAGAAATTTAAAGACCATGAGAAACATCTTTTGAAGAACATCCAGATAAGTTTTCTTCTCTCTACATATTTAGCTTCTCTTTCCCTCAACTTTTTTCAGAATAGAAATAAAACTTAGTACACCCTGGAGAACATGGAGGTGGAAAAGGGGGCAGGAGTGCCATTTTGAGAATATGAGATATAACAATGGTTACCTAAGCCCAGGGATTTATTTAGCTCAGTGGCATAAGTGCCTGCCTGGCAAATGTGAGGTCATCAGTTCACTCCCCATTACAAAAAAATAAAAAAGGTTACCTTAGTCATTCTGTATCACCTTTTATGTATCAAACTCAGCCTTTCAGATCTCTGAAAACTATTTTGTTTCCAAAATCTTATTCTGGAAGAGGAAGAATGTAGAACAACTGTGGGTCTCATTACTGCACCAAGTATTAACTGCATCTTTCTAACAGTAAAAGTATAAAAACTACTTAAAAGGTGACAATTATGTATACAAAGCAAATGCTCCAATAGAAAGTCTACTATCTTCCAAGTAAGATTAAACTGGTATGTTTTTCCAACCATAAGACAGGAGTTAGGCCATTATAATATAATGAGGGGCTAAAAGTGAAGCTTACTATACTCCTCTGTTTTCTCCCTGTTTTATTTACTAAGCCTAAAAAATATGGATTGCCTACTGCTTAGGACAAAATACTGCTCTTTTTATTTTCATCATATGAAAACCAGTGGTAAAATTTGAAATTTTACTATTCTAATAATAATGAATACTGCATGGTGAAATAATTAACAGTCGGACTTCAAAAAACAATCATGCTTAAAGTTCAGGTTTAGTCACAGATGTATTTTTCTTTTTTGTAGAAGAGTCAATTATTTCAACTAAAATAATTGCCCTTGGAGGAATTTGGTAAATGGCAACCTTCTAACAGTCCTGTATAAACAACAAAAGTGAACTTATGCTATTTAGTCAAGAAAATTTAGAGGTCAAGAAAATAAAGAAAACAATGAATGAAATAAATAGAAGGATATAAAAACCAATACACAAAACAATAGAACAAATTAGAGAGCCCATAAATAAATCCAAATATTTACAGTCAACTGATTTGATGCCAACATCATTCAATGGAAAAAAGGATAGTTTCTTTAATGTATTCTGCTGGGGAAACTACATATCAATATATACAAGGAGGAAACTAGAGCTATGTCTTACCATATACAAAATCACCCAAAATGTATCAAAGACCTAGATGGAAGGTCAGAAATTATGAAACAATCAGAAGAAAACATTTTAAAGAAACTTCAAGAAGTTTGTATGAGCAAAGATTTTCTGGACAAGAACCCAAAAACAGGGATATAGCTCAGCATCATGGCACCTGCCTAGCAAGTGTGAGGTCCTGAGTTTAATTCCTGGTTCAAAAAAAAAGAACCCAAAATCACAAACAACAAAAGTAAAAAAAGACAAATTAGATTATAATAAATAAATCAAGAAACTTCTACACAACAAAGGAAACAAAAGAGGAAAAAAGATATCTTACAGAATGAGAGAAAATATTTGCAAACTATTCATTCAAGAGAGATTAAAATCCAGAATATACAAGGAACTCAAAAAATTCAAAAGCAAAACACATGTAATCTAGTTTAAAAATGGGCAAATAATCTGAATGGACATTTCCCAAAACAGGATATAAAAAAATAGTCAACAAGTATAGGGAAAAAAATGCTTAATGTTACTAATTAGGAGGGAAACACAAATCAAAACCACAATGAGATAATATCTCACCCCAATCAGGGTAGTTATTTTCAAAAAGATAAAAAATTACAGATACTGGTGAGGATGTATAGAAAGGCAAACTGTTACAACATTCCTAGTAGGAATTTAATTAGGACAGCCACTATGGAAAACAGTATGTAGTTTCCTTAAATAAACAAAAATAGAACTACACATGATCCAAGAATTCCACACTGGTTATATATCCAAAGAAACGAAGTCAGTAAATCAAACAGATAGCTGCTCCTTCACATTTATGCAGCACTATTCATAATAGCCAAGATAAAAAAACATCCAAAGTTTTCACCAATGGACAAACGGATATGCATGCTATTCAGACATAAAATGAGTGGAAAAGCCTATCATTTACAGCAACATGGATGCACCTGAAGGATACTGGACTAAATTAAATAACCCAAGAACAGAAGATAAATACCACAGTTTACACTCAAATATACAAGCTAAGCAATTTGCTCTTTCAGAAGAAAGGAGTAAAACAGTACTCATTAAAAGTTAGGAAGACCAAGGAAGAGGGGCATGATGAGAGCCTGAATAACAGCTACCAAAATACGATTAGATAGAAAGAACATATAATCTGCTTCCAAAGGACAGCACAGCTGGAAAGGAGAAAACAACATCTGCATATAAACTTCCCTCAAATCCTGGCTCACTACTGAACTAAGGAAACAGAATAGTTCTAAGAAACTCAATGAAAAGTAACAGCTGAAAGCTGAAAAAAGTGAGCCTTAAAAGTCTTCAGCAAAATAAATCCGGCAATATGCAAATACATAATGCATCATAAACTCACATAATTTAAGACAGAAATGAAATGTTGAGATAATTCTAGAGAGTAATAAAAGTTATTCATATTAACAAGCAAAAAATATGGCCATCTGATTAATACAGGACTTAACAAATATGATATCTATCCATTATTTTCTTTTTAGGACATTAGCAAACTAGATAAATAAGTAAAAATTCTGAAACTGTTAAAGGACATTTGTAAAAACCTACAAGTAAATCATAACTGATAGTGCATGCACTTTCCTCCTATTGTCAAAAAGAAATGTTATTTGATTTGTTCTTGATATTAGAAAATTACAGATGAGTTTTCACCATTGCAATTCAACACTGCACTGGAGGCCCTCTTTTAAAAGAAAGAAAAAAAAATGAAGTAAAAGGCATACAAATTGGGAAAGAGGATAGAAAAACACTGCAGTTTTTTTTTTAATCAATATTATCAATGTAAAAATGCTAAAAAAATCTAACACAAAATCTATAAAAGCTATTAAGTAAATTTAGTAAGCTCCCAAGATAAAGGTCAATACACAAAACTAGCTTCTTGTAGTTTTAAATACTGCAAGCAATCAGAAAATAAGATTCAGAAAATACCATCTGCATCAGCACCTAAATATGATATACCAGAGTTAAGAAAGCAGATTCAAGAACTACGTCCTGATCACAGTAAAGCACTACTGATAGAAATTAAAGAGGACTTAAAGAAGAGAGACATAATGATGGATTGGAAGATATGATATTGTCAAAATGTTAATTTTGCCAATATATATTGAAAACAATCTTAGCCAAAAATCTCTAGGCTTTTGTGTAAAAATTGTCAATTTAATTCTAAAATTTGCATGAAAATGCAAAAGACATAAAAGAACCAAAGCAATTTGTATAAAGAAACTTGGAGGACATGGTCTACCCCATTTCAAGTTAATGTTGAAGCTAATCAATATGGAATATGTTAAATATATGTTTATATTATAAAAACACAATCAAATAATAAGATACACATCGATCAGTAAAACAAAATAGCAAGTACAAAAACTGACGTACATGAAATACAGATGGATAGATAGATGCATAGAAATAGATAGACAATTTTGACAGAAGTTCCAAAGTAATTCAGTAAGGAAAAGGATAGCTATATGCAAACAAAAAATGAATCTCAAATGTTATCTCACACCCTCTACAAACATCTCAATTGAATCATAGACCTATTGGTTCAAGTGGAAACTATGAAACTTTAAAACACATTGTTACTTATAACTCTGTCAGGCAAAGATTCTTCAGAATCTCAAAATAGCCTAAGCCATGGAAGAAAACATCATATTTAAAACCTTTTTCTCTTTAGAAGACATTATTGACAATATGAAAGACAAGTCATGGATGGAACAAATATTTGCAAAACATATCTGATAAACAACCTCTATCTAGCATACATAAAAATAATTTTTTCCAATTACATACCAAGAAGATAAAAACTCAGTACTTAAATGGGTAGAAGATTTGTACAAATACTTCATCAAAGAATACATAACAATGATAAATAAGCACTTGAAAAGATATCAAACACAATTAGTCATTTGGAAAATGCAATTTAACATGACAAATGAGAACCCACTACACAATCTTAGGATGGCTAAAATAAGACTAACAACAGCAAGTGTTGGCAAGAATGTGGAAAAACTGCAACTTCTAAATTATGAATGAGAATGCAATATGGAACCACCAATTTAGAAGTTTGAAAATTTATCCAAATTTAATTTTTCTTTTTGCTCATCAAAAGACACTATTAGCTCGGGATGCAGATCATAGACACAATGCCTGCCTGGCAAGCATGAGGCCCTGAGTCTGATTTCTGGTACCAAAAAAAAAAAAAAAAAGGACACTGTTAAACAAATGAAAATGAAAAGGCAAAGTACAGGTTTATAAGTATATACAAACTATACCCTTAATACATACAACACCTGACAAAAGAATCAGTCCATATTATATGAATTATTCTACAAATCAGTAATAATAAATAAAAATGGTCTAAAGACCTAGCTAGATACTGAAAAGTGAATGGAAAGTAGCAAGAAAATCTTCGAGCATGAGGAAATACTCGGTTCTGATTGTGTAAGTTTATCAAAACAGCAGTTTGTGTACATAAAAGATCTGTACATTTTACTATATAAATTTTAGTGTGATTTTACCAAACTAAAAATAATATGTTGGTATGTATAATATATATTACACATTGACTCATACTTTTCTTTAATCTCTCTGTAAACTTGTAACACTTGAGTATTATACTCTCTCCATACTAGTAGACAAAATTATTTTTTAATAATAAAGCACTTTGATATGAATTGAATAAATGAGTATTTATTTCTCCCCTAAATTCATATGCTGAAATATTGAAATCCTAAGAGACTTGGGAGATCATTAACTTAAGGTCTTTTATTGTTGATCCAGTGCCACAAGAAGGCCTTTGCACGATATTCTTCTTAGCCTTGGGGGCTAAATTCTCCAACTGTCAGCTTACTGCATCAATAACTGACAGGAATCTTAGAAGAAAAAAAAAACTGGCTCACATTTTTTCAAAAGCCTTACCTAATATATTTTTAATGAAATCCATTGAATTTTAATTCAATGTGATGTATAAAAATATATCAAAGTCTATGTTAAAATAATGAGGAGAGATACAAACCTCAGGGTCACAGAGATGGGATACGGAAGAGATAATTGAGCAGGAAGAAACAAAGTAATGAGAGACAAAGGTAAAGAAAAAAACAGGAACCAAAAATGAAGAGCTCACAAAGACGACAAAAAAAAAGGAAGAAATAAATAGAAAATGGAGCCAGGCATGGTGATGCATGCCTGTAGCTCCAGCACTTAGGAGAATCATTGCCAAGTTCAAGACTAGCCTGGGCTACACAGTGAGCTCAAGGCCAGCCTGAACTGCATACACAGTGAGACCATGTCTCAGAAAGACAATATAAACAAATAAACACATAAAAATAAATTTAAAAAAGAAATAGAGAATGAACAAGAGTTGGAGAAAGAGGCAATCAGACAGAGGCAGAAAGAGAAGAGTTACAAAGATCAAGGAAGAGAAGTCAATTCCTTTTCTCCCTCCCCAGTTCTATCTGTCCCTGCTGAGAGAAAAAAAACAAAATAAAAAATACATCCCTCAATCTCCAAATTTAATCATATGCATTTTGCTATAGTGAATATGAGTGACTAGGGATTTCTATTTCAAAAAATGCACAGAGAAAAGATTCATTTAAAAAAGCAATGCCTCCCTATCACCCTCCCATCAGTGTCTCCATACTTTCTCAAGCTGGGTCAAGGATTCTCCACACTGCATAGAAGAAACTGAACCTCATAAAAACAATTCTGAAACACCTTCATGCCCTGCTTTATTCCCTCAAGCCCCAAAGGACATCCTCAGAAGAGCTTGAGGATTTTTCCTTCTTGTCCCTGTTTAAAATGCTTTCTGACAGAAAGTCCCATCCGTCAAGTCCCAATCTCAATTTATTCAGGGACAGTCTTCACCATTTCTGCTTCAGGGATGCAACAATTTTGCTTGTACACAAAAGTCAGCAAGTGCTTGTAAGCATGCTGGTTCTAGATATATACATACATTACATATGTATGTATGTACATAAATAATGTTTTATATAAACTTTAATAAATAAATCCATTCAAAGTACTAACAAAAACATTCAGAGAATTTCCATCCTAATTTACTCTCCTTTTATTTAGTCTCATTGATGTCATCTTCCTCCAAACTATTCACCCCAGCTAAAAATTCCCCTTATCTAGTCAGTAAGGCCTCTTGTTCTTATCTTCTAAATTTCTTCATCTCCCTTGCCATGTATACACATCCTCCCCAAAAACAAAAACTCCCTGAGTGGATTTCTTCAAATTTTTCCATCCCCCAACATGCAGCAAACTTTCCAATGCAGTTGTATTTTTCATGACATATCTTTAGCAGAATTAGTCAGTGATTAAACAACTTGATTTTAAAAACACCTAGAAGAAATAACTGTTTCCAGAGACAACCAACATGTGAGCCAGCAAAAAGAGAGAAGACCTAACCTCATTGAGGGTGGCACCATCCAATATGTTTGCAGCCCAGATAGAATGAAATGGGAGAACTCAGCGCAACCCCCCTCAGGAGTAGGCTGCTCCCAACCACCACCGTGGGCCCGCCCTGCCACTGGGAAATCAGAGCAAACCCATCTCAGGCGTAGGCTGCCCACAACCACCACCAAGGGCCCACCCTGGAACCTGAACTCAGCACAAGCCTGCCTCAGGGGAAGGCTGCCCCGAACCTCCCCGAGGGCCCGCCCTGCCACCCTGAACATCAGAAGATCACAGCAGGCTCTAGTTAGTGTGAGAAAATTTGGAACTTTGCATCCAGGTGGCAAACCTTGGACTACAGCAGATTGACTGTATCAGTGTGGTGAGTATACACCTAAAATAGAGGTGTACAGGGGATAAATAGGACCAGTAGTAAAACCCCCTCCAACTAACTGTAAGACTTTGGTGTGTCTGAAAAGTGTGTGTGATCCTCTCCTACACATAGAAAACACCAGGCAGAGTGAAAATGACAAAACGAAAAAGCAAAATGCAGTCCCAAACATATAGTTCACCAGAAGCAAGTATAGGAGACATTGAAATAGAGGACCCCAAAAGTAACACACTGGGAATCTCTGAAAAGATAGCAAGTGAAAAAAAAAAAAACTGCATCAGGCTATAGAGGAAATCAAATTAGGAGTACTCTCCCATGTAAAGATAGAAATAACAACTTTAATAAAGGAGTTGTTGAATGCAGCTAAAGAAGAACTAGAGAAAAAAGTACATGAGCATGGGAAATTGATTGAAACTTTGAATGAACAATATAGAAAACAAGCAGAATTCATGAAACAAACTCAAAGAGACATCCAAGAAACAAAAAATTCTATTGAAAGCATGCAAAACTGCCTAAAGGAAGCTGAGGATAGGATTTTGGACCTTGAGGACAGGATCACAATTAGTGATCAGGAAAGGACAGAACTTTTAAAAATAACAAAGCAGCATGAAATGACAATCCAGAAGCTTCATGATGATGCCAAGAGCAACAATATAAGAATAATGGGCATTAGCGAAGATACAGGAGTGCAGGCAAATGACATATGTAAAGTATTTACAGAAATAATAGCAGAAAACTTCCCAAACATGGGGAAAGAAACTGATATGCAGATAAGTGAGGCATACAGAACACCAAACAATCACAACCAACATAAATCCACACCCAAAAACATAATAATTAAGATCTCAGACATATAGCATAAAAACAGAATATTAAAAGCTGTCAGAGAAAAGACACAACTCACCTATCAAGGAAAGCCCATTAGAATCACAGCAGACTTTTCAGCACAAACCCTCAAGTCAAGAAGAGCTTAGAGTGAGGTATTTCAAGCCCTGAAAGAAAACAACCTTCAACCCAGACTGATGTACCCAGCAAAACTTTCATTCAAATTTAACAGAGAAACAAGATACTTCCATGACAAAGAACAACTGAAGAAATTCATGTCCACCAAACCAATCCTAGAAAGAGTACTGAAAGACATACTAGACAGAGATAAAAATGACCACAATCCCCAAGACAACAACAGAAAGAAACCACCAGGTAAGATAAGCAATTAAATAAGAGGAAAAGCAGAAAGAAACAACTGGAACATAACATGGCAAAGTCAAGCCAGTACATATCAGTGATATCCACAGATATAAATAGCCTCAATTCACATATAAAAAGAAATAGACTGACAGAATGGATCAAGAAACAGGACCCCACAATATGCTGTATACAAGAAACACATCCGACCCAAAAGGAAACTCATAGATTAAAAGTCAAAGGATGGAAAACAGTATTCCATGCAACAGGAACCCAGAAAAAAGCAGGGGTAGTTTTCTATTTGCAGACAACATGAACTTCAAACCTAAAATGATTAAAAGAGATAGAGAAGGTCACTACATAATTGTTAGTGGTAAAATTCAAGAGGAATAACTAACTATTATAAATATATATATGTGCCAAATACAGGAGCACCCAAATATATAAGACAGATACTAATGGACATGAAAAACCAAATACACAAGAACACAATTATAACAGGAGATCTTAACAGCCCATTGTCACAAAGAGTTAGATACACAAAAAGTCAGCAAAGAAATAACAGAACTGAATCATACCTGTGAGCAATTGGACTCAGCAGATGTTTACAGAGTGTTCCACCCAACCACATCAGAATACACATTCTTCTCAGTGGCACATGGGACATTCTCCAAAATAGACCACATATTATCCCAGCAAACATTCTTAAGTAAATGCAAAGGTATTGAAATCATACCATGCATAATATCTGACCATAGTGTACTGAAATTGGAAATTAATGGCAAAAGAAATTGCAAAACCTGCATAAATACATGGAAATTAAAGAACAGCCTTTTGAACAACCAGTGGGCTACAGATGAAATTAAAGAAGAAATAAAACAATACCTACAATTCAATGAAAATATAGAAACAACATACTGTAATCTGTGGGATGCAATGAAAGCAGTTGTAAGAGGGAAATATATAGCAATAAACTGTCATATCAAGAAAACAGAATGAGCACAAATAAGCAACCGAATGCTCCATCTCAAGTGTCTAAAAAAGAAGAGCAAGCTAAACCCAAAGCTCCTAGAAGAGAGGAAATTGTAAAGATTAGAACAGAAATCAATGCAATTGAAACTAAAAAAACAATACAAAGAATTAATGAATCAAAAAGCCGGTTTTTTGAGAGAATACAAAATTGACAAACCCCTACCTAACCTTATCAAGAGAAACAAAGAAAAAACCCAAGTTCATGCAATAAGAACTGAAAAGGGAGAAATTATTACCAATCCCATGGAAATTCAAAAGATCTTCAATACCTACTTTAAAAATCTCTACTCACATAGAATGGAAAACACAGAGGAAATGGACAGATTTCTAGAAACATATGAACTACCAAAGCTCAACCAAGAAGATACAGCAGTTTTGAACAACCCATTATCAGCTACTGAAATTGAAAATGTAATTAAAAACTTACCAACAAAGAAAAGTCCAGGTCCTGATGGATTCACAGCTGAATTCTATAAGAAATTTAGAGAAGACTTGATGCCAGTACTCCTTAAACTCTTCAATGAAATTGAGAAAAAACAATCCTCCCTAAATCATTCCTGGAGGCAAGTATTACTGTGACACCAAAACCAGAGAAAGATCCAACCAAAAAAGAGAACTATAGGCCAGTCTCACTAATAAACATTTATGCAAAGATTCAAAATAAAACACTGGCAAACAGAATGCAGCAAATCATCAAGAAGATTATACGTCATGACCAAGTGGGGTTCATTCCAGGAATGCAGGGATGGTTTAACATACGCAAATCAATAAATGTAATACACCACATCAACAGAGCCAAAAACAAAAACCACATGGTCATCTCAGTAAATGCAGAAAAAGCTTTCAACAAAGTCCAACACATGTTCATGATAAAAACCCTTCAAAAACTCAGAATACACGGCGTCTACCTCAAACTTATAAAGGCCATCTATGACAAACCAACAGCCAACATTACACTAAATGGACCAAAACTGAAAGCTTTCACTTTAGAATCAGGAACAAAACAAGGATGTCCATTATCACCACTCCTTTTCAACAAAGTCCTGGAAACACTAGCCAGGGCAATCAGACAAGAGAGAGAAAAAAAAGGAGTAAAGATAGGAAAGGAAGAAGTTAAATCATCACTATTTACAGATGACATGATACTCTATATATAAGACCCAAAAAACTCAATTAAAAGACTACTAGAGGTAATAAAGAAGTTCAGCAGTGTAGCTGGATACAAAGTCAATGCTCAAAAACCAACAGCATTCCTGTACACAAACAAAAAACTCACCGAGAGAGAAATTATGGAAATATCGCCCTTTACAATAACATGTAAAAAAAATGAAATACTTAGGAATCAACCTAACTAAAAATGTAAAAGACCTATATGCTGAAAATTATACTACACTGAAAAAGGAGATTGAAGAGGATATTAGAAAATGGAAGGACATTCCTTGTTCTTGGTTAGGAAGAACCAACATTGTGAAAATGGCCACACTCCCAAAACTGTTATACAGATTTAACGCAATCCCAATCAAAATACCATTGACATATCTCACAGATCTAGAGAAAACACTCCTAAATTCCAAAATTCATTTGGAAACAGAAGAAACCTAGAATAGCAAAGGCAATTCTAGGCAACAAAAGCAAGGCAGGAGGAATCTCAATTCCTGACTTGAAACAGTACTATAAAGCCACAGTGATAAAATCAGCTTGGTACTGGCAAAGAAATAGAATGGAACAGATTAGAAGATGCAAGCACAACTACAAAGACACTAAGCCATCTGAAATTTGACAAAGGGGCTAAATATGTCCAATGGAAGAAGGATAGTCTCTTTAATAAATGGTGTTGGAAAAATCGGCTCTCTACATGCCAAAGACTGAAACTAGATCCATGCCTATCACCAAGCACAAAACTAAAGTCTAAATGGATCAAAGACCTCAATATTAAAACAGAAACACTAAATCTACTGGAAGACAAGGTAGGTAGAAGTCTTGGAGACATAGGGGTAGGCAGAGAATTCATGAACAAAACACAAACTGCATGGGAAACACTTGAAAGAATCAACAAATGGGATCTCACATTATTGAAAAGTGTCTGCACTTCAAAGGAAATCACCAACAGAGTGAAAGGAAAACCCACAGAGTGGGAAAGAATTTTAACCAGCAACCCCTCACACAAAGGACTTGTGTCCAGAATATATAAAGAATTGAAAAACATCAAGCCCCCTAAATTCAAAGACCCTCTCCAAAAACGGGCATCTGAGGTGAACACACAGTTCTCAGAGAAAGATATACAAATGGCAAATAAATACATGAAGAAATGTTCACCATCACTGGTCATTCGAGAAATGCAAATTAAAACAGCATTGAGATTTCACCTTACTCCGGAAAGAATAGCTGCCATCAAGAAATCAACTGATAACAAAAGTTGGCGAGGCTGAGGGCAAAAAGGAACACTGCTCCACTGTTGGTGGGAATGTAGACTGGTGCAACCATTATGGAAATCCATATGGAGAATTCTTAGAAGACTAGGATTGGAAGCCCCATTCAATCCAGCTATTCCCCTCCTGGGTATTTTCCCCGAAGAACTGAAAAGTTCATATCACAGTGATATATATGCACCCATGTTCATAGCTGCACAACTTGTGATAGCTAAATCCTGGAAATAATCAAGATGCCCATCAACTACAGAGTGGATGAAAAAGATGTGGCATTTTTATACAATGGAATATTACTCAGCTATAAAAAAGATGATCTTGAGGCATTCATAGGCAAATGGAGACAACTTGAAACTATCCTCATTAGTGAAATAAATAAGAATCATATTTATAAATATCATATTGTGTCTCTAGTATAAAAAGTAAATAAGAACTACAAGAGTAATAAAACCAAAATGTGTAATTGCTATTGTAAAAAAGAGAGGAAAAGAAAGTGCTCTAAGGGATATAACTGCATGTATGTTTGAATGTGTAAAATAGATGACCATATTGCTGAATCTTTGTTGGATCTTTGAGCAGAACTGTTTATAGTCTGACTGTTTGAATATTTACTATGTACCCTTTAACTTTGTAACTTGAACAACTACATCCAGGATGACAGTATGTAATTTATAAATTACTGATTTCTTAGTGGGGTTTTTTCTCATTCTCCTTTTTCTTTCTTTCTTTTAGAATTCTGTATCATTGCTACCCTTTTTTCTGTATTGTTTTTTTTTCTCTTCTCTTTAAATAAAATTTTAAAAATGTGTAATTGCTATTGTAAAAAAAGAGGAAATAGGAAGCGCTATAAAAGATATAGCTGCATATATGTTTAGGTGTGTGGGATTGATGACCATATTTCTAGGTTCTTGTTGGATTCTTGAACAGATCTGTTTGCACTCTCACTGCTTTAGTGGCCACTTTGTGTGCTTTAATACTGTAACTTGAATAACTATTTCTAAAAGAACAATATGTAATTTATTAACTAGTGATTTCGTACTGCTTATCTTTTTTTCTTGAAATTCTGTAATATTTCTACCGTTTTCCTTTTTTTTTTCTCTTTAAATTAAAAAAAAAAAGAATGAAATGGGAAGAAGGAGGAAGTCCACCTGCATGTGGAAAAGCCCAATCCACTGGAGCAGGTGAATCTTTTGCTATTGCCACTGCCTGTAAACATCAAACTCCACATTCTTTCTCTTGCAATAAGACTCATACAGTAACCCTCCAAAGAGTCCCCATTCCTTCAGTCTCAGGTAGGCACAGTATCTTTGGTCCTTCTTGTTTTGAGGGACTAAGCAGTTGCTGAATCCTATGGCTCTTTAGTATACAAATGGCAATAGTGGACTATCCTACCTCAGATCCTATAAGTCTGATAAAACCTCTTCATAATTTGATTGTTTGCCTATTGATTCTGTTCCTCTAACTCCAAACATACACTCCTTTTTTGGTATTTGAACTTTCCCAGTTACACTTCAACCTACCTTTCCATAATCATTTCCTACAACTCTCTCTCCCTTCCCTACCTACATCTAATTCTTATTCCCTAAACATTTCTGTTTCTTCGCTCCACCAGGCCTCTATCCAGGGACCTTCACTTTTCTTTTCTCTCCTTCACATCCACATTTTTAAAAATTCTGCTCAAATTCTACTTCTTTCCTCAATCTGATCACTGACCCTAGGGAAGAGTTAGTCATTCCTGTCTGGATTTCCAATACACTTGAAGCAGTTATTTAGTATGGCTTACACTATAATGTATGGAGTTAAAGTATTTTTTCCATTACAATGTGAATTGAACAAGTAGATTTGTCTCATTTGATTTTTAAAGTATCCTGACACTTAGAATAAACATGTGCACAGTAGGAGATCCAAATTCAAGATGAGAAGAATAAATTAATATGGCCCAATACAAGATGAATAAACATACCTTTCTGTGCTTTAATTAATTGTTTTCCAATTTCCAGTGTCACATAAGCTGTACCATTTAGAACTATATCAGATATGGTCTTCCAAGCATTAGGAGAGAGTCTTTCAGTGGGAGAAATAAAATTCCCTGCTGCATTATTTATCACGATCTAATAAATAAACAAGGCAAGTTACAGAAGCTTCTAGATGACAACACTTTTCCTCAAGGGCTTTTATCTCCAAAATTTATTAATTCACAAAATATAGCTAAAATTAATAACTACTAAATAATGAGATTTGGGTTGCTTTCATGCTTTTGGAGCCTGTAAAGATCACATCATCTCCCATTTTCAAAATCCTAAACCTCTCTTTAAATTAGAGTACACTTTATTACTAAGAAAACAAATACAGATGAAGAATATTTATAATGTGACTACACCTTATCCTAAGAAACCTCAAGAAATGCCTTTTAATTTCTAGTGTCATTTAACTTAATGAATTTCTTGGTTATTTTTTCATTATCAGTAGATATTCTGCTTAATTCTATAGCAGATTAAATATTACTGGTCTGTCTGAAAATATCTTTAACAAAGAAAAGTCAAGACTACTGGGAACAAATTGCTTCTCTCTAATAAATGGATCAAATAACACCAAAATACTCATTTACATCTCAGGCCTTACAAGGAAAAATTTAGAAATCCTTGTTGTTTTCCTGATTTCTATTGCTTTCTTCCACTGAGAATGATAATCAAAAGTTATTAGGAAAAACAAACACTATTAATCGTTTAAAGTAAATACTGTACTCTTAGATAACTGCTCTCATTACTTCACAATCTCATTTAAATAAAATGAAATCAAATTTTTTGTATGATTATAAATGCATCGTTAAAATATTCCTGGAAGGAAGTAGTACTGTAGCAGTTCTAATTTTTTCCTGCTTCAAGCCAAACTGCCGTTTCCCTAGGGAAAAAAGTCCTTCTCAACACAGTTCTTTCACACATCAATAGTTTGTTCCTTTTGTGTATTCTGATGGGTACTATCAACATCAAAAGCCTGTGCTTTGGTTTCATCACCATTACACTTACATCAGGATGTCCCGCGACTTTGATAAGTTCCATCACAGTGTTATGAACCATATCAGGATTCCTCACATCACACTGAATTGCATGAACCTGCAAAAGAACAGAAAAAAGAATCCTACATTTTTCTAGACTCACTAAAACAATAGCAAGAGTAAATTATTGATACATATTATAATTCCTGCATTTAAGTTAAGTGGCTGCTTTTTAATGTACCTTATTTCCAGTTTGAGAAGAAATCTGTTCTGCAGCAGCTTTCAAAACATCAATGTTCCTAGAAATAAACACATGGCAGGTATTTTGCACAAATTTTTAAATGACTTCATATTACACTTTTCTTTCTAATTCCATAAATTAAAAAATACTGAGTATCTACACTTGAAAGAGAAGCACTGCTGCTGAGATTATATCCAAACACAAATCAGTTTGAATGAATTCATTTTTGAAAAGTTAAATTCAAACAATTTTTCCCATCTGATACTAACTCACTGAGACTTTTACACCAATCACTTTCACATTATCTACACATAGATTTAAATTTTCCTAATTATAGTCATTGTACTTGTGCTTTTACCCAAGCAAGATTCACAAAGAAAATACATTTCATGCTGTTAGTAGGTTATAGTACAAATTTATAGATTCAGATAACCTGTATGTGTTCAGTTTTACTTAAGACAAATGCACGCACATGTACACACACACACACAAATACATGAAGATAAATTACATAGTATTAAAATAAAGCATTTTAAAACTATTAAATATATTACAACAAAAAAGAAAGTGCTGACCAATTTGCATTTGTAAGTGACATAATGACCATCACTGAGATGACTACTACAATTATACACCATTCAAAATTGGAAGAAAGCATGGATTTTTTGACCAGTCTTTACAACTCCAGATATTGGGTCCCGACCTAGATCCCCAATCTCCCAAATGAGTGTATGGCAGAGGTTTAAATGAGACAAATGTTATGATTTTAGGGCTCCAGGAGGGTTAAAACCCTTTAGCTGAGCTCGAGATTCCAAGGGCTAAGACAAAGACTTCTTTGGACCACCCACTTTATTAGGTCCAAAAACAAGGGGTGGGGAAACTAAGGAAAGCATAGGCAATGAGCAGAACTTTGGGAGTCATTTCAAGAACGTCTCCACATAATGAATCAAGTCAGTTCAGTAGAACTGTCTTATCATGAAGACATGGTAAAAGTGAGACAGTAGGAGTAATTCCTGCAGCTGCAGTCTCTATCTACTTAATTGATGTTTGAGCCAACTGTCCACAGCTGTGGCCTTATCTTGCCCTTTGAGGTATCTCTGGCCTCTCAGGGCACTACAGACCCCAGCCAGGACCAGTGATTCATAGGGGTTCACTTACAATGAATCAGCTCCCATCACCAGGCAAGAGGCTGAGGCCTAGGCCAGACTCATAGATAAACATAGAAAGCCAATTAGTTAATTTTAAATGCTGCTCAGAGCCACTTCATAGTGGTCTCCAACATCCAGACTTATATGTTTACAGAGTGCCAGTTATACCCTAAAAAGAAGAAATTTCTTTCACATGGCTTTATCCTTCCAATGTTCATCACAACAAATGATTTGAAGTAGATCTTAATAAAAACAGATGAATCCTTTATCCTGCTACAAGGTCAGTTATGAATTGAGGCAGTAATCATTACATCTTCCTCTGAAAGCAATATAGCCTCAGAGTAGCCTTTTTTAATCCTATCTTTTTAACTTTTTCACTTCATCTTTCTATAGAGAAACCACTAGATGAGCATGCTGGTGAGTGCCTGTAATCCTAAAACTCTGGGAGACAGATGCAGGAGAATCACAAATTCAATCCCCGCCTAGGTAACTTAACAACTTAGTGAGATCAGTCTCAAAATAAACAAATAAAAATATGAAAGGGTCAGAGGATGTCAGTCACTGTGAAGTTTGAGTTCAACCCCAATACCGACAACAACCACCACCAAAAAAAACATTCACTGGATTTAGAAAGCATGTCATCAGTTTCATAATTATCATTATTTCTATCATCTCAAATTATAACTGACTTTTTCAAACAGTAGTTATTTAAATAATGTCTAGAACACTTTCCTGTAAGATTAAGATGCAAATCAAACAATGCTGTGCTTTCAGTATTGTGGCACAGATGGTTTCTTCTCTCATGTGACTCCTGAGTCCAACTTACCGGCTGGCTATCACACATTCAGCACCCAAGGTGGACAGGTAAGTTGTCATTGCTTTGCCAAGGCCGGTACCCCCTCCAGTAATAAATGCCACTTTTCCTTTAAAAGTATCAGGTGGTAGCATAGGTTTTTGAAGAGGACGAAAGAACTTAGACTGTGGAGCTTTGATGTCCTGATGTAACGTTTTTGTTCCATGACTGAAAAACTAAAAAAGAGAATTAAAAAAAAAAAGAAATCTACATACATGTATTTCTACAGAAGAGATTAACTCTTTAAACTTATTCTTAAATTTAATATTAATCAAATTTCTAGATCAATACAAACCATGTTTTTATATTTAGGAGCTATAACTATTGTACTGAATCAATTATTATTCTTTTCTGAATATTAAGGAACATAATGAAATGGTCTCAAAGCTAACCAACACATGGCAGAATTTTCTAGAAACATAGTACCAGCAAGCTATGTAGCCTTCAACTGGTAAGATAGGAGCAAGAAACAGATCCTCTAGATAGAACACTATGAGGTTACATGAGTGAATACAAGTAAAATAATGACAGTTGAATGGAGGGCATCAGAAGGACTCATCCTTGCAATATGGCCTGCATGTATCCTCCCTGAATCTTACAAAGAACTAATATAAATCATTTTTGTCTTTTAAAAGAATAATTTAGTAAAAACCATATTCCATCTCTACATTACTTAAAAATGATTTGTAAGGTATATTAAATCAAATTGTTCTTTGTTTTCTTTTGGTCAATAAATTCAGAACACAAAAACTGTGCCTATTATACTTAAAAATGGGGGACCTCAATCCATTTTAAACTAAAAATTTTGTGTTGCCCTATTTTATATTTTAGTAAATAATCACATTACTTGTGAAAAAAAAAACCAACTGATATTCTCTCACATTTAGTCATAAAAACAAACTTCAAGTGCTGAACATAGCAACAGGAGCTAGCATTCATTAAGTGGTTACCAGGTGCCAGGATTAGATATTAAACTGATCACCACAACAACCACATGAAATAGGTACTATTTTTATCTCCTTGTAGAGGACAGGCTCAGAAAGGTTAAAACATTGACACAGTTGCAGGAACAAGATAAACTATGGGCTGACAGGTTCTCAGGCTCCCTATGATAACCACTATGCACACTGCCTTATCTATTCTCTGTGTACCTACTAAGCCTAATAATCACACCAGGTAGAAATATGTTATTCCCCAGCCAGGTGATATTGAAAGGTCAAAACTCCAGAATCTATCATTTCCTTCCAGAGCACTCAGATAAGCTAAATAAGCTACCATTACTTGATCCAAGATATCTAGACATTTGCCTCAAGGAAATAATCAGAAATGTGGTAACTTGGAATAAGGAACATCATTAACTGGAAATTACACTAGAAAATTCTTATGATGTGATGTTAAGTAAAAAAGAAACAAATATACAGTATGATCTTAACTATGAATAAAAATAAATGCTTAGGTTAAAAGCTACAATCACAACAATAAGTATACAACAACAATAAGTACTAGACTAAATATTTACCATGTGTCAATGTCTCCTATCAATTTTGTCCACACAGCCTTATAAGGTAAATTAGTAAAGACCTGACTCAAATCCAAGATCAGACTGACTTCAGAGTCTACTCTTTGCTTTACAGTTATTATCTTTAATAAGGGTAATTTTTTTCCTGTTTGGTAGGTTTTAAGTATTTTCAAAATCTAGCCATTAAGTATGATTTGATTTTATAATCAGGAAAAAACATGGAAAGTAAAATTTGAGAACACATACTGAAGAAAAATGTGCAAATCCAGTTGTTTCATGCCAGTTATATTTTTTGTAGCTTCACGTTAACAAGGCATATTGATATTATTACTATTATTATTACTATTTGGCATCTTTTTACTAAAGCATGATAATACAAGCAGCCTACAATCATCTTTTTCTGCATAAATGGCAGTTTTATTTAAGGTTGCCACCACCTCCAGCACCATTATATTAAGATGATGAATCAGGAAGTATGCACAATTAGGCTGGCAAATTTGTCACTATCTAATAATAATGAAAAATGGTATTCTAATTTTCCAAAAGCTTTACCATGAAATTTTTATTGTGTTAATTTGTGATGCTAAGATCAATTTTTAAAATATATACATACAACTGCTATATTCAATTATGCCTGATGATACAGACAATTCTATTGAAGATAATAAGAAACAACACAGTAATCATTGTAGAACACCTTGTACTGTGGTTTTATACAACTTTTTGGTTTCATGTTTTTATAGGAATTTGTTTTGTTTTGTCTTGCTATGTTTTATTTTTCCCTCTAATACAGAAAGGATAGAAATACATGTAGAGTCTCATGCACACATAGCTGTTTACACTCTCACTGTTTGAATATCTACTTTGTATGTGCTTTAATTTTGTAACTTGAACAACTTTCTAAGAGGACAATATGTAATTTTAAAATATATATATATATATATATATATATATATATATATATATATATATATACAAACTATTTGCTCAATGCTCACTGGTAAAGCACATAAAGGTGAAAAATTAACATTTAATAATAATAACGCCTATTATTAAAATACAGCATATTACTATATAACAATCTTGCCTATTTTATTTAATCTCATCAATACTGATCTTTTTATTTCATTTCCCTACAGAGACACAAAGTAGAAAACCTGATATGCTATCTTAACTGACTTACCTTCTAATAATTCACAGCACATCCATGAATAAACCGGTAGCCATCTCTTTGCATTAAGGTAAGTTTTTCATTTCAACTTAAATGACCAGACCTCACAGGACCATAATGTATTCATTCACATAGTTCTACAAAAAGCATCCTAAATAACCCAAAGGTGCATTTGGCTAGTTTCTTTTGAATTGTAAAAAGTGGATACAAAGTAAACTTTGAGTAATTTTCAAATCTTGCTTAGCAGTTTTTCTAGAAATAAGTTGTTTTTGCAAACAGACTAATTTCTCTGGAGATCTTTGGTGCCCTATAATTCTTAAACCTCTTGAAAATCTTCCAATTTTGGCAAAATATTTTTGCGTTAGAAGTTTTACATCTGCCTATCATCATATTTATAGCTGAATATCATAACTAAATAAAGGAAGGTTACATTTTCTCCTACCAGACTGATTAAGGTTCAAATTTTTATAATAAGAGAAAACACCTTATTAAATTCACTGTAATCGGTTGATGTGAATTGTGGCAAGTTCTTTGGAGACAAACAGCAAAATTTATCAAATGTTAAACACAAAGATGCTTTGGGGCCACCCACTCAGACTCTTTTTGCCTCTCTCAGACAGAAGCTTTCTTTTCCTTGGTAAATACTTTCTGCTCTCAAAAGAAAAAAAAAAAGACCCTTTGATGCATCTTCAGGAATTTATCTAACAGACAACACTCAGTCATTTGGGAAGGGTGCAGAAGTAGATGCAGTGCTCAAAGATATGCACCAAGGTGTATAACTCGGTAGTGAGCACTTGCCTATTATACACAAGGTCCTAGGTTTAGTCCCCAGAACCACATTGAAAGAATGTGCATAAAGATACATATGAGATTAAGAAAGTAGTGCTATTTATGAGCACATTGAAAGAGTAAAATACAAATAAATTTAATATAGAAGTGAAATGCCAAGCATGGGGCACATACCTATAATTCCAAACTCAGGGAAGCTAAAACAGGAGGGTTACAAACTTAAGCCCAGCCTGGGCAATTTAGTGACACAGGGAAACCTGGTCTCAAAGTAGAAAGAGCTGGGGATATAGCTCAGTGCAAGGCTCTGGGTTCAATCTCTGGTATCACCAAAAAGAAAAAGGAAGAGAGAAGGAAAAGGAAAGGGAAGAGAGGGAAAGAAGGAGAAGATGGAGAGAGGAAGAGAGGAAAAGGGAGAAGGGAAGGGGAAAAGAGGGAGAGGGGGAGGATAGAGAAGGGCAGAGAGAGGAAGAGAAGAAGAGGGAGAGAGACAAGATGTATTAATTTGAAAACTGTAACACATCTTTAACATCATTAAGTAAAGATCTAAATGACATCCTAATTTTATGGGTTGGAAAAGTTATTTTGTGTAAAAAATGACACTCTCAGCAGAAGAAGACAAGATGGCCAATCAGTGAGCAACAAAATACAAAGCCTCCCAGGAGAAACAACTCATTTACCAGAATAAAACACCCTGGAAAGACCCAGACAGAGGGAAATGGATCCTCTTGACACAGGAAGAAATTAAAACATAAAAAAGCTCATCAAATACTTTGGGACTACAACTGAAACGGCTAAAAATTACAGGACACGGCATTTTTGTGGTGACCCGCCAAGTTTGCACCAGCTTGAATCCACGCTGGCCGGCAGAGCTGCCCAAACTCCTTCCCACTGCCACTCACAGGAAGCATAGCAGCACTGAAGTCAGGGGTTGGTGAGCCCAACAGAGAGTGGAGCCGGTGAAGGGACCTTCATTAATCCATGGTCAGTGCTGGGAATGAGACCCCCCCATCGCCATGGGAAGGGCACAACCAAATGGGTAACATGTTGGAATTGAGCAGGAGAAGCCTGAACTGGGAGTGACAGTGACTTCAGTTGATTGCTCCCTCCCCAGAGCAGATTCGTGGGATTTGCATGGTCTGGGCCACACCCGTGGCCGGGACCCAATGAGCCATCCCAAATCGATTCCCTGCGCCTAGCATGCACTGACCAGATGAAGGCCCCTGCAGTTTGGCTGGCCTGGTGGGGAGGGGCAGGCATATGCAGCTGCTGCTTACACCTCAATGACAAGAGCAGGCAGGAGAGGGCGGAAATTCCCTCGCCAGCATGCTTCAGAGGAAATGTGGCCAACAGAGAAGGGGGCTGGGACCTGCACTGTAACCTGTGTGGAGGAAGCCAGGGCCATGACAGGAAAGAGAGGCAGGAGGAGGCCCCCAGTCCAGAACCCTGTGAGCCCTGACCCAGGAGAAGGAAAAACAAGGGAGCCTGAGGGTGACAAACACACAACATCAGACATGGCTTCAATGGACATTAAGAGATATCTTCAGCCCAAGAGATACCTCGTAGACGAGATCAAAACTGAAACATTAAATCACATAAAGCAAGATATGAGTAGAGTAATAAAAGAAATGCTCTCAGGAAGCATCTCTCAGCATGATACAGATGGAAGAAGGGAGGAACACAAAAAAAGGAGAGAAACATTCAATAAAGAATATAAAGAAAATATAGTATACATGAAGCAGATTCAAAGAGACTATTAGGAAATAAAAAACTCCATTGAAAGCTGGCAAAACTCCTTAAAAGAAACTAAAGATAGACTATCAAAACTTGAAGACAAGTTTGCAATGTGTGATCATTAAAGGAAAGACCTCTTAAAAATAACAAGGAAACAGGCAGTAACAATACAAAGGCGAGAAAATGATAAGAGAATCTACAATTTAAGAATAAGAAACATGAATGAAGAAGCAGGACTACATACAGGTGAATTACACAGGCTATTCACGAAAATAATTAAGGAAAACTTCCCAAGCATGGGAAAAGAAAATGACATTCGGTTATGTGAGGCATACAGAACTCCAGCCACCTACAACCAAAACAGAGCTACACCCAGATATATAATAATCAAGATACCAGAAATTCAATATAAAAACAGAATATTAAAAGCTGTAAGAGAAAAGAAACAGATTACCTATAAAGGTAAGCCCATCAGAATCACGGCAGACTTCTCAATACAGACCATCAGATCAAGAAGAGCTTGGAGCAAAGTATTCCAAGTCCTGAAAGAAAATAACCTCCAGCCCAGATTGATGTACTCTGCAAAACTGTCACTAGAAATTAATGGAGAAACAAGATGCTTCCATGACAAAGAGGAACTGGGGGAGTTTGTGACCACCAATCCAACCCTACAGAGAATGCTGAAGAACATTCAAGAGAGAGAAAAAAAATACCAGGATTTTAGGAACAGTGGCAGAAAGGCCTCAATGAGTGGGGCAGGCAGTAGAATGAAGGAGAAAACTAGACAAACAAAGGCAGAAAAATAGCATAGCAGAAATGAGGCAGAGAAGGATAACTAGACTCTCTAACATAGATGGCCTTGATAAGCTATATTGTTAATAGTGCACCAGTATTTAAAACCCACATTACTCACACTACATTGCTTAGATGTATTATATTCTGTTCCAGTCATTCTACCTGTACTAGGTTTGGGGGCACAGACAGTAATCCCGAAAATAACAGGATATAGTACGAAAGGATAGAAATACATGCAGAGATTTATGCATGCGTAACTATTTGCACTCTCACTGTTTGACTATCTACTTTGTATGCTTTAATTTTGTAACTTGAACAACTATTGCTAAGAGGACAATATGTAATTTATTAACTAGTGATTTCTTATTGTTTATCTTTTTTTTGAAATTCTGTATTATCTCTACCCTTTATATGCTTTTGTTTCTCTTTAAATTAAAAAAAAATGACACTCTCCTTCACCAAATCAACAGACTAAATTATATTCCTATCCAAATCCTACTTGGCTTTCTACAAAAGTTGACAAGACTATACTAAAATTAATAAGCAATGAAATGCAACAGATTTAAAATAGTCAAAGATATGACTCCATTATCTACAAAAAAATTACATAGAACTTAAATGCTGAATGTAAACATTACAAATAGTTGTTGAGTACCAACAATGTGAGGCCTTTCTTATTAAGTATAGAATGCACAATAGACAAATATATATATATATATATATGTATATGTATATATATATTGAGGATGTCTTAAAAATGAGGGAATATATTAATATAAACATAAAAATTGCTAGAAGGATTTTTCATTGTAGTAACATCTTGAGAGAAAGATTTCCCATATATTATTCATATAGTTTAAATGTTCAATATGTACTTTAGTTAATATTTCATTAAAACTTAACACAAGATTAAATCATATATGCAAGAAAATAGTACAGAAAGAATGCAGAGAAAAGCAAAGTTCTAACAAGAAAAATGGCATAGAATCAGTTTCATAAGGTCACACACCTTACCTCAATATAAATACTCCATATTCAGGATGTGAATATGAGCTGTATTTATAGACAATAAAATACTTCCATATCGGCAGAAGGCAGTTCTAAGTACCAGCTAGCTTAGGCCAAATGGACATTTTTAGATCAAATCTTTTGACTTAAATTCACATGTAGAGTTTTGCATGCTGTCATATAAACATGTCAGATGGGAAAACACTAAGCAGCTATATTTTTTAAAGCAGGAGATTGAAAAAAGCACATCTTTGCATTTCCAAAGCACCTCACATATTATATACCTGTGCACAGTAAGCCTTCTAAAGCTACATCCCAACTTACTTTGTACAGCTGCTAGAAGGCAACTGTCTGGGAATTGTGCTATTTCCAATGTCCAGACCAATGCCACTTCAGCATAGTGTATATGGCTCATAGCCCAAGTCATATAGAGACACAAGAGGCAGCTAGGTGGGACACTCTACTGGCTGTCCCAGTGCAGAAAAGGAAAATCCTGTAGAATCAAGAATTATCCTTCCCCAAATAACAACAGTAAACCTGCAAACTTTAAAGAACTTAAGTGCCCCAATTCTGCCACACCCATGTGAAGCTCTTGCTCTGTCTGTGTGCACTCTTTGATTATGTCTATTTTTTCACTCACTTAAGTCAGGATACTGCAGAGGCCACAGACATCCAGAGCTTCTGCAAAGCACAGATCTTGTTGCCACAGCAACTTGAAGGTAAGGCTGAGCAAATATAAAAGAAATTGCCTCTCTGAACTCTGAGCTCTAATGGCTAGGTTGAAGCAGCAGCAAATAGTTGCCAGTAGCAAGGCAAAAATTATATTTTTGAGTAATGAATGATACATCTGACAGAAGTGAATATGAGTCCTTGAAAAAGTACTATAGTCCTATGCTATAGGTTTTATTTCCCTTCATTGTTAGAGTTCTTGTTTGTAGTTAGATGCATACTGAACAGATGCTTCCCAATACTACACAATAAAGGGAGATAAAATCAGAGATAAATTAGAAAGTAATCTCAAGTACTCAACTGGGGTTTTGATTCCTGTCTGCTTCTCACTTAAGTCATCTCTTGTTGATCCCCTTTTCTATTAACATGACTTTTTTTTAATCAAAAATCAGAACCCTGGCTTTTACAAAGGGCTAGTTTTGATTTGGGAATCTGCTATATCTAAAATATAGACATAAATATGGTACTATAATTAGGTATAGAGTTCATTCATTTATTTAATTTTAGCAAGTTTTTCCTGAGCATGGCCCACTATGGCCCCACGTACACACTATTCTAAGCCCTTGATGATATATTTGGGAAGACAAGAGGTAAACAAGTTAAGTGAAATATACAGTATATTAAAATTTGATGTGAAAAAAATAAGGCATGGAATAAAGGCACAGCACAGCCAGCTAAAACAGGGAGGTCAGCCAAGGTCTTACTGAAGTAACAATCGAGCGAAGCCCTGAAAGAGATGAGGGATGAGTAACAGTCTCAGGCAAAAGGAAGAACATGGAGCAAAGGTTCTAAAAAGAAAACGTACAGGAACAGGCAGGGGGTGGTGTGACTGGAGAAAGACAGAAGGCAGGAGAAAGAGGCCGGTGGGGCAAAGGGAACTGGACAGTGCAGGATGAGTCAGCCACTGAACAGACAGACACAGGCTCTGCTCTGAGCTGAACACTGAACAGACAGACACAGGCTCTGCTCTGAGCTGAGTGGGAAACAGCGAGGAAGCTTGAAGCAGAGGATTAAGATGCTGTACACTGTTTCTAGAGGTTCACTTCGACTGTGGTGCTGAGAACTGGGGCGGAGTAGAAAACTGGAGGCAGGGAGACTCCTTCTAACAGGACAGCAAGCCAGGCAGGAAATGATAATGGTCAAAACAAAGATGCTATCATCAGAAGCGGTGGGGAGTTGGCAAATACAATTACTTGCAAAGCAGAAAATGAGGATATAATAAATTATTTTCATACATATACTGCCTATTCTAACTATTTCTTCCTGCCTTAAGTCCGACCTCATCATACTTTGAATAGGTTGGTAAATATGGAAAAACATATCTCCTGCTCATTAAATAGGCCATGGCAATTTAACTGAGAGCTTCTGCACTAGTCTCAACTTTACCTTGCTATCTTATTTTACATTGCCTTTCTATTCTAGAAAGATTAAGACTGAACTGAGAACTAAGAAGAGGAAATAGACACCAATCAGAGAGGAGGCATCGTCTATGTAAGAGATACTTAGAGCAGCAGAAATGAAAAGAAACAACACACCTATACACAGTATGGAAGTTAGCTTGCACCCACATGCTAAGTAGCCAGGAGTGGTAAGAAGAGAAGAGATAAAGACCAAAGACAATGGTACAACTGAAATAATTGAGTCCACATGAGACCCATATTGGAGGACTAAAGATAATGAGTTCTATATTAGAAACACTGCACCAGAGATGCCTGTAGAATATTTATGTGGAGATACATAAGCCAGAGTAGGAAATAAATTTGGAAGCACAGAGAAAAAAAACCAAGGCTAAAGGCCAATGGTAACATCATTTCACCATTCCAGCAGTTGGGAAAACTTACAGTTCTTTCTAGTACTGCTTTTAGACCTAATTTCGAAGGCCCATACCTTCCAGTATTCATAAATACAGATCTACTCAGGGTCACATTTGACTGTTCTCCAGCCTCTGTTCACCCAAACTGTCCATAATACTGCTTCCTGAAGAACTGAAAACATGGCCATGCTGTTGCTTAGTGTTTTCCAAAGGTTCTCAGAGCTGCATAAAGTACAGTTCCTCAGCCTCACACAGCATACCCCAGTCACTGCCCCTCTCTCCTTCCTCATCTTCCCTAAAATTCATACTCCGAAAAAAAAAGCACTCAGGGTTCCCCCAAACACAATCTATTTCTTACGTTTTCACCTTGCTTGAATTGCTTCCTGCAATCGGCCAATATTCATCATCCAAACCCAGCTCTCAGAACTTTCCCGCCTTCACTAACACTGCTAGCAGAACTAACACTCCCCCTTCCACCTCTGCTATGTTACCCAAATGCCAGCTTAGGAGTCCCAGAGCCCACTGATATTTCAAGACTGACATTACTTACTCCCCTCCTCCCTCCAGCACCTCTTTAAATGCCCCCTCTCAGGGAGTGGTACTGTCTTTAGCTCAGACACTAAATACAGGAATCTGGGCTCACCATACATCTCAATTTCAAAACATCAAGTTGAGGTCATGTTAATGCTCATAACTATAATGCTAGTATGAATTCTGACTCTCTTTATTTTAATTTTGACTTCTAGCCTCTTTCTCTCAAGTCTTACCTGAAGAGATCACCTTCCTTTTCAGTTTTGATAACTTTTTATGATTTTCTCTGCATGGCCCAATCTTTCTTCCTTACAGCCCCTTCAACCATTCACCAAGAACTCTGATTCTCCTAAAATTCCTCTATTTCAAGTCTCTCCCCAATCACCGCTGTGAGTGGCCATATTACCTTTCACCTGGAGAATCACCCAAGGCTGACCCCTTCACCTCCATTCTTGACCCCACCCACATACCTTTGGGACAAACCTGTTTGGCCTACCTGCCACTCACTATCCTGTCTCCAAGTCCTTGCCTCCACACTCTACCAATAATCTCTCTTCTTTTCCTTCACTCTCCTGCTTACAACTTTCTTATACCTTTCCCCTTATCTAAGTTCTACTGATCCTTCAGATCCCAGCTAGATACACACACACACACACACACACACACGCACACACGCCTAAAAGAAAAAGATTCCCTTAAAACTGAAGGGGGAACTTAATTAATTGCTTTTGTATCTTTGCCAGAAATCAATTGTCTGTTATATAAGTATCTATTTTGGGACTTCATAATGGTAACTTGGTGGTTTGTCTATCTTGATATCAATGCCATTTTGTCATGATTGGTGTAATTTTGTGATAAGTCTTGGGACTGGGGAGAGTTGGAGCTCTAATTTTGTTCCTTTATCAAAGTTGTTTAGACTATTCTGAGTCTTTTGTATTCTATAGAAATGTAAGAATCAAAATGTTAATTTTTATGAAAAATGTTGGCATTTTGAAAAATAGAGATATATATTTCAGAAAAGAAAAAAAAACTGAATCAGAAAAGGTTGTGTAGAGGAGAGAAAATGTTTTTCTACAGCCCTGATGGTTTCCTACTATGGGGAGCTCAGTTATGCAATATCAGCCTTCTTTCTGCCATGGTAGTCACTCTGTCCCCATAAAGATGGTCTATCTGGTAAAATCCAGTAGAATCGCTGAGCCTGAGGAAACCTTCTTAGATCTAGTCATCTTGGGAACTAGCTGCTTGCAGAGAGGAATGGTCCAACTACCTTGTAAGGCCACAGGCTTCTAAATTCAGAAAGTCTAGTATTTTAAAAATCAAATTGGTTAAAAAACAAACAAAAAAAAGACCAATTGGCACTCAAAACAAGTCCTAAAAACAGTGATATTTTGGCCTCTATCTTTACTGTTTTGTTTTTTTTTTCAGACTGGAAAAAAAGAGGTGCTATTTATTTTTGGACTCCTTCCAAGATCATGAAAACCTATTGTAACACATCTCATATTACACCATACTACCAGGAGGCGGTAACCTTCTTGAGAGAAGAATGAGCAAGTCTTATCATCCTCACACACTTAGTACAGTGCCTAGCACATAGTAAAAGCTCAACATGGTATATCAGTAAAAGAAGCTCACCAAGCCCTGGGATCCAAAAACCAGAACAGTGTCATTCTTCATGTATTTTTTTCTGCCCTCATCTGAACTTTTAGAAAGAAGCCATGCTCCCTCACTTCTTGTTATATGCCATTCTTTAAGTCTAGATTACTTTTGGGGGCTGGCAAATTCCATTTATGACAGACCTACTGCCAATATCATATTAAATCAACTAAATGGGGAAAACCTGAAAGTCTTTACTCCAAAATTAGGAAGAAGACAAAGATATGTACTATCACCATTCTGGTTCAACACAATCCTTGAAATTTTAGCTAGAACAATCAGAGAAAGAAAGAAAAATGATACATATACAAAGGAAAGAAGTCAAACTTCTTATTTGCAGGTGGCATGATCCTTTACACAGATGACCCACCAAAAAACACCTAGAATAGATTCAGCACTGAAGTGGCAGGATACAAAATCAGTATACAAAAATCAATAGCTTTCTTGTATTCCAATAATGAACCCACCAAGAAAGACATTAGGAAAAAGTAGCACTCATAATACATAGCTTCAAGAAAATTAAATATTTAAGAATTAACCTAACATGGAAGTGAAAGATCTCTGCAATGAAAACTATAGTACTTCAAAATAGGTAGCTCACAGAGGCATCAGAAAGTAGAAAGATATCCCCTATTCCTGAATAGACAGAACCAATACTGTCAAATGGCAACACTTCCAGAAGTGATATATAGATTTACTGCAATCCCAATCAAAACGCAAATAGTATTCCTCACAGTATTAGAGAAAAAAATCCTAAAATTCATATGGAACCAGAAGAGACTTAGGATAGTAAAAGTAATCCTGGGTAACAAACAAAGTAGGAGGCATCACAATCCTAGATTTCAAGTTATACTACAAAGCTATAGTGATTTAAAAAAAAACAGCAGGGTACTGGCACAAAAACAGACATGTGAATCAGTGTAAGAGAACAGACAATGCTGGAATATCTCCAAGCACAATTCAGCCATCTTATCTTTTACAAAGGGGCCAAAACCACATTCTGGAGGAAAGACAGCCTCTCTAACAAATGGTACTAGGAAAATTTCACATGCAAAAGACTGAATCTAGACTCCTATCTCTGATCATTTACTAAACTAAGATCAAAATGGATTACAGATGAAATATTAAAACAGAAATACTTAATCTGCTGGAAGACAAAATACATAAAAATTTTGACATAGGCATCAGCAAAGACATTCTGAGCAGAACCTCCATTGTACAAAAAACAATACTGAGAATCAACAAATGGGAATATATCAAGTTAATAAGCTTCTGTGCAGCAAAGCAAACCACCAACGGAGTGAAGAGACAAACTTCACTCTGGAAAATTCTTTGCACTTAGAAAAAAGGTTTGGAAGCTACTCCTTGAACAAAGAATTACTATTTAGAATACATAAAGAATTCAAAATGAAACCCCAAAAATAAAAAAGACCCAGTCAACAAGTGTGCAAATGAAATGTATAGACCCTTCTCAGAAGTACAAAGAGCCAATAAGTACATGAAAAAATGTTCAGCAAGTCTAGCCTTAGAGAAATACAAGTTAAAACAACAGAGATTCCACTTACTCCAGAAAGAATATCAAATATCAAGAAATCAAATAATAAATGCTGGCAAGGATACAGGGAAAAAGGAAGTCTTCTACATTATTGGTGGGGATATAAACTACTACAAACACTATCGAAATCACTATGAAAATGCTACCAAAAAAAGTTAAAACAGAAATTCCATTTAACCTAACTATTCCCTTTCTAAGTATCTAGAATTAAAGACCTCATATTACATTGATCACAAAAATTCGTGTTTATATGTAACAGTGCAACTCATAAATAGCTCAATCTTGGAAGCAGCCCATATACCCATCGATGGATGAATGTATATACATGAACAATGGAGCACTAGTCTGCTATAAAGGAAGATAAACTTGATTCATTTGTGGGAAAATAAATATACCTTGAACCATAATGTTAAGTGAAATAAATCACATGCACAAGTTTAAATATCTCATGGTTTATCTAACATGAGAAACCTAAAGTAGAAGTAATGTAAAAAGCAAAATAAAACATAATAGGAAACAGGGAGATAATCTTTTGCAAGTGAGAAGGGGATCTAGAGATGGAGGAAATGAAGAAGGGAAGGGCAAATAAAAAGAATTAACGCACTGTATACATGAACCAACTCCCCATGACAAATGCTCTCAGTATATGTTTACTGAATTGAGTCCAACCAGCTAATGGCACAATTTAATACAGCATTTCAAAAGTGTTATGACAAAAGAGACACCTCTCTTGGTTATGCCAACAAAAATATTCAAATTAGGGGTTTTACCTGTGACTTGTATTTGCCCTCAAAAACACAATATTCCTCAGAATAGCCTCTCACTTCACAGATGATAAGACTTTTCTTCTTCCATGAATTCAAACTCCATCCGCCATGTGTCCAGAAGGGGACAACCACACTGACAGCTGTCTCTTCTGCCTCAAAAGATCAACCCTCAAAATTTCTATTTTTCTTAGCTAAAGAAATTTCAAAATTGTCAGATTATAATCAAATTTTAAGTGAGTTATTTTTCTCTTCTCAAACTATTTTATCTAATGGTGTCAGAAACTGTGACATGGTCTGTGCACTTTTACTACTACAATCCTAAGGATTTGTGAGGAAGAAACAAACAAAAAACGCATGTGCACAGACACACAGAGACAGAAAGGCAGGCACGGTAGTGCCAACCTCTCTGAGAGGTCGAGGGAAGATTGAAAATTTAAGCTGAGGCAATTTAGCAACTAAGTGAGTCACTGTCTCATCATAAAGTGAAATAAAAGTGGATAAAAAGTTTTAAGAACTTGAGGATGTCACTCTATATAAAGGCCCTGGGTTCAATCCCCAGTATTGAGGGAAAAAAAATTGAACTTTTATACTGCACAGAGATGTTGCAGGTTTCAAATGACATAGTTCTTGAAGAATTAGAAAATATAGTTCCTGTAAGCTTGTCTTTACAGAAAGAGAAAACAGTATCAACAAAATCCCAGTCATGCACAAATCTCATTTTTTTAAATAAAATTCTCTGCCTTGAAAGAATCTCTATAACCTATCCCCTGTGCTCAAACTGCATTTAACCATATTTTCTAAAGAGAGGACCATAGCACTTATCAATTTGAAAGGATTTTAACTGTTAGTAAAGTTTTTCTACTTGACTGAAGAAACTGATACAAAGTTTAAGATGTTCAAATTTAGTTGGGGCTGTGTTGGTCTGGAATACTGGTGCTTCTTCCTTTCTCTTTCCTTTTCCCCTTCCTAATTTTTTTGATCTGTGTAGGTTATGTCATTACAGGTCCAACAGAGAGATGTTGACACAACAAACAAGTCAGAGGGACACCGAGGCTTCACCTCTAGAAAAGGGGGAGTCTACAGACAGCTCTGGTTTTCATTTTATGTTGTTTAATTTGTCGTGTGTGAACTTTTTGTGAAAATTCAATAGTGTCATTCCTGTCAAATTCCACTAAAGGAGCTATGAAAAAGAAATGTAGGCTCAGGGATGCCTATTCCAGAAACTATCACAGAACCCATCTAAGGGGAAAAAATAAAAATAAACAAAAAACACTGTCTCTTTAAGACTGTATTTTCTTAGCCACTAACTACAGAACTATGATCTTACTGCTTTGCTGCCAATCAGAGCTTTGCCAGTAGAAAAGCCCCAGTGAACTTTCACCCAAAATCACTTGCGTAGAAACCTCTTTGGCAATAACACACCTTTGTCCCTTTTCATGCCTATGGCATGTGTCTTGGATTGCAATCCTACTCTTTCTTTATCCCCAAATAAAATTTCTTTACTGAAGATTCATCACTTTTTAAAAAATGTTTGACGGTTTGTATTAATGATTAATTGCACAACCAAGATCTGCAACCATAAATGGATGTTCCTCATCAAAAAAGGATTTCATGTGAGGCCAGTGTTTTCTCTGGGACCCACTCCCAACTGTGGGGCTCTCCCCTTCCTCAAAGGGCCAGCTACTATGTTTCTCTACCTATGTGAAACCACTTTGAAACCTACGAGTGCGTGAGAACTTCGATGTGCCTCCTTAGCTCTCCACAGCACCAGGGCTAACTGGGGAATCTGACCCTAACTGCTTTCCCATTCCTTGAGTGGCCCAGCACTCCGGACTGCCTGTCCTTGCCCCTGCGCCCTGGGATCCCTGGCCCTCGCTCCTGGCACCCCGGGAAGCCCTGACTGCTCTCCTCCCAGCACCCGGAAACCTCAGCCCAGTCTCCTGGCGCTCAGGATGCCCAGTTCTGAAGGGCGCCTCTCTGTGTCCGGGGACTTTGGTCCTCCCAAGGCGCGTTCTCGGCAGCCAACTCGGAGGCGGACGCGGGCATGGGAGTAGCGGAACCCTCAGACCCTCCAGCGCCGCCTTACCCGCTGAGGACTGAGGCCACAGCGCAGCTGGGACGCCCGGGCAGCCAGCACAAGGCCCAACCACGCCATGCAGCCCGCAGCTCTGTCCGGAAAGCAGCAGGCGAGGGGCGGGTCCGGGGCGCAGGGATCCGGGGCGGGGAAGGCAGCAGGCGAGGGGCGGGTCCGGGACGCAGGGTTCCGGGGCGAGCCGAGGCAGCGGCAGGGAGGAGCGCAGCGGGGAGGGGGCAGCCTCTCCGCCTCCAGACGCTTTGCGGTGTGCAAGGGTTTGCAGAGGGTACAAACCAGGCGACCCATACAGCCCGCGGTGTGCCAATACTTATTTTTCGGTTTTTACTTAGGTTTATTCTTTAAATACATATTTAAATTACGTGGTTGATATGGCACAAAATTGCTTTGTGTCAGAGTAATTTCTCTGCCTTAAAACAGGGCCTCACTTTCTGAAGGGCAAAATAGCTGAAGTTTCTTGGGACACACCGCTGCCTGTCGCTGAAATGCAACATAACTTGGACTGCACAACTGTCCACGCCTGAAAAGCAAACGCAGACCTTTAGTACGGTTGACCCTTGAAGAAAAGGGCTTTAAACTGCGCAGATCAGTTTATAAACTTTTTTTATAGGCTCACTTTGACTTGAGACGAGAAATCTTGAAAAAAAAAAAAATAGCAAACCATGTGGCCTAGAAATATATTTTTTTAAAACCGATGTCATGTTTCCATAAAATATATGTAGATGAGTCTGTTGTATCACTTACCACCATAAAATATACACAATCTATTTTGAAAGTTAAAAGTTACCAAATTTCAAGCATATAGACTATTCTTGGAGTTTTCAGTCGAGAAACGTAGACAAAGGGCACAATGAAGTACTAAGTCACAACTGTTTAAAATTAACACCCTATATTACCTTGATATGTCGTAGCTACCTCCTGTGGTCATCGCAGCGAGCTCAGATATGGTAAGTAATGCTTAAAAACCATCTGCGTATGCACAGTTCATGACTCGAGGTAATTGAATATTGCACTAATAAATGATCTCTCACAGTTCCTTCAACGAGCTCAGATATGGTAATGCTTAAAAACCATCTGCGTATGCACAGTTCATGACTCGAGGCAATTGAATATTGCACTAATAAATGACCTCTCACAGTTCCTTCTTGTTTCTCACTATATATAACACACATGTGAAATATGTTTTTATGTTATTGGTAAGACTTTTGGTAGATAGCAGAGTATTAGCAGTTAAAATTTTGGGAGAGTTGGAACAGGTTTAGCTTAGTGGTCTAAGGGCCCACCCTTGTAAGCCTGAGGTCGTGAGTTTGATCCCAGGTACAAATATATATATATTTTATATATATATATATTTATATATATATATAAAATATATATATATATTTTGAGAGAGTTGCAAAAGAGGCTATCTTTTTATTTACCATCTATCTTTCCTCCATATGCAACACAATAGGGAATCCAGTGGTTAAATACTGATACTGTTGTCATATTCTAAAGATGCTATCACTCTTAGCATTGACGGAAACTACTAAAGAGCACGCTGGGAATGAAATAAACAGCTGATTCCAAAAGCAATGAATTTTTCCCATTAAGCAACAACTATGATATCTAACAACAGTGTTTGGTATGTTGCTCATGAAAGCTGGTGTTTCTCAACATTACTTTATGTGTCAGAATGACCAGTACCTGTATGGGTCAGCTTTCCCATTGCTGGAGCAAATTAGACACCCACAATTTAAGAATTTTATTTGGTTAACTGTTTCAGAGGATTCCCAAGGTCTACAGGCTCAAAGGAATATCATAGCAGAGTTGCTTAGTTCATGGAAGCTAAGAAGGACAACAGGGAAGTAGAGTCAGAGAGGAAGAGGCCAGGGACAGATACAGTATCCAAGGTCACACCTGCATGACCTACCCAGATACAAATTGTTCTTTGCTCACCTTCTAAGCGGCACCCAAGTCAATCAAGTTGACAAACTAATAGTCACAACATACCATGTATACATTTAAGTAATCCTTACAAGCTTTTATGAAATCTATACTACAATTATCAAAATTTAGGACTCTGAAGCAAAGAGAAGTTAGGCATTATTGTACAGGTTATGGAATCAAATAGAATCTGAGCTCAGTTCTCCCAGGCTGAAGGCTCCATGCTCTTAGGCACTGTAATTATTCCTTATTGCTAGAGGCAGACTTAGTAGGTAAGACTGCTAGGGTTCAAATTGATCTATACATCTCACTAGATGTGTAATGTTTAGCCAGTTATAAACTTTCTTTGTCTAATGTCCTTATCCATGAAATGTACATAACAAAATTTCATAAGGTTATCCTTAGGTTTGAACATTAGTTACTCTTTATCACAAGTGATGAGTGTGCTTTATCCACCTGGCATACACAAGGATGAGCTTTTTTTCTGAAATTTACAATTGTCTACAATACTGGCTTAATACTTTTTCAATAATAAAATTGTTTCATACTATCTTTGGATAGAGGTTTTCTAGAGTGGTAGGAGATTTTTTTTCCTTAATTACATTGTCCCAGTAGCAAGTGTTGGCCAAATCTCCTGGCACCTAACCCTAAGATATGTAAATTACAGCAGCCTGGCCTGCTATGATAATGAAGAACCATGTCTTTTAGAAATTGCCAGAGGGTTGCTTAGCATTGTTTTGAAGAAAGAATAAAGTGACTGAGGAATTTCACAGGTTTCTGTCTCATTATTGAAGAATATCAGTAATGCTCATCTGAAAGTGAGTCAGGATTACTTCTGACGAGATATTTGAAACAAATGCCCAGCAGCAGGCTGATAGTTACAAGTCTGAGTGTGAGAAAAAAGGCTAAAGTTGACTCTCTCTCTCTCTCTCTCTCTCTCTCTCTCTCTCTCTCTCTCTCTCTCT
>PVLA01000840.1:0-243760 GCA_004027455.1 Hydrochoerus hydrochaeris | reverse complement strand
CAGGCTATCTGGTATGATACCAAAGAGGTCATTGTGAAATGATACTGTTAAGATAAAATAACTGCTAGGTATACCTTATGTATCTCTGGTGCTGGCATACTTAACCCAATTTGTACCTTTTAGATAGTCACAAAACTTCAGATTTTCAAAGTACTTTGTATTCATTAATTAGTTTTTAAATGACTTCTGAAATGAAAATTTACCTATGATCCCATTATATAGGGTTATTATTTGCTCTCATTCTGCAAAGTCAGGTCTTAGCTCTGTAATTTGAGGTTTTACATTCTTTCAATTTTTAGAAAAATAAGTTGTATCAAACAGCTAATGTGATTCAAGTAATACACTGGTGCTTCATTCTAATTATATGCAGATTAGTCTTACATATACTGTTATATTCTCTTATGAAGGTGAAATAAGTGAGACATGCAGTAGTTAAATTATTTATTCAAGTAAAATATTTTTATCATTATTTAATGAATAATCTCCAGGATCATAAAATACATCTTGAATCAATCCTTATTCTCTAAATGCTTCTCTTTCTCTCACATTCCACCCATCTTCTCAGTTCCTATTGTGACAAGAGGTAAAAGATATTCAGTGAGTAGTTGAGTTCATACACAGTTATATATAGTTGCCACGTGTCCATCACTGTATGTAGCAAACTGGGGCTATACCAGTTCCCGTTCTTGGTCACCACTGGTGGGGAACCAGCCCACTCTAGTCTTCCCTACACAAGCACCACTCATAGGGACGTAGTTCTGCTATTTTACCACCTACCCAGGGGGCAAAGATGGAAGGCAAATGGACATAAACTCAGTTTATACATACAATTTAGACACGAAGATAACTTAGTCACCACCCCTAAATACATCAAGGAAAGAAAAAGGAGCTAATGTTTATTATATTGTATATAACAATACAATGGCCTCTTTATACTGTTATATTGTATATTGTATATATGTATAGCATAGTGTCCAACTTAATCATAACAAAAATATTGCAAGGCAGCTATTACTTAATCCTGCTTATAGAGAGGAAGACATTGAACTATTTTGATAGTTACATGACATTATCTTGAAACAAATTCAACCTCTATTAAACCTTTAATTTAACCTAACTTTAAACACTAATGGGAGGGTTAATGGAACTTTGGAGAACAAGATAGTCTTGTTTATTTTAATGGTGTTAGACAACTGAACTATTTCCCAGCCATTTTCAAAATTTTGCTTTGAGACTGGGTCTCACTAAAGTTCTCAGGCTGGTCTGGAACTTCTGATCCTCCTGCTTAGGCCTTCTGAGTAGCTGGGGTTACAGGCATGTGCCTCCATGCCACACAGGATGATTTTTTAACTGGTTTTACAGTGAAGGGATTGGAGAGAGAAACTGAAGATACCTAGAAGAGATAACAAAGTAAGATCCTAGAAGAAATGAGAGGAAATAGGTTTATGCACAAGTTGAAGAACTGTTCCTAAAGATCAAGTCATGTCCAGAAGTCAGATATGAGAAGATGAGGACACAATGTGGGTATAGATTTTAAAAAGGAAAAAAGTTTGTCTCACTATAGAGATAGAAGCAGAATATAAAAGGTCATATCACAGTGATATATGTGCACCCATATTCATAGCAGCATAATTTGTAATAGCTAAATCTTGGAAACAACCAAAATGCCCATCATCTGCAGAGTGGAAGAAAAAGATGTGGTATTTTTATACAATGGAATATTACTTGGCTATAAAAAGGGTGGTTTTGAGGTCTTCATGTTGAAATGGAGGCAACTTGAGCCTATTCTCATAAGTGAAATAAGAATCATATTTATAAATATCACATTGATTGTGTCTCGAGTGTAAAAAGTAATAACTGCAGGAGTAATAAAACCAAAATGTGTAATTGCTATTGTCAAAAGGAGAGGAAAGGAAAGTGCTCTAAAGAATATAACTGCATGTGTGTTTAAATGTGTAGGATTGATAACCATATTACTAAGTGTTTGTTGGATCGTTGAGCAAAACTGTTTGCAGTCTCACTGTTTAAATGTCCACTTTGTGTGCTTTAATTTTGTAACTTGAACAACTATTTCTAAGATGGCAGTATGTAATTTGTCAACTAGTGATTTCTTAGTGTTTATTTTATTTTGGAATTTTGTATTATTGCTTCCCTTTTTTCTGTTTCGCTTTTTTTCTCTTTAAATAAAATTTTTTTAAAAAAAGAAATTATAAAGAAGTTCTTGCATCAATTTCCTTAATAAGGTGCTATTACATATTATTATATGTCAAGGAAAAGATTACCAGATTTTATATAAGCAAGTAATGATGTAGCTCTTCAGATTTATAGATAACTTTTCTTAAAACCCAGAAAGAGAACTAAAGAATTGTGCTCTGTACTTCAAATAATTTTTAGAGTTTATGAAAAGTATATTTTCAAAGATACACAGTTTTTTTTATTTTAAAGAGAAGAAAAAATAGAAAAGTCAAGAAGCATCCAAATCAAAAAACAACGAAAGCAAAATGACAGCAACAACAAAATAAATAGCTATATAGGTTTTCAAAACAAGATGATAGGAATTTAACAATCATTGTTATATTGCATATTGTTATCTTCAAAATAGCTGCTCAGATTACCAGATGCAGGAGTAAAACAAAACAATAAAATGGAACAAAATATTGGATTTCAAAAACAAAACAGAAGGAAATCCTCCACAGTTGCTATAATGCCTATTGTTATCCTCCAAATAGATGCTCAGACTACTAGCCTGCAAAGTCAATCAATAAAGCATTTTTTTTTTTTACTTCGGTTGCTATCATCTCAGCCTGACTTCCTCCAAATCAGCCCATTGATTGGGGGGAAGGGTTGCTCTTCCTGTCTCCCATCCTGCACACCTGCTGGCTCATAAGAAGGTGTGGTTTGGACTCCTAATTCTGCCATTCTGCATGGCTGCCCCTGGCTCATGGGAAGGCATGGTTTGGCTTCTTCATTCTCTTCCTGTTCCCCATGGTGGCTACACCTGGCTCACAGGAAGGTATGGTTTCAGATGCACAGATTTTATCTAGGACCTTCCATAAATAAGCTTATTATAGGATTAACTTATGGTTTGGGGTTTGTTAGAGCCCATAGACATATGAGCTGTAGAACTGAGAGACCTGAGAGTAAAAGTAATTGTGAAAATTGAACCTCAGTACTGTGAGCTAAGCTAGAGGTAAAAATAATGAAGTTATAGATTTTGGATAAACCTGGATAGGAAGAAGAATGAGAAGATATTGACATTCTGTATAAAATGGAGAAATCAGATGGCCTGAGGTCTGGATAAGGCTAAACAGCAAGTGTAAATGGAGTGAGCACATAAAGAAGCTACAAAGCCAGGGAACTTCCATCATAATGCAGGAAAATAAATGCCAGACAATGAATATGTGAAAAATCTAGAATATAGCCCCAGCAAGAGGGTACTGTGCGTGGAAAGAGATGAAAGTTACAGAAGCTGAGAAAGGCAAAGAGAGGTAAGTTTAATATACAGAATTATACATAATATTTTCCCTTGTATCTTATTTGGGGAAATGACAGGAATTATGATAAAATAAAAACTTTCACTTGAGTGATAACATCCTCTGTGATTACAGGAAGGTGACAGGACATATACATGCAATAGGCATACCAAAAAGAGGCATAAGGGACAGGTCATTATGTGAAATGATCTTTACCTACACAAGATTTTGCAAGCAGAGAAAAATACTACACTAAATGGAAAGTGACATTTTAAGAGAAAGTGGTAGCCCTATTTGGTACATAGATATGTTAAGTATCAGTAGGAAAGTTATTGGAGCAAATTGCCCTAAAATCTATTCAAAGGAAGCTGTGGTCTAGGGTGAGAAGCATGTTTTATTTAAGGTACAGTGTAGCGGAAGTTTCTATGAAGATACTATACATCTAAAAGTATTTGTTAGTCAAGAACAGAGGCAAGAGGAGGTGCTAGCAAGCTAGATAAAGCAGAGAGCATGAAGCAATATGCAGACTAATTTGCTACTGATTTCCAAATCTATTTGCATTGTGCCCCCTCTTTTAAATTTTTCTGGACTCTGCTTGTGAGATTTGTGTGGTTGCCTAGCAACAGATGGAAATCATGAGCTCTCAATTTTTCTTTACCATATTGCTACTATCTTATCTCCTGGCAATCTGACAGCAAATAAGGCTAAGTTATGTCCTGTAGAAAGTATCAGAACCTTTTAAGGACTGTTGCATGTGGTTACCACTGATACCTGTATTAGTCAGCTTTGCATCTGTTATGGTTTCTATTTAGACGCCGCCCTCAAATCTCTTGTACTCATAGACAGGGTTTGGTGATTGGATCATGAAGCACTGTGCTCTTCCTCAGTGGGATTAGACCACTGATGAGTCCATAGATGTTAGGAGGTAGGGCCTGAGCTGAAGAAGTGAGTCACTGGTGTGTCACCCAGAAAGGTGTATCTTTTTCCCCAGCTCTTCTCTTTACTCTGGCAGCTACAAAGTGAGCAGCTCTCTTCTGCCCAGGGCTTTCAACTGTGCATTCTTACCTATGGACTAAAAACATGAGACAAAATATACCTTTCCTCCTTTAATCAGTGGTTGTCAAATTTTGTTTCAGGAAAAATTGACTAAGCATCAATGTTATGAAATAACTGACAAAGGTGCTTTATGAAATGAAGAGAAGTTTATTTTGGCCTATGGTTCCAGAGATTCAAAGTTGGCTCAAGTTTCAACTTTGTGCAAGGATTAAGTCTGTGTTTTGGGCCTCTACACACATGGGACATCATGTCAACAGCATTCCATCATGTTGAGCAATTATATCTCAAGCCAGAAAGAAGAGAAAGGTGTGAAGAGAACAAGAGACTGGGGCCCCACAATTCCTCCTGAAGTCCTCAAGGATGTAAGGACCTTCCACTAGACTTCATATCTTGAAAGCCCATAGCAGCTCCCATTACCACCACTTTGGGAACTAAGCCTTTATGTATAGACCTTGGGGATGTCCATCAAAACCACAGCAGTACTCAACTCAAAATATGATTATGGCCCTAGGTGGCATGGAATATGCGGGAACCAGACAGTTCATGAAGCCCTTATCTCGCTATGGCTTACAGTGAGTCCATTGAGTACATGAACCACCCATCTGATAGACATTTCCCTTATTCCCAAATGTATAACAGAAATGAATATATGTTGTAGTTAGATCAACACTCTACCAGTTCCTTAGCCAGTGGAATAAGAGCTATCAAAATAACCAATGGTAAGTCTATAAGACTGCCCAGTCAAAACAGTGAATAAAGCTGGGTATGATAGCACATGCCTGTAATCCCAGCACTTGGGAAGCTGAGGCAGAAGGATCAGTGTGAGTTCAAGGCCAGCCTGGGTTACATAGTGATTTCAAAGAGAGCCTGAGCTACATAGTGACACCCTGCCTCCAAAAAAAAAAAAAAAAAATAATAATAATAATAATAATAATGTAGGAGAATGGTAGTGCCTTTTTGATTATTTATATATCTCATTTAATTCACCATACTTATTTACAAAAGCCTAACAACTTTTAGAGAAAAAAGTGGTAATACAACATAACCAAAAAATAACCTCAATTAGAGATGCTGTTCAGGCATGAAATCTTACAGGATAAGAAAAATGTGAGCTCAGGTAAGTGGTTCAAGCTGATTGATGTGATGATCGTGTTTTTTCCCAATCTTATCACCTAAAAATATTTGCATTCACTTAGAACAAATAGTAGAAAATATTTCAGTGTTGTCCTATGGCACAGTTGTTTCACCTAGCTTCTATCACAGTACACTCCAAGTCAGAAAATACAAAATCTGAAATGCTTTAAAATTTTCGTCTTTCAAGTGCTAATACAAAAGCACAAGTTTCATATCATGAAACTCTGCTTTACATTAAAAAAAAAAAAAGTAAAACAGATGACCTCCCAGGACCTGGAAACTCCAGCCAGCAGCGCGCAAGGTGCCGTGTTAGACCCGGCGCCTCCCGTGACTCCAGCCATCCCAGCAGACCACCTTGCGGGACAAGGAAACTCCAGCCAGCAGCGCAGCAGGGCTAGACTAGACCCAGGCCCCTCCTGTGACCCCCAATGTCTGGGTAGACCACCTTGCAGTACCCAGGAACTCCTGCCAGCAGCACAGGTGGGTCAGGCCAGAACAGGGCCCCTTCTGTGTCCCCGCAGTCCTGGGCATTCACCTCAGGACTTAGGAACTCCAGCCCATGACCCGCATCCCCACAGTCCCACCGCTGCCAGGAGGTGTGGACACCCCCACACCTCCTGGACCTAGTATTGCTGTTGATCTTCCGCTCCCATACCTCCCTGCAGAACTTTGGACTGAAGTGGATTAACTGTGCAGTATCAAGGGGAGACTCGGTAAGAAGGACTCATCAGGCTTCCATCAATGAGGTGAGTTTGCCCCTAAAATAGGAATAGAGTTTGTCACCTTCAGTGGGTAAACAGGAGCAATAGTGAAGCCCCCTCCAGAAGTAGGCCTTGCGGGGGTTGGCAAGTGGGTGGATGTGTCCTTCCTCCACACAGAGAATAGATTGAGGAGGGTGCCAACAAGGACTCCCCCAATGTGGGAAAATTAAGGGGGCCTGTGGGACACCCAGAGACACAGTAGGGTCCCAGGCGACACAAACACTATAAACCTGGAGATCTGGTGACTCTGAACAACGTGAAGACATAATAACAGCAGGAACTAGGGGTTAATTTCTATCAGTATTCCTAGGCTTATCAGCCTAGGAAGAACATAGGACTCACCCAACAAGCCCTGCAGGGGGAATTCAGTTGACCGGCCCAGCTCTTCATTGTGGACCCAGCAATTGAACAACATCAACCTTACATTAATTAGGACCCCAAGATATACACTACCAACAGTTGACACTAATGGAATCGAAGGACCAAACATTAACCCGAAAGAGGAAAATGGCAAAACAAAAAAGCAAAATGCAATCTCAAACATCTAGTCCACCAGGAGCAAGTACAGGAGACACTGAAATAGAGGACTTCAAAAGTAACACTAGAAATCTCTGGAAAGATAGCAAGTGAAATACAACAACAACTCCATGAGGCTATAGAGGAAATCAAATTAGAAGTACTCTGCCATGTAAAGACAGAAATAACCTTAGTAAAGGAGTTGCTCAGCGCAACTAAAGAAGAAACAGATAAAAATGTGCAGGACCATGGGAAACTGATTGAAACCTTGAATGAGCAATATAGAAAACAAGCAGAATTCATGAAATGAACTCAGAGACATCCAAGGAACAAAAAATTCTATTGAAAGCTGGGGAAACCATTTAAATGAAGTCAAGGATAGAATTTTGGACTTTGAGGACAGGATCACAGTTAATGGTAAGGAAAGGATAGAACTTTTAAAAATAACAAAGCAGGATGAAATGACAATCCAGCAAATGGGTGGGTATTAGTATTATAATTATAATTAGTATTATATTGTTTCTCTTGGTATCAAGATGATGCCAAAAGAAACAATATAATACTAATAGGCATCAGTGAAGATGCAGGAGTCAATGCAAATGACATAATTAAAATAGTCACAGAAGTAATAGCATAAAATTTCTCAAACATGGGGAAAAAAATCTGATATCCAGATAAGTGAGGCATATAGTACACCAAACAATCACAACCAGCATAAATCTACACCCAGACATATAATAATTAAGATGCCAGACATGCAGCATAAAAACAGAATACTAAAAGCTGTTAGAGAAAAGACACAACTCATCTATCAAGGAAAGCCCATTAGATTCACAGCAGACTTTTCAGCACAAATCCTCAAGTCAAGAAGAGCTTGGAGTGATGTATTTCAAGCCATGAAAGAATATGACTTTCAACTCAGACTGATGTACCCAGCAAAACTTTCATTCAGATTTAAGGGAGAAATAAGATACTTCCATGACAAAGAACAATGGAAGAAATTTACATCCACTAAACCAACCCTAGAAAGAGTATTGAAAGACATACTCGATAGAGATAAAAATGACCACAATCCCCAGAACAACAACAGAAAGAAACCACCAGGTAGGACAAGCAATTAAACAAGGGGGTAAAGCAGAAAGCAAACAACTGGAAGATAACATGGCAAAGTCAAGCCAGTACCTATCAGTGATATTCATAAACGTAAATGGCCTCAATTCACCTATCAAAAGAAATAGATTGACAGAATGGATCAAGAAACATAATCCCACAATATGCTGTATACAAGAAACACATCTGACCCAAAAGGAAACTCACAGATTAAAAGTCAAAGAATGAAAAACAGTATTCCATACAACAGGAACACAGAAAAAAGCAAGTGTAACTAATCTATTTGCAGACAACGGAAACTTCAAACCTAAAAATGATTAAAATAGATAAAGAAAGTCACTACATACTCATTAGTGGAAAAATTCAAGAGGAAGAACTAACAATTATAAATATATATGCTCCAAATACAGGAGCACCCAACTATATAAGACAGATACTAATGGGATGTGAAAAACCAAATACACAAAAACACAATTATAACAGAGGACCTTAACAGCCCATTGTCACAAAGAGATAGATCAACTAGACAAAAAGTCAGCAAAAAATAACAGAACTGAATCATACCTATGAGCAAATGGATTTAGTGGATGTTTACAGAGTGTTCCACCCAACCACATCAGAATATACATTCTTCTCAGCTGCACATGGGACATTCTCCAAAAGAGACCATATATTATCCCATAAAACATTCTTAAGTAAATGCAAAGGTATTAAAAGCATCTCAAGCATAATATCTGACCATAGCACACTGAAATTGGAAATGAATGGCAAAAGAAATTGCAAAACCTGCATAAATACATGGAAATTAAATACCAACCTCCTGAACTACCAGTGGGCTACAGATGAAATTAAAGAAGAAATAAAGCAATACACACAATTCAATGAAAATGTGAAAACAACATACTGTAATCTGTGGGAAGCAATGAATGCGGTCTTAAGAGGGGAATATATAACCATAAATAGTCATATCAAGAAAACAGAATGAGCACAAATAAACAACTTAATGCTTCATCTCAAGCTTCTAGAAAAAAAAGAGCAAGCTAAACCCAAAGCTCATAGAAGAGAGGAAATTGCAAAGATTAGAACAGAAATCAATGCAATTGATACTAAAAAAAATACAAAGAATTAATAAATCAAAAAGATGGTTTTTTGAGAGAATAAACAAAATTGACAAACCCCTAGCTAACCTTATCAAGAGAAAGAAAGAAAAAAACCCAAATTCATGCAATAAGAACTGAAAAGGGAGAAGTTGCTGCAGATCCCATGGAAATTCAAAAGATCATCAACACCTACTTTGAAAATCTCTACTCACATAGCGTGGAAAACACAGAGGAAATGGACAGATTTCTAGAAACATATGAACTACCAAAGCTCAACCAAGAAGATACAGCAATTTTGAACAACCCTATATCAGCTACTGAAAATGTAATTAAAAACTTACCAAAAAAGAAAAGCCCAGGTCCTGATGGATTCACAGCTGAATTCTACAAGAAATTTAGAGAAAATTTGATGCCAATACTCCTTAAACTTTTCAATGAAATTGAGAAGAAAGCAATCCTCCCTAAATCATTCCTGGAGGCAAGTATTACTCTGATACCAAAACCAGAGAAAGACTCAACCAAAAAGGAGAATTACAGGCCAATCTCACTAATGAACACTGATGCAATGATTCTCAATAAAACACTGGCAAATAGAATGCAACAAATCATCAAGAAGGTTATACATCATGACCAAGTGGGGTTCATTCCAGGAATACGGGGATGGTTTAACATATGCAAATCAATAAATGTAATACACCACATCAACAGAGCCAAAAACAAAAACCACATGGTCATCTCAATAGATGCAGAAAAAGCTTTCGACAAAGTCCAACACATGTTCACAATAAAAACCCTTCAGAAACTCAGAATACACAGCGTTTACCTCAAACTTATAAAGGCCATCTATGACAAACCAACAGCCAACATTATACTAATTGGACAAAAACTGAAAGCTTTCACTTTAAAATCAGGAACAAGACAAGGATGTTCACTATCACCACTCCTTTTCAGTATAGTTCTGGAAACACTAGCCAGGGCAATCAGACGAGAGAGAAATAAAAGTAATAAAGATAGGAAAGGAAGAAGTTAAATCATCACTATTTACAGATGACATGATACTCTATATAGAAGACCCAAAAAACTCCATTAAAAGATTACTAGAAACAAATTCAGCAGCATAGCTGGATAAAAATCAATGCTCAAAAATCAATAGCATTCCAGCACACACACACACACACACGCACACGCACACACACACACACACACGCTCACCAAGAGAGAAATGATAGAAAAATGCCTTTCATCTAAAAAAATGACATACTTTGGAATCAATCTAAGAATGTAAAATACCTATAAGCTGAAAATTATGCTATGCTGAAAAAGGAGATTGAAGAGGATACTAGAAAATGGAAAGATATTCCTTGCTCTTGGCTAGGAAGAACCAACATTGTGAAAATGGCCATATTCCCAAAACTGTCAATGCAATCCCAATTAAAATACCATTAACATACCTCACAGATCTAGAGAAAACACTCCTAAAATTCAATTGGAAACAGAAGAAACCTAGAATAGCAAAAGCAGTTCTGGGCAACAAAGGCAAGGCAGGAGGCATCTCAATCCCTGACTTGAAATTATACTATAAAGCCACAGTGATAAAATCAGCATGGTACTGGCAAAGAAATAGACCTGAGGATCAATGGAACAGATTAGAAGGTGCAAACACAACTACAAAGACATTCAGCCACCTGTTATTTGACAAAGAGGCTAAACATATTCACTTGAAGGATAGCTTCTTTAATAAATGGTGTTGGAAAAATTGGCTCTCCACATGCCAAACACTGCAAATAGACCCATGCCTATCACCATGCACAAAACTAAAATCTAAATGGATCAAAGATCTAAATATTAAAACAGAAACACTAAATCTACTGGAAGACAAGGTAGGTAGAAATCTTGGAGTCATAGGTGTAGGCAAAGAATTCATGAACAATATGCAAGCTGCATGGGGAACATGTCAAAGAATCAGCAACTGGGATCTCATATTATTGAAAAGTTTCTGCACTTCAAAAGTAATCACCAACAGAGTGAAAAGAAAACCCACAGAACGGGAAAGAATTATATCCAGCAACCCCTCAGACAAAGGACTTATATCCAGAATACATAAAGAATTGAAAAACATCAAGCCCCCAAATGCAATGACCCTCTCCAAAAGTGGAGATGAACACACATTTCTCAGATGAATATATGTGAATGGCAAATAAATACAGGGAGAAATGTTCACCATCACTGCTCATTCGAGAAATGCAAATTAAAACAGCACTGAGATTTCATTTCATTCCAGAAAGGATGGTTGCCATCAAGAAATCAACTAATAACAAATGTTGGCGAGGCTGCGGGGAAAAAGGAACACTGCTCCACTGTTGGTGGGGGTGTAGACTGGTACACCACTATGGAAATCACTATGGAGATTTCTCAGAAGACTAGGATTGGAAGTCCCATTAAATCTAGCTATTCCCCTCCTGGGTATTTTCCTGGAAAAACTGAAAAGGTCATGTTGTAGTGATAAATTTGCACCCATATTCATAGCAGCATAATTTGTAATAGCTAAATCTTGGAAACAATCAAAATGCCCATCAACCACAGAATGGATGAAAAAGACGTGGTACTTCTGTACAATGGGTTATTACTCAGCTATAAAAAAAGGATGCTCTTGAGGCCTTCATAGGTAAATGGAGGCAATTTGAGACTATCCTCATAAGTGAAATAAACAATAATCATATTTATAAATATCACATTATGTCTCCAGTATAAAAAGTAATAAGAATTGTAGGTGTAATAAAACCCAAAATGTGTAATTGCTATTGTAAAAAAGAGAGGAAAAGAAAGTGCTCTAAAGGATATAACTGCATATATGTTTAAGTGTGTAGGACTGATAATCATATTACTAAGTTTTTGTTGCGTTGTTGAGCAGAACTGTTTGCAGTCTCACTGTTTGAATGTCCACTTTGCTTTAATTTTGTAACTTGAACGACTATTTCTAAGATGACATTATGTAATTTATCAACTAGTGATTTCATAGTGTTTATTTTTTAATTCTGTATTATTTCTAACCTTTTTTCTATTTTGCTTTTTTTCTCTTTAAATGAAATTTTAAAAATGTAAAACATTGCATAAATTACCTTCTGGCTATGTGTGTATGATATTTATGAATTATAAATGAATTCTATGTTTAAACTTGGATTCCCTCTCCCAGATATCTCATTATGAATATGCAAATATTTCAAAATCTGAAATCAATCTGAAATCCCAAAAACTTCTGGTCCCAAGAATTTTGGATAATAGAAACTCAATCTGTATAATTCTAATAGTTGTAAACTCACTGGACACACTAATCTACTACATGGCCAGAATTATACAAATCAGATTGGATGAGCAAGGATTGGCAAGCATGCTGGAGGCCTTGTTGAGATACTCCAGAGTGCATGGGAAAATTCTTCCAAATTTTTGAGCATCTACCACATCAATGAAATTTAGAGGGGGGGGGGCAAGGGAATACTTTTTCAGGTATTGTTTAAGAAAGATTTCCCTATTTCTAAAATATTTTTTCTAAATTATCTTATTTCCATATTTAGAGCTATGATCCATCTGGAGTTTGTAGGATTTTTGTTTTGTTTTATATCTGTGAAGTAGGGGATCTGTCTTCATTGCCCATGTAGTATTAATGATTGTCTCCAGGATCATTTTACTGGGAGGAAAAAGATCTCGCTCCATTGCACCTTTGAAAAATTAAATTATCTTATTTTTGTGGATCTCTTTAAGTCTGTCTATTCTGACCCATTTGCCTATTTTCTGTTCTTGTGACAACAAAACACTGATTTAGTAACTATAACTTTGATTGGTTTTTATATTAGTACTCCAGCTTAGTTCTACAAAATTGTCTTACCTATACTTATCATTTGCATTTCCATGCAGTTTTTTTTTTGTTTGTTTTTGTTTTTTACGGGGATCGAACTCATGACCTTGCGCTTGCAAGGCAGGCACTTATGCCACTGAGCTAAATCCCCGACCCACCATGCAGATTTCTAATGTTTATCAATTTCCCCGTCAAAAATCTTCTGGGACATTACTAAGTTTACATTGAATATATAAAGCAATTTTGGGAGAAATTATATCATAATAGCCCTTGAACAGGGATTATTATCTTGCATTTATTTAGGGCTTTTAAATTTTTCTGGCCAAAATGTTTTGTGTCACATTTTTTAAAGCCAGGGTTTATACTACATTCCCAGCCCTGTACCATATCTTTTAAAAGATTTACTGCTAAATATTGGATGGTTTGTGTGCTATTATAGTTATACTATTTTATATATGTCACTTTCTATTCTAAAATAAAAGTACACAATTCAAATTTATATCCAGTGATCTTATCAAAGTCAATTAATTTAAAGTTTGCCAACAGTCTTTCAGATTTTCAATGTGCGCAAGTGCATCATGTGTACATAATGACTTGTTCATTCCTTTCCAATTTGTATCTTTGATTTTTTTTTTCTAACAGTGTTAGCTAGAGCCTCCAACAGCACGCTGAAAATACATGGTAAGAATATATATGTTCTCTTTCATTCTTGATCTCATGCAGAAACAATCAATAATTTTCCTTATATAATGTAAACTGTAGTTTTTTCTTAGAAATCTTATTTAGATCAGGATGTTCCCATCTTTCAGATTTTATAATAAATGGGTGTTTAATTTTATCAAATGCTTTTTCTTTATAATATTAAGATCATATATCTTTTCACCTTTAAAAACATTCTGTTGGATTACAGATTTTTTGTCCCTACAGTTAACCCACCCGCCTGTTTCTGAACTAAATATCACTTAGTGTCTTCGTTCCTTTTTTTTTTTTTTTTTTTTTGGGTAATCATTCCTTTTATCATACCACTTAATTCAATTTAGCAATCGTGTTTGGGATTTTTGCGGTAGGGAAACAGGTAAGTCAGTCTTTTGGGAGGAAAAAGAATCCAAACGTGTTTTTTGTTGTCCTGTCACAAACTTCTTTTGTCAAGGAGCAATTACATGATCAGAGTGCGCTCTCAGGTGTTCAGCAGGCAGGGTGCAGGCAGTGGAGAGGTGGGTGGTCACCCCGCAGGGGCTGCTGGAGGATTGAGGACAGAGGAAATGGGCGGTACACTGCCCATACTTCTCATGTTGTTAGATGCAATATAACCTAACGAAATAAAAAAAAAAAGTTAAGAGAAGTTGATTTAATCATGGAAAAGATCAAATATAATGCCTTGTCTCTGAGGGGAAATCTTTACCTTCATTATTAGCACCATTAACAGAACTGATACAGAGGAACGAGTGCTATTTAAAACAGCAAATTCACGGAACTGTATAATTGACCATGTCTTAATGCATTTAATTTGAAACTTTCCTTAAGATGACTTAGATTTTTAAAAAATATGATTTGGATACAGTTTTTGAAATTCTCTTCATTCACAGTAAGAAAAAAGTAGACAGCAAATCTTCCATTCTGTTCACCTCAGAACCAGACGGATACGCGCAGTATTTATACGCGCTGCTCCTTTTCCAAACACCAGGTGGCACCCGAGCTCCCGCGACGCGCTCCGCCGCAACCCTGGGCTTCCCAGGGACTCGCGCGGTTCCTGGGAGCGCGCACGTCCGAGCCCGAGCGAATTGCGGGAGCTGTGGCCGCGCACGTCGACCAACCTCGGATACGTGGCCACAGGGCGGCCCAGGTCCTGCAAAGCCGGGCCATGTGGAAGCTGCTCCCCGCCGCTGGGGCGCCTCGAGGTAGGTCTAGAAAAGAGATGTCGGATCGCGGAGCCTGAGCTGCGGGAGAGTCTCCGCACGGTGCTTCCGGTCTATGCTGTGCGGCTTCCGGCGCCGCGTTCCTTCATTTCCGCCCTGTCAGTGTGGGAGAGGGATGCGGGGACCCGGGGGCCGGCTGTGGGGCCCGAGGTCCTTCCAGAGCTGCGCGGGGATTTGAACCTGGCTGTGATCGGGTGGTGGGATGGGTTCGCCCTCTTCTAGGTGGGAACCAGCCCCGGCTTGGACGGCTCGCCGCACCGGGCCCTCCCCGGTCCTGGGCGGTTAGGGAAACGCCGGACGGTCTCCGCCCAGACCCCGGAGTGGCGGCGCTTGACGCCGTCTGGAGCGTAGTGGTGATTTTTGTAAGGAACCACGTGGCCGTCTCAGAACTGGCTTTCAGTTTTGTTTCAGACCCTTTCAGTAACAGAACAACGGAAAAAGATGACCCCCCACCTTTTGGCACATCTAGCAGCAGAAGATGTTTGTCACATGTTGAAGCGGTTCCCTCTTGTATGATCATTGTTAGTTTTAAACGGGTACCCGTGACTCGGCCGTGTCCTCAGCGCTTTTACATTATGATTGGACAAAAAAGTGAAAAAAAGGGTCAAACACAAGAATAAAGGCATCCTTGTGGCTCACCCTGTTGGTGAGCAAGACAGTTTGAGTTTTGCTCATGGATTTCCTGTAATTGAAGTTAAAAAACAAACAAAAACCTCCAGACAATTAAGTTAGTTGACCAGTTTATTTGAGGAAAGGAGGAGTCCTGAGTCTTGAGTCAGCCTGAACCAGTAGCTGTTGAGATAGCTCCCACCCAGCCAGGTAATATTTATTGACAGGGAAAGTGACGTTACGGAAACCGATGGGTTCCACCTCAGCATTTGCCTTATTTTCGGGGGTCGTGTGATGAAGCATTTAGTTTGTATGGTAGTGGTCTGCTCACCGAATCCATTTAATCAGGTCGCAGATACAGAGTTATTTTAATTGGTAATACATTAGATCGATACATTGTTTTGGGGGAGTACTAACTCTTCAGTTTGTTTTCCTTTTAGAAAAAAAATGATACAACTTTAGATTGTATCCTTCAATGAGGCTTTACTAGCAAACACAAGTTTAATACGAAGTTGATTCATTTATAGTGAAATAAGTGCTTGATTTAAATATTTGGCATAGCTATGTCATGTATATTGTACACATAAATATGTGCATATGTATGTTTCTGTATTTTCAGTGTGCACTTTTAAATTTTAAATTTTTGTTTTCTCTTAGAACCGTGTAGACTATTGACTGGTGTTGAGTATGTTGTTGGAAGGAAAAACTGTGCCATTCTAATTGACAACGATCAGTCCATCAGTCGAAATCATGCTGTGTTAACAGCTAACATTTCTGTAACTAACTTGGTATGTTTCTAATTTTATGTGTCTACTTCACAGGGCGTTAAAGTCGCAAATGATTATCTCTAAACATGTGTGAGAGCTCATAGAACCTTTTATCTCATGAGCATGTTTCCTGCTCATGGATGTTGTATAACCCCAAGTGGACACAGCCTATAAAACATGTTTCCACAATAAAAATTGATATGTTCTACCTGACAAGTGTGAGGTCGTCAGTTCGATCTCTGGTATCAAAACAAACAAACAAAAAAAAATTGATATGTTTCATTAGGAAAAATAACTGTTGCATATGCCACTCTCCTGCTTTGACTTTTGTTAAAGGTGTGTTAATTGTGAGTAATACAAATATATAAAAATTTCTGGTTATAATAGTGTTTATGAAAAAAATAACATTTATGGTATTAAGAAAAGCCATTATTTTGAAGAGAGTGCATATATGCGAAAGTTGGATTTGTTCAGTGATATTTAGGTTTTGTGTCTGGTTGTTTTAGGCATAGGAAAATATCACTGAAATTCCTACACAAAAAGTAAATGTTGCTATAAGCCAGAAACTAACCAAAACTTATTCTTACCCAACCAGTGTAAAGAGGAAAAGTGGTTTTTTTAAGGAATGAAATTGATTTATTATACCTGAAATAGACTGTATCATACCAAATGTATGAAATTGAGGAGTCAAGGAAATCCCCACCAACTTATAAAAATAAAGCAAGTTTGTGTTCCAAGAGGATTAATCCTGAGATTAAGAAATTTCCTTAATTACTAGTTGACTGATCATTCCCTGAAGACAACCAAAAGAGTAACTGTAGTCTGCTTAATTTTTCCCTATTCAGAAAGTTACTAATCTTTTGAAAGCCTTTCCTTTGGAAATTACATTACTGAGTGATAAAAAGACTTTACATTGTTTGCTTATTTTTTTCAGCAGCAAACAGATGAAATTCCTACTTTGACAATAAAAGATAATTCTAAGTATGGTACCTTTGTTAATGAGGAAAAAATGCAGAGTGGCCTTTCTCGAAAGTTGAAGACAGAGGATAGAGTTACCTTTGGAGTGTTTGAAAGTAAATTCAGGTAAGGAGTTTTTAAATTAATATTGAAATAGATAGCTTTATTTGACATGAGCCAAATTCTAAAGGAAAAGTATATGGATACTGAGTTGAAAACAGTCCAGTTTTGTTTCTACTTGGTGCAGTAATGCACTCTGCTGTGTGAGATTGGTGCATTTATCAATCACAGGTAGTGAAGAGCTTGGATGAAAGTTTGAAGGGGCCCTGAGAGCCTTCATGAGAGCTTAGTGGCTCAACTCCTCTGAGGTGAAAGTATAACTTTGGTCCTTTTTCCCCCCTATTCATTGGAACTGAAGACTTAGGAAGTAATAATTTTATAGATTAGATAGTTTAATAATGCCTAAAAATTAAAATAACTTTGTATTGTGAGTATAAAAGTTGCCATCTCTGTGATAATATAACTTTATGAAACTTATTTTTATTTATAGAGTAGAATATGAGCCTTTGGTTGCATGCTCCTCTTGTTTAGATGTCTCTGGGAAAACTGCTTTAAATCAAGCTATATTACAACTTGGAGGACGTACAGTAAACAACTGGATAGAAGAATGTACTCACCTTGTTATGGTATCAGTTAAAGTTACCATTAAAGTAGGTTGAATTTCTTTTTCTGTTAAATTCTGTAAACTTAAGCTTATCTACTATAAACAGACTTTTAAAATTTTTTACTTTGAGACTATCAGAACTGTTATAGATTTCTGGGTCTATCTTCTGCCTTTTTTTTAGGTCCAAATGGCTTTTTAGATAAGCTGTTTATGTAAGATAAGAAGCACCTAAAATTACTTTCAGAGTGTAATTAAGCATTTTCAAAAAGGAATTATCTTTTTACCAAGAAGTTTGAGTGTATGGTTCACATTTTGCCAAAAAGCAAAGAAACCAAAGATTAACTATCCTTATGTCTTCAAAGGTAGCATCTTATGTTTCCTGTCAAGTTGTCCTCCTCTGCTTTCTGTTACCATCTTACATCTCATGCTCTCATAGTTTTTGTCTTTTATGACAAAGATTTAAGTTCTTATAGTTTAATATTACCTTAACGTTACCATCATAGTCTAGAGAATTGTAAATATGTGCCATTAGAAGATACTATTATTTATTAAAACACTGATATTATTTTGATATATTTTCAGATTTTGTATCTTCCTCAAATTTATTTCCAAAGCTAACTGAAGAATGACATTGGGAGGTGATTCGTCTCCTTTTATGCAGGATGATTATAGACACATGGGATTTTTCTGGGTTAATATCTATATATAAAATGTTTCAAAACTTTCAGTATTTGATATAATTAGAGTATGTGTGTCATACTAGTGAGACATCATAGAAGGGCTTGCTGCTTATATTGAACCTTAAATTCAGCTTATACCGGTAGGATTTTCTCTGAACATAAATTAGTTTTTTAATTTGCAAGTTTATGAAATTGATTTTATACATTCGGTGCCTGATTAGCCCCGTAATGCTAATCTATGCTAATACACCTAGAGATAGTAGATTTGTAAATCAAATGTCCATTTTTAATTTATAGTAGGGATATACCTTTCCAGGATCAGAGTATTTTGAGTGTGGGGAAGAGGAAATCCATTTTAAGATACTAAAGTAATTAAGAAATGGGGCAGTCAATACACTTGGGTTGGTGGGTATGAAATAAGATCAAAAGCACATACATCATTCTGAGAGTTTTTACCAAGTTCGTGACACACCTGGGCATTATTCTGGTGCCTAGGATGCTGATAGCTGTTTATAGATCTCTTTGCCAAAGATATTGACATGATTTGCAGAATTTTTCAATTTTTTTAGTGTTTTCAATATTTCTGATCAATTATATTACCAGAAGAGAAAACTTTGTCGTTATTTTTTGGTGAATTTAAAAAAAAAAAATGTTAGTTTTTGTCTTTAAAAATCACCGAATGTTAGAACCAAAAGAGGCTGAATAACAAGACCCTATCTCAAAAAGATAAAAAAAAAAAAAAAAAACCAGAAGAGAACACATAGAGGTAAAAAAACAAGTAAATAGCTTTCTCAGAGTCACATGTGTACTTAGTCCATTGTTGAATTACACATTACTGTTTCTTAGTAGAAGCTAAAGATTTCTTTATATTAGAAGTTTGCATTTCAGATTATGTTCTAGAGACATAATCTAAATCTGTTCCTATTAGGCAATATCTTTTGTTCCTTTATAAATTTAGAATTGTGAAAAAAGTAGGCATATATGAAATCTTTAGTTGAATTGTTTCTTAGAGTTGTGATAAATATTTTAATTCTCATATCACACTGTAATATTTTCTGATCTTTTCAGATTTTGTGGGTGCATTTTAAGGGCTCATAGCTTTTTTACATATTTTTCTTTTATATATATTTAATACTGTTACTGTTTTCTCATGATGCAGATGTTAAATGTCATTTCTACTGTATATTTCTATAATCTTTTTAAATGTTTTTATAATTGTAATGCATTGTAAAATTCATTTACATTCTGTTAAGTTATTCCATCCTCCCCCAAAAGCAGTTTTTGAGTTGATATTGTGATTTGTGACTTAAACTTGAGTGATTATATAGTATTTGTATTCTAAGTAAATGAGCACTGACCAAATGCTGTCTTCTACTTATTGTCTGTGCTTCCTTTATAAATTTAGAATTGTGAAAAGGAAAAAAGTGTAGAACAACTACTTTTTAGTTTATAACTTAAAACTATTTTTTTAACATCAAGGTATAAGTCTATATTTACTTGTGTTTCCTTTATTTTAGACAATATGTGCACTCATTTGTGGATGTCCAATTGTAAAGCCAGAATACTTTACTGAATTTGTTAAAGCAGTTCAGTCCAAGCAACAGCCACCACAAATTGAAAGGTATATTATATATTTCAAATAGACTAAGATATGACATACTGATTTTATTTACATTAATGACAGATTGTTTTTATTATCTCTGCATGTGAAGAAAGTATTTCCCAAATTCTTTGTTGATAGTTTCTTATCTCTATGAAAAAAGTGTTAAATAAATATTAATATTTAAGGAAAAATTTAAAGGACAGTAAGTAACCCTGAGATGTGGCCAAAAGAGCTCATGTTTCAATGCCAGGCATAGTGCAAGAGTCACTCCTGAAACTGCATGGTGCGGTGACCCTTTCCAGGAGCCACCTTGTCCAAGGGCCTGGAATGCGGACAGACAGCACTGTGGCCTTGTGCATGGAGCCTGTTTCTTCTAAGCTTCAGTTGCCTCATTTCAAAAATGAGACTAATACTTGTTCAGGCTTTTTTTAAGTATTAAAATACAGTGTTGAAGTCTGGACATGTTCTTGGTGTCAGAATAAATTCTTGCTAAAAATGGTGTTCACTGTTGCCTGTTCTGGTAGCACATACCTGTAATCTTACTGAAGGAGGGTGAGACAAGAGGATCAAAGTTCTTAACTATGTAGTCTCTGTTTCAAAATTTAAGAACATTTTTTAAAAAGCTGGAATGTAATAGTGCAAAGGTGCTATGTTTAATCCCCAGTGCTCCCTACTCTACCCCCACCCCGTCCCCAAAAAAGTTGCTAATTACAACAGTATTTGGGAAAATTCACAGTAGTTTTTTGTTGTGGTCAACACTTGTAAATTCATGAACTATCAGACTAGGAGGTCTGTCCACTGTACATATTATGTCAGTGGTGGTTTGAGATAGTATCAGTTATGATTGAGGAGAAAAATACTTGACTTTTTTTCAGATTGCATGATTAAAATGCTGGAGTCTTTAATGGTAAGTATTTTTAGTTAACAGTAGGTGAGCTTCTTTACTTAAAAATACATGTGTGTAGACTATAGTCTATATAGCATAACAATATAGATTCTATATTTATAAGCACATCTTCATATAATAATTTTTACTATTTAAAGAGGTTTTGAAAATTAACATGTTTTGTAAGAGTTTTATGACCAATTTTAAACTATTACTAGCTGTAATAAGACATTTTTCCCAATGCAGTTTTTCAGGGACTATTTATACTTATAGTGATAGTAGATGTCTACTTTTAATAATGGCCAAAAATCAGATTTTTCTCTTGATAATTTTGATCTGGGAGATTTCTTAATGTATTTTATAACCTGGTTAACAGATAATTAATATTTTTAGACTCTGGGAAAAGATTCTTCAATTTTCAAATAGATTATTCATAAACTTTCTTGAGCCTTATACCCTGTGATAATATGGAAACATGCTTCTCTCTTCAAGAAATTTTATTTATGTACTATAAACTTACAGTATTTCAACATGATGATATTTTACCTGAAAGTTTACTGATGAATCTCTCTGGGGGAGTCCATAATTGATGTAAATAATAATGCTGGTTACAGATAATAAACCATTATTAATTCTAGATTACTTAAAGGTAGAGTATCTGATAAGTTTTACTACTGGTAATGTCTACTGTGGTCTTGGAAATTTTAGAATTTGTCACAAAGTTCACCTCTTTTTTCAGATTTTTATGTCTGTTTGACATGCAGCTGTTTTTCATATAAGTTTAGCAGTTTCTTTTGGTTTGATTTCCAATAGTGTTAACATATATTACTACATTAAAATATCCTACTATAAAATTGTTCAATAATTTTTACTTCACTGTTGACCAAGAAAGACTACTACTGTAGCCCATATTTGACTATGGCAATTGAGAATCCAATTTTCAATATTATTTTACAATACATACTCACTTGCCTTAATAGATTTCTGTACCTATCTGGATCCATTTTGGTATACTGTTGAAGATTTACTTGATTGACTACTCAATTATTAATAGAATAATAATTATTTTAAATATTAACTGGAGTGAGTTACAAAAGGGAAGTAAGTTATAGTGACTCTTTTATTACACAAATACCTCATTTTTTTACTCTTAAAAACCATGATCATTTGTCCAGAATTTAAATTAGGATGCTTACTATAATATCTTTACCCACCAAAAAAATACAGACTGATTCAGTAAAACTATCTTTTCATCTTTGTACTGTCATCAAGAAACAGGGTAAACCAGAGTTACAGCTTTACATATCTGATACAATTTATGATGCATCATTGTAAACCATCCTCAAAGTACCCATGTAGGTAGTTATTCTGACTCCATTTAAGAGGAGTATTTAATTTTGGTTGTCGTAATATAGTAGGGTAAGTTTATTAAAGATGTATATATTTGAATGTAAGAAAATTATGCCTTAGAACAAAGAAGTTAAGTTTTGAGATACTGTCAATTTATTTTAAACAGATATTCTAGACCCTGTTTTGAATTCTAGAATTCATAAATACCTTATGGCATATGCCAAAATACATAGACCTGACAGCCCTTTATGCAGGCCATTTCTCAAAGTTTAACTTTTGCATTGGGAAATCTTGAGAGATAAATTAGTATTTCCCTCCTGAGGCAAAGAACAGACTGACTTGTAGGTTCTGAAAATCACTGGTTCTAAAGTTCAGTGTTGCTTCTTCTGATAATGCAAACCACTGTATGCATCTTTTGTCTCTTCTGCATGGAACTTGGTCAGGAGAAAACCTACCACAACCTCTCAACCTTTTATAACTTATGTAACTTCTGATTCATATGTGTTTAATCTGTATTATGATTGTGTGCCTTGGGTTATTTTGAGAAAATAAAAACAAGTTCTGCCATCATGTGGTTTTTGTTTCCATACTTCTAGAAAATACATTTAGATGCTTGTTATCATTTTGTCCCAGGTAATACTATTAAAAAACAACTTAGGCCCAGCATAGAGACACATAGTCTGTATCCTAGCACTCAGGAGGCTGAGGCAAGAGGATTCTTCTGAGTTTGAGGCCAGCCTGCATTACATGTGAATTCAAGGCCAGCCCAAACTACATAACAAGAGCCTGTTTCAAAAACAAAAAGCAGAAATCTTAAAAATGGTAGCATATAAATTAATCTTTCATATTATGATGTACTTGCCCCATTTACAAATTTAATAGTAAACATACCAAGTAGTATATAATTACAGTATGCCTTAATTATTTTTACAGTTTTTACCCACCTGTTGATGAACCAGCTATTGGTGGTAAAACTATTGATCTGTCAGGACGACAGGAAAGAAAACAAATCTTCAAAGGAAAAACATTTATATTTTTAAATGCCAAACAGGTAATATTATAAGCTAAATTTTCCTAAAGAAAACGTTTTTGTTTAAATTCAGTTGCATTAATATTCATTGATAGTTGTGAATGCATTTTATTTGGAATTTCTTACAGATGTGTGAAGTACAAGGGACCTGGGCCAACACCAGAGGTTGTGTAGTTAGATCATGTGTATGTGAGGTTTATGTAAATACATAAATGGAGATGATGCAAAACTTTTAAGTCCTAACTTGTTCAGTTAGTAAATCTCTGTGGAATGTCTTCTGTGTGCCAAAATAAAGATTCCATGAGTTTCTTTTATGGAAAAAAAAATCACATATGTAATCCCACATTTTGAGAGCTGGGTGGTGAGGAAGGGCAGCAATGTCAAGATTTGTTTTCAAAGGCTGTGGACACACCTGCTGACCTAAGAATTTTTTTCTCTATATGGAAGCTCATATTACACAATCAGGAAATAGCATAAATTCCTCTATTTTTATTCCTTTTTTCTTGCATGAGAATGGACTCAAAAAATTTAATTGTTACTGGGGCTGGGGGTATAGCTCAGCAGCAAAGTGCCTATCTGGCAAGCATGAGGTCATGAGTTCAATTCCTGGTACCAAAAAAATAATAATAATTGTGATTTATTACTTTACTTTTTACAAAAATGTTTCTTTACATTTTCAGCATAAGAAATTAAGTTCAGCAGTTGTTTTTGGAGGTGGAGAAGCTAGGTTGATAACAGAAGAAAGTGAAGAAAAAGACAGTTTTTTTTCAGCGCCTGGAATGTGTGTTATTGATACAGGAATAACAAATACACAGATCTTAATTCCCGACTCCCAGAAAAAATGGATTCACTCAATTATGGATATACTCCAGAGGTACAGAATTATTTTTCATTAGTTAAAAAATGCCATTAGGAGATTTTATATGTAACTTAATTTTGCTATATTCTGTTTACTAACATAAATGTAGATAACAAGAATTATTATAAGGGTTTATCACAGTTTACTTGGGAATTAATTGTGACTTATATGCCAGAAAATTTTATACATAATAATTTTATTTAAATATTTTATCTTTTTTGTTACTTGAATAAAATCTGAGGAATTCACCACTCTGAATTAATAAAGTAATACAAAAGTTTTCTACAGAAAATGTTGAGATTGAGGTTAATACTCCTACTAAAATTCTTAGAAATTGCCTGGAACCAAAATGTTGATTATTACCCATTGAAAAATACACATATTGCAGACCTGTAATCCCAGCACCCTGGGAGGCTCAGGAAGGAGGATTGAAGTTTGAGGCCAACCTGGGCATCTTAGTGATTTAACTGGCCCCTATTTCAAATTTAAAAATTTTAAAAAGAAACAGGATGGAGCTCAGCATGCAGGCCCTGGATTCAGTTCCCAGTATGACCAGGAAAAAAAAGAAGCATACAAAAATTTCTGTTGCTCTTATTTTGGCTACTATGGAAAAGCAAAGGGAAAAATGACAGATAACTTAGAAAAATGTTTGTAGTAGAGAGACTATAAAAGAACTATATCAAGAGGTTTTTTTTCCTTAGACTCTATTGGTATTCAATGGTCTTAGCATTTTTTGATACCAATGAAGTATTGTACAAATGCCAGGTCTGACACTCTGATAGTTAAATTTCTATTCATCTAGCAAAAAGTATTTAGGGCCTAGAGTTTTATATGTCTGGAAAACTCATAGCCAGTTTCCTACAAAGGATTGAGTTTTCCTAGCCCTAAACTTCTGACTGTGGAATTCCTTTTTTTTTTTTTTTCTTTAACAAATTTCTTGAACAAAAAGTAAAATTTTCATCATCTATCTTACGCATCCTACTTATTGAAGATATATTAACTGGTGTTTAAAAAATCTTGCATAACAAATACATACCATCTTACTGCTACAACAAATGTACTGTTATCCTAGTATCTCAGATCTCTTCCAGTTGTTAATTGTTGTTATTATGTCTCCTCTCTTCATCTATTCCGTAAGCCTTGCACAAAAATAACATAATCTGCCATCCAGTATACAAGGCAGATAATTGAAAGTAACCTGCCACTAATTACTGGAATGGTACCACTAGACCTGCATCCCACTTCAAGGAATAACTGTCATTCTGAATCTTGTGGTCATGTCAGTGATTTAGCTGCTATCAAGCATTCTTTTGCATAAGTATTTATTTCATGGGAATAAATGCCAAAGAGTACAGTTCCTAGAATATGTTTTAATTATATATTTGTGTATTATTTTTGACTTGTAGAAGTTACCTACACGTTCTTGGTGTTAATCCTTTTTCTCATTTATGTGCATTGCAATACTTGTTAATATTTTTATAATTGAACCTGTTCATGTGTTGGAAAGTAAAAACTCTAGTTAAGCATGGTGGCCCATTCCTGTAATCCCAGATTTTACAGTGATTAAAGTAAACAAATTGCAAACACAAGGCCAGCCTGGGCATGTTAGCAAAACCTAATCACAAAATTTTAAAAATATATAAAAAGGGCTGAGTCTATAGTTCAATGGTAAAGTACCCTGAGTTTGAGCCCCAGTATTGTACTGCCAAGAAACAAAAAGGTCTTAATTTTAGTATAGTGAAAATCATTCTTTTCTTTTACAATCACTGATTTTTATATTTTAATACTTCTTAGTCATAGATTTAAAAATATTCCTATATTTCTTACCAATTATTACTAGTATTTTGACATTTTCAGTTGAAATTTGTGTTGAATTTATCAGATTCTGTTTTATGTCAAAGTTCAGACATGCATGGCTTTGTTTTTGGTTTTTTTCCCCTCAATCTGCATCTTTGTACGAAAATATTTACTATATTATCTTAATTATTGTAGATGTAAGTTCTCATGGTTAAGACAGATCTTTTTTTGCCTCTCTTCAGAAGAATCTTGACTATTCTTGGTCTTATTTTTTCATACATATTTAATATTAGCTTTTCAAAAGCCTTTTTGGATTAGGAAGTCCTTTGAGTCTATAAATTTACTTGAAGAAAACAGTTTATGTAATTTTAATCTTTTCTATTCATGTACATGGTATCTCTTCCCACTTATTTGGGTTTTTAAAATCTCTTACTATAGTTTTATACTTTGCGCACCAAGATCTTTAATATCTTTCATTAGTTTATTCCAGGTTAGTACATCTTCTCTGGTACTATTATAGGTGAATGGCACTGTCTCTTTAGTCATTTATATGTAATTTATATGTAAATTCATCTGATATTTAGTCCTCTTGTGTTCAGCCATCTTGCTAGGCTCTTTTTATTTCTACTTACATGTAGTCTTTTTTAAAGAAAATATATAGAACCCGGTGGTGCATGCCTGTAATCCCAGCATTCTACCTGGGAAACTGAAGCAGGAGTATCACTGTGAGTTTGAGGCCAGCCTGGGCTACAAAGTGAGTTCAAGTCCAGCCTGAACCACGTAACAAGACCGTGTCTCAAAAATACAAAAAATGGGGCATGGATATAGCTTAGTGGCATAAGCATTTGCCCGGCAAGTGCAAGGTCATGAGTTCAATTCCTGGTACCAAAAAAAGAAAATAAAAAGACATTAAACAAATAAATGTTCTGTCATCCTTTTTAATCTTTATGCCTCTGATACTTTTTATTCTATATCATCTGAGATCTCCAGAAAAATGGTGAATAGAGGATGTAATAGTAGCCATGATTATTGACTTTTAAAGAAATGCCACCCATGTGTTCCCATTTGGTTATAATTTCTGTATAATATCCATTATAGTATTTTAAAAATTTTATGTTTATATCAAATAAGAGTCTTGAAAATACCAGGAAGTTAATAAAATACTAATTTGAATTGCTTGAATTATAGATGCTCAATCCATTACTTGATTATAATGTTTTTTTAAAGGCTTATTCCTGGCTGGGGATTTTAGCTTAGCATCATAAGCATCTGCCTAGTAAGTGCGAGGTTGTGCATTCAATCCCTGGTACCGAAAAAATAAAAGTAAAGTCTTACTCTTTTTAGTATAATAGTATTATAATTGTACATACTGGACCCTATTTAAATTAATTTGGCACATACAAACTACTAATAATTTTATATTAATACAACCACTTAAGACATCTTTGCACTGATTATTTTTCTTGTAGCTCTTTCAAAATTTGAGTTATAGTCTCTATATAGCATTGTATTTGCTATATGAAAATTTATAAAATCAATCATTTACAGAAAATAGGCTCAATTTAATGTTTATAAACTTGATAAAACAACTTCTGTACTAAACTTAAGCACAAATATAGATACAGTTTATTTAAGGGTATTTCTCCCTTCTTCCCCACTCCCCTTTAAGTTTTATCTTAGATGATAGTAATCATAAAAAGTCTATTTTATTTTCATCTAGATAATACCATTTTCTTATTCTGAAAATTATAGACTGTTAGAACTGGAAAGATCTATATCCTTCACTCTAGCCCCTTACTTTATAGGTGAAGTTAACTGAAGGATTAAAAAGTATGGATTTACCCCAAGGTAACAGTGATACTATATAAGCTAATACTCATTTCCAATTATGTTCTTATAGTAAAATGCAGATATCCCTGAAAGAGGAGGATAAAAGCCAGGTGTGGTGGCACATGCCTGTAATCCCTGAGGTTGGGAGGCCGAGGCAAGAGGATCACTGTGACTTCAAGACCAGCCTGCACTTGCACATAGTGAGACCCTGCCTCAAAAAAAAAAACAAAAAAAAGGGACAGATAGAGGATTTACAAAAAGAAAGACAAAAGAATTAAGATATGTTATATACACATACCAATTCCCCACAATAATGGTAGTATTTAGGTACTCCAAACACGTTATTAATAAATATAAAACATTGATTGAGTTTGATATCATTTAAATAAAAGTGTCAATATATTGTCAACCTTAATGTTTTTTTTTTTTTTTTCCCCAACAGGCAGGGTCTTAGACCTATTCCTGAAGCAGAAATTGGATTGGCAGTTATATTCATGACTACAGAGAATTACTGTAATCCCCAGGGCCAGCCCCACACAGGTAATTAAAGCATTATTTCATTGATTCTTTAGCCATTTTGTTATGCAAGTTGATAATAGACTGTATGCACTTTGCAATTATATTTGCCAAGTATGACCATATTTACTTTCTTTCTAAACTCATGTCTTTATACATTTATTTACTTACTCAAGAAATACCTCTGCTATATACTAAAAATTACTCTAGGTATTGAAGGTATTGAAGATGGATAAAGAATATTCCAATTCTTGTGAACTTTATATACTGATGCTCAAGATTCAAACAGTAAGCATACATACACATAAGTTTGGGTACAAATACAAAAGGAAAGGAAAGCAAGGTGAAGTGATAGTGTCAGGATGCAGGCTCTTAGCTGGGTGGTCAGGGAAGATCTGATATTTGAGCTTCATGCATCCTGAATGAGTGAAAAGGCAAACTTATGGTGACCTAGCATCATTTCTAGTAAAAGGCACAGATCACTGTGTTCTGGAGAATAGATTTTAGGGGTCCAAATTGGAAGAGGGGACATGAATAAAAAGCTATTTCAGAAGTACTCAGAGATAGCCACTATTATCCTTGTATTGTGTTTGGTTCTTTATCTTCATGTCCCACACTGAAAGAAATCAACTACAGTTGCTTGAAAACATTTAGGGGGAAAAATGGATCTATACCGAGCACAATTTTTTTTCTTATGCTTTAAATAATATAACAACTATTTACTTAGTATTTACATGGTATATTGCATAGTATAAGAAGCAAATATACAAATATTAATGTATATTTGAAGACATGAAGTTATTTGCAAATATATTTTATATAACAACTTGAACATCTGAGATTTTAGTATCTAAATGGCAGAGGGAGATTCTGGAACCAATCCTTTGGATGCTTAGAGATGAATATATTCTTACACTCTGTTTTTTAGAAATGATGTTGATCTTGCTATTACAAAGATTATTTTTTTCTTTTTCTGCCTTTTTTTTTTTCAGTTCTAGAGATCAAATCCAATGCCTTGAGCATGCTAGGCAAGTGCTGTACAACTGAACTACATCCTCACCTCTTTTTAATTTTTTACATTTTGATTCAAGATCTCACTAAATTGCTCAGGCTAACCTGAACTTGCATTCCTTTTGCCTCAACAAGCATATACCACTAAACCTGGCTTTGAACTTTTCTTTCTTCTTCATGTTACAGAGTTTTTACATTTATTTTTCATAGCAAATTCTCTTTTTCTTTGTATAGATAAGAAACCATCTATTCTACTCCTGTGCATATTTATTTGCTTCCTGAGTTTTTTATTTATTTCTTAGCATTTACTGGATTTTGGTTAGCAGAGACAAGTTAGAGAATGTCACTGCCTTATTTTATTCTACAGTCCAGCAATGTACCTTCTGAGGGCTGTGCAAAACTTGGGTTAAATGAGTAAAAAATGTATTAAGCTAGGTTTTGGAATCATTTTTAGAGTCCAATGACCAGAAACTGATCAGGCAGGTAGATCATTAAAATCATTTTAATTTAACTTACAAAACAGTCCCTTTAAGACAGGACATCATATGTGTTTAGTAAAGCAGAGAATTGATGTTTAGAGAGATGAAGTTTGCCAGAGATCACATATCAAGTAAGCGATTCAAATTAACTCTTCCAAGTCAAAGCCATTGTGACAGATGGCTTAATATTTTGATGCTTGCAGTTTTAAAAATGATAATCTGGAATGATTGGAAGCATACAGAAATAAATGGACATCTGATTTAAAAATATGACAAGGTAGTATTTTATTATTTGAATAGGAATGTTTAATATACCTATACAGCTCAGTGATAAAGTGCTTGTCTAGCATGCACAAGTGCCTGGGTTTGATCCCCAGCTCCGCAAGCACAGGAAAAACAAAAGAGATGAAAATCAAAGTATAATAAAAATTTCTAATTGGTATTAAGATTGAAAAAACTTGGGATTTATAATTACTTAAAGGCCAAGCAAATCCTAAAATTTGGTTTTCTGACTACCAGATCAACACTTTTTTCTAACTTTTTTCATATAGCAGCAAGGTCATAAAAGTAAATAAAAATACACATTGTAATTAATAGCATTACTTTCACATATTCATAGGTAAATTTATGTGAGTTCCAAGTCATGAGCCTCTGACTTAACAATTTTATAACAACCACTTTTGAGAGAGCACAGTGAATGTATGTCTCTTTCCTTTCTTCCTTTCCCTCTTTCCTTTTCTTTTTACTTTTTGTATTCATTCAATCATTTAGTCACTATTTAATGAACATTTGTTACATAGCAATAATCATGCTGGAGATAAGGATGTGAATAAATCATGCCAAATTTCTATGTTCATGGTATTTTTAGAACATTATATAAATAATCTGGTGTGAAGAAACACTACTCCATCATTCTGGGTCACTAGATTAGCTTTGTAAATTTTTCTTTTCAGTGATTATTTTATGTTTTTATTTTCTGCAAAATTCTGTGAAACTAAAATGAATTGTAGAGATAATGTTCCTTTAGCGAAATGTCTGTGCATCTAGGAAAGTTAATGTCAGGATTGTGGCAAAAGTTATTTAAATATCTGAATTTAGAATTATTAATAAACTTTTATTAAATACTTTCCATGTCGTTAGTACCTAATAGAATAATAATGTGGCATTGGTACTTGGTGAGTGTCAAGTTTTAAAATTTTTCAGTTAACAATTTAATTTTTTAACTTATTTATGTATAGCAAATATTGATCTAAGCACTGAACATATAAAAATGAGAAATAATTTTTATTCTTTAGTCTAACAAAGATAAGTAACATAAAGTGAAGATATTCATAATAGCTAACACTGGCAAGGTACTTATTATGTTCCAGGCATTTTCCTGATTTCTACCCATATATCAGTTTATTTTACTCTTAAAACAGCTTTGTGATGAAGGTATTATAATTATTCCCATTTTATAGATGAGGGAACTAAGGAATAGAGAAACTAAATGTTATAGGTCACAGAGCTAGTAATAAATGAATTTTACTACTGTAATTGGCAGAGTACTATGCAGGCTGAAATGAGGAGCACCTAATTCAATGCAGATGTACTAGTCAGCTTCCCCATCTCAAGCATAAAATACCTGACACAGTTTAAAGAAGCTTTGGTTAACAATTTCAAAGGTTTCAGTCTGTGGTCAGCTGGCTCTAAGGCAGCAACGTGATGGTAGAAGAGAGTGATGGAACAAAGCTGCTCATCTCATACAGCCAGGAAGCAGAGCAGGGAGCAATACCAGAGAGGCATGGGCCAGGGATCCAAGATAGTACCAGGGCCGTGTTTCCGTGACTCACTCAGATACATTGAGAAATGTGCTTTACTGTCCTCTGGATGCTTCCAAGCCAATCAGATTGAAAATCCAGCTTAACTGTCACAAGGAGGCTCAAAAAATATATCCCAAAAGAAAGGCACTTGAATTAAGATGCTGTTCTAATACGTAAATATGATGAAATAATCATGATTTAATAGAGTGGTGATAAATTCTAAAATGATATAATATGCCTTCATTTCAGATACTATATTTCTTTTCAAAAAAAAAAGTCCATTGGTTGTGATTTGTATGGATGTACTTTGTGTGAGGAGTAAATGTAAGTTTTTGGTATACTGCTTAAAACATCATTTGAATTAGAATTTAAGTGGGTTTTACTTTTATTAGGTCAATGTATCTTTGAAATCCTTTGGTTTAGACAAGTCCATCTTAGATGCTAACAGGCTACTGTAGATGATTTTTTAAAGTATTTGTTAACTGCTGACTGGAGATAATAGTGAACTGTCATTACTTAGCTCATATGAGCTGTGTTGCTTAGCATGCTATGAATGCTATAATCCCCTCAGCATTGCACTTTTCAGTGATCAAATGTCCATTTAATGTTGAGCGGTTCTGATTTTTTCTTTTCATTTGTATAATTTGCAGGATTAAAGACAACGACTCCAGAGCCAAGCCTTTCACAAGGCTGGTCAGTCAGTGAAAAACTAATGCCCTGTGCTGCTGTGAACACTACAACATACGTTGCTGACACAGAATCGGACCAGGCAGATACATGGTAAAGCTCTTTGCTAACAAAGTACTGTTATTATTTTATCAATAAATTAACACCTTTTTCAAGAAGAAAAGTCAGTTTCTTTATCCACTCATCTCAGGAGATAAGGTATAGATGAAAGAGGTGTCAGGGAAAATAAAATCTTACAAGAGGAATTAGGAGATTTTCTGTAAAGAACCAATGAATAAATACTATGGTATTATGGACTGTTTGTCTCTGTCTTCAATACTTAATTCTACCATTATAGCATGGAAATAGCCTTAAAATCATTTAATTGAGTACATGTGGCTATGTTCAAGTAAAACTTTATTTACAAAAACAAATGACTTATCTCATTTGGTTTGTAAGCTGTAGTTACCCAACTCTTGTCTTAGGACTTTTTTTTTTTGGTACCTTATAAATATACATGGAAAAATAAAAACAATTATAGTACTTTATGTTGAATGGTGAAATAAATTTGAAATACAATAGATTCCAGTCATTTGCAGTTTGCTTTCTACAGTTTTAGTTACCTGTAGTAAACTATGGTCCAGCAACATTAAATGAGAAGTTCTTGAAATAAGCAATGCACAAGTTTCAAGTCATACTATGTGAATAGCATGTGAAATATTTTGCCATCACTCCTCCATTCATCTTGTCCAAGCTGTCTGTGCTATCTGCCTGTTGTCACTAATAGCTATTGCAATTAGCAGATCAACTGTCTTTGGTATTTCACCACATGCGCTCAGGTAATCTTCACAGACATCCTAACACGACATTATAGTGTCTGTATAATTCATCTCATTTGCTTTCATTACTTATACATCTCACATTTCAAGAAAAATAAGTATAGTACAGTAAAGTAATTTGACAGAGAAACCGCAATCACATAACTTCTATTATGGTGTAATTGTTCTGTTGTTATCATTGTTAATCTCTTCCCCAATTTAATGTTAAACTTTATCATAGATACATATGTATAGGAAAAAATGTGATGTATATAGAGCGAAATAGTGTCATTGGTTTCAGGCATCCTCTGGAGTTCTTGAAAACATATCACAGTGGGGGAAGGGTCTACTGTGAATATATTTCTTGTATGAATGCTGTCTATATTTAAATATTACTTATAATTTTGGTGATGTTTTATAGGGTCTACCTAGCTATCTAAATAGTATTTGTCAATAAGGATAGTTTTTTAATGGTTCTGTATTTTGAGAGGGGTTCTGTGTTTTTTGTTTCTGTTTTTGTTTATAATGGAAGGAGTTAGCTCTTTTGAGTTCTGATTTTTTTCTTTTTTACTTAAGGCGGTATATTTTATTTTAAATAGTCCATAGTTTAAATAGTTTATTTTAAAAAGACTAAATGATACCACTATCCTAGATTGTAAGTAATTATTTTATTGTTTACTGATGTTTTACATTGTAGCCAGGTTTAAATTTAAAGAGAAACTAGTAATGTTTTGGAAGTTACTTGAACAACAGTTTTATCTCTGTGATTTTTCTTTTGTGTGTTTTTAGTTAGTTGAGTTTTTTTGGTGAAAAATAAAAAAGGTAATATTTGTTCAAACGTATGTAAAAGTGTGGGGGGGGTAAAATATTTTTTTCTGATAGTCTAGAACTCTACACTAGAAACTACTATCTGGCTAGATAAAAATCTTACTAATTCATCCAAAATAATGTAAATATCACACTACATACAATATTGAGTAACGAGTTTGTTTTGATTCTTCATTTTTATTACATACTTTTACATGGGAATAATTTAAAACTTAAATAAAAACAGAAATTGCATAGAATTATCACCTAATTTATTACAGGATAATCAGTTGATAGTCCATGAGTGTTTGACAATTGTTTATAGGCAATGTATGTCCTGTAGGGGATGAGGAAAGGTAAGGTGTCATTCTTCTTTGGGGCATTTAGATGACAAAGGATCTTCCTGGAATGATAAAATCTAGTCACTGATTTATTGTTTAAAGATGATCTTCTGAAGTTATGTTACATTAGAACTGTTGAAGGATCTTTGTTTCTGGATAAAAAGTGTTGCTAACCTTGGTTGCTAACCTTGGATTCTTTTCTTTTATTACAGTATGTATTCCAGTGAAAAGTCAAAAGAAATAAAAATCTCCAAAATGGAGCAAAAATTTGGAACATTTTCACAAGATATATCCAATATAAAAGAATCTCCCAATCCAAGTTCCAGTAATAACATAGAATCAAATTCTCTAGTTAGGGCAAAAATCCAAAACTATCAGCTTTCACCAACTAAATTCCCAAGTGTGAATAAAAGTAGAGGTCGAGCTTCTCAACAGCAACAGACAAATACCATTAGAAACTACTTTCAGCCATCTCCAAAAAAAAGGTATGTTTTAAGTATCTCCTCTACTGTGTCTCTGAAAAACTATTGGTATTTTTATATTGCTGTATAGTAGTACTCTCCTTAGCCTGTTCTGCTTAAATATGAGTCTAAGGCTGTGGCCCTTGGACTCATTCCCTAAGAAATGTACCAGCCTACTCTTTCACTGAGACCATTGGACAGCTTTCCTTTTATCTTTCAACTTACATGTTCATTCTCTTGAAGAATTTACCCACACCCAAGTTCCCTAATAAGCTTTCTGCCTATTTCCCTTGGTCACCTTTCTCATGAGATCAAGTTACCTTATTATCCTCTGTCACCACAGGTTCTTAGTATCTCATCAGTCCCTCCCTTGCCATCTACATCTGTTGCCAGCTCCTTAATTCAAACTCTGATCACCTGAATTATTACAGAAACTTCTCAATTGGTCTTTCCATCCGGTACCCATTAATAGAATATCACCTTTAATATTCCAGCTCAGCATGGATCCAATAAATTCCTAGAGAAAAGAAACTCAAGCCTGTATCCTCTGTGGGTCTTAATGCAATCGATCCACTTTAGTGTAGTGTTCAGTATGTACAGTACTGAGTGAATGATACAGTCTTAATGATCTATTCACATAATATTTGCAGTACACAGCTGATGTCATAGTTTTATGTTTAGCCGCCTGGTTTATTGTCTTGAATCTAGCTTTCATTAATTCATTAGGTTATATTCTTAGGTTAATTTTTCCCTGCCTACAAGTTCTTTCTACACTATAAAGTAAGCTATTGTCTCCTGATAATAGGTCCTTTGTGTTTTTCTCCCTTTGATTTGTCAACTAATCCTATTTCAGAAAAGGTAGAGTTCTCCATATTGCTTTAACCAAAGGAACCATCAGTCTTATCCAAACAGTAGAATGTATGAATTTTGTACAGTGTTTAATTTTTTAATTTTTCTTTTTTTTGAGTCAGAGTCTCTCTGCGTAGTTTAGACTAGTTTTGAACTCACTGGTGCAGGCCAGGCTGGCCTCAAGCTCACAGTGATCCTCCTGCCACAGCCCCTTTGCATGCTGGGATTACAGGCGTGCACCACTATGCCTAGTTCAGATGTTTGTTGATTTCCAGTGTAATCAGTAAATTGAGTAGATTGAAAATTAAATGGAAGGGGTGATAAATATTGTCAACTAAAAAACTTCCTTTCCTGTATTCATTTTCTGATTTTGTTTTCTTTTTTAAATTCAAGAGAAAGGGATGAAGAAAATCAAGAAATGTCTTCATCCAAAGCAGCAAGATTAGAAATGTCTTGTTCTCTTTTAGAGCAAACACAACCTGTTGTGGCCTCACAATGGAAACACAAAGGGCAAAATCTATCTCACAGTGAACCTACGGACACAAAATCAGAGAATTTATTTTCAGATGATATAGATTTGAAATCCAGTATGAAGAACTCTACCAGTAAATCTGTTTCTACAGAAAATTTGAGATCAAAGAAAAGAAAAGAAATTGATGTGGCCATAGAAAATAAACAATTGGAGCAGTTATTCAAGAATACAAGATCAGAGTTAGAAATTGAAGTGAAAGTTGAAAAACAAGAGGAAGATGTCAATATCAGAAAAAAAGCAAGGGTGGATATAGAAACAAATAAAAATTTTGATGATGAAATAATACCAGAAAGTGGCAAAATAGCTGTAAGTAACATTTTCAATAAGCAATAATGCAAATAGAAACTTAAAAGTGTTAAAGTACTTTGAATTTTTTATTGAGAGTATGAACATCCATTTTGTCTACTTGAGAAAAATGTCAATACCTAGTATTAAGCATAAATTTGTTAAGATAAGGTAAATGTTTATGGAATGCAGTGATTCTTTTTATAACTATGTAAGGGGAATGGTGATTCTTTAACAGTGTAAAATAGCATCATGTAAAACTGCTGTACATGATAATTTTAATAGACTTCTAGGCTATACAATTATAAAAGATTTAGGCATCACAATAATGACAGGAGATGCTTTAATAGAATAAATAGGCAAGGGGCTGGGGATTTAGCTCAGCTGTATAAGTGCCTGCCTGGCGAGCGTGACATTGTGAGTTCAATCCCCGGTACCAAAAAAAGAATAAGTAGACAAAAAAGTGAAATTAGTATAACAACTACTGTTTCTACTACATAAATTTTTTTAACAGTTATAAACCTTTATGATCTAAAAACACCACTCTAAATATTTTTAAATATTTTTAAACTGCTAAGAAGACAGGCTACTTGCAATCTGTAGTCATAATGAAAACTATAAACAAAACCATATAAATTTATTCATCAATCTACTACATAAATTTTTAAGATAAAGTATATACAATATCAGTAGGCATTTTTTGTTGTTTAATGTCGTATTTTCATAAATGTGGATAATTTATCCACTTTGGCCAAGAAAGCTCTTTGTCTTGTTTCTTGTTTCCTATTTATCAGTAAGTTAACCTACTATCTCTAGTCTGGTTAACTCATTAGATGAGAGCAAAGATAAGATGAAGTCAAAATTTTCTGATCATCCAGCTGGACACAGTGGCCCGTGCCTATTATTCTGGCACATGGGAGGCTAAAGGGAAAGAGGATAAATATCTAAGGTTAAAGAATAAATATCTATGTTTCATAGAGGATTTTGTTATTAGTTACTCCTATGAACAATGTTTTTATTTCTTTAGCAAGAAAGTGAAGTTGAGAAGAAATGTGAGCTCAGCAAAGAACTACAGTGGTCAACTAAAGAAATACCTGTGAGAAAGTTTCTTATTTATTTGATTAAATTTTTATGAAGATTTGATTTATAAGGATACTGATCATTAGTTTCTGTCATTTTTATTCTTACATATTTCTTTGCTAAACTCTGGTCTGTTTCATTGCTGTGCCTCTTCTACAAATGAATAGGTCATATTATAATCATTACAGAGTAAAAGAATGCAGAGAGAAACCTTAATGTAAAACACTGCTCTCTACTGCATAGATTGGTGATCTTGAACAAGTCATTTTCACATTTATGAACCTGAAATTCTTTGTTTATAAAACAAGGTGCATGCTTTTCCAACAGCATGGTTGTTTATGTCAAATGCATTAATGGATGTGAAATATTTGTAAACTGCAAGATTTAGGCCTTTTTTTTACTTTACTTGAGTTATACTCTGTCACTATCAGATGAATATTTTCTTTTGGATTTTTTTTCTTTCCAGTCTGCATTTATTTAAAAAGTATTAGCAAATCCCTGATGAATTACACAGTTCAACATTAAAAGAATTAGAGGGTGAGACTTCAGCAGCTGTAACAATTTTGATATGTATCTATCTAGATAGTGGTAAAGGACATCAAGGAAAGAGTCTCATTGAGTAATTGAATTATAAGAAGGTAAACTACTTATTGGAATGGTATCTCCTAGACCAGGCTACAAAGTTAAAAATACAGTACTGGATTGAGTGGGTTTTACCTTTTATTCTTAATGGGTATATTGTTTTCAGAGATATGGGACTCTTGAGTTACTAATTTTCTAGTTTTATGAAACAGATATGATTTGATTCTAAATACAAAGTTCATGTACTAGAAATAAATCCTTGTAACTGTTCTTTTTAGGCATTTGAACTTTTTTCCTGTCAAGCCCTAACTGACAAATAATTTCCCTTTTCTCTTTATCCATTCGAACTCCCTTTAAGAACAATGATGAACTTCCGGATAACAGTGAGATGCTTCCAACAAAGGTGTTAATGACTGAATTTAGATCACTGGTGGTTAATAACTCCAGTTACAGAAGTCTATGTGGAGTAAGTAATGATCATGGTCATCAACTAAAGAATTTCAAGAAATTCAAAAAGGTAGGTATTTCTTTAACTGTATCACAAGAGGGCAGTGTTTGAAATGGTTTTAGTACTACCATTGCCTTAAAACAGTAATAAAACTGTTGAAAACCAATGTTATTTTTTTTCTTAAAATTGTTTTCAAAAGTTACTCCAGGAAGGATGTGCCCTGACAGTTAATGAATATATGGGAATTTAGAATGAAACAGATTTTGCCCAGACTGAATTCTTTATAGGTTGCCATTTACTTGGTTTTCTCCAGCCTAAGCATTGAGTTTAAGATCATATGACAGGGTCCTCTCAGTTCTGTTTTAATCTGTGACTTCCTCAACAGGTTCTTCAGCTCAGTGCTTTGTAAAGATAAAAGATTTGTTTAAAGTAGCAGCACATTTAATAATGAAAATATAGGCATTTTATGATTGCATGTACATGTAAAACAAAATACACATTGTATTCCGAGCATTAGTGTTAGACCTGAGTTCCTCCTCGTTAAGGAAATGCTGGGTTACTATTTTGTCAATGTGGCTAAAAGTGTTTCTAACCCAGCTGTATTCATTTTTTTAGTTTTCTCTGGGATACTGGCTTCCTGCTCCAGACTGCTATTAACTGCTAGCCTTTGCTTATGCATTTGATCAGTACAATTATTATTTCAAAACTGATTTTTGTGGAATGCTCCTTTCAGCATAATATGTATAAATTTTCGCTATGACCATGAGGTGATACAGGTTTTTTCTCTACTATGAACATTTACTATTACTATTTCTCAATTAAACTAATTTTCTACCTATCATGATACCATTGCATGGCACCGTGATACTTTTTAACACTGCTTTCATCCTTCATATCTGTGACTCATAAATGACAGACAATTCTTACTGCACTGTTACATCATGTGTAATAATGTTAGAAAATGCCTTTGTTAAAAAAATCAGAATTCAAAGGACTTACTATTTTTATTGGTTAAGTTATCAAAGAAAAGGTAATAATATCATTGGCATTGAAGTAGTATATTCTGAAGAAGAATAAAGTAATGCAGACTTGTACAGAATGGTTTGAAAAACTTTAAAATCTTTAAAAATATGGATACTCTAACCTAGAAGTCTATTTTCAAGTTGTGTGAGAAATCCATTTGAAAATTTGTATAGAAAAAATTTTAAGATTGTCTCAAAGGAATTTTTTCTTTAAATTTCCAACTCTTTTTGTATTTTTAAAATACTGCTTAATGTTAAAAACTAATTTGAAATTCCCTTTCCACTTAACATATTGAAACTTTGAAACTATGTTCCATATACATTTAAGGGTTTATTTATTCCCTAAATATGGTATTACCAGTATGCTAGATACAGATCTTTGCATACAAATTTCCTTTTTTTTGGTTCCTCTGTTTGTAAAAAATTAAAATATCAGCAAAAAGTATAAAGTTTTGCTATCTCAAGATCTGCTAAGGATTTATAAGCTAGAAAGTTTTTAAAAACTTAGATTTTCTTCAGTACTAGAAAAAGCTTAAGCTTTGAAATCTTTTTTGAACAAAATGGAATACTTTATATCATAATGTATGGGCCAGGGATGTATAGTTCAGCAGCACAGTGCCTGCCTAATAAGCTCATGGTCCTGAGTTCAATTCCCAGTACCAAAAAAAAAAAAAAAAAAGAATAAATAAATTTTAAAAAGATAAATTAAAATGTGTGCTCACTTTAAGTTACTTTAATTGCTAGATGATAACCTGCAGCCATTTTAAAATAAAAACTACAAAGTAAAACTCTTAAATTCTTCTGTGTATGAATGTCAGTGCCATCTCTAAATTTTGACCTAGTAACATCTAGAGAAGGAAACGACAAAAACAAATGGATCTAACAGAGTTACTTTTCTTATTTATAAGATATGAACATGTTTGGCACTTATGTATGTTTTTAATTTAGTTTTTTAAGTGATTATCTTAATTTGTTAATATGTTTGACCTCACCACTTTTGTTATTAAAAAGGTCGCATTTCCGGGAGCAGGTAAACTCCCGCACATCATTGGAGGATCAGATCTCATAGCTTATCATGCTGGAAAGAATACAGAATTAGAAGAGTGGTTGAGACAGGAAATGGAGGTGAGTAAGAAATGAGGCCCCACGCTTATTTGAATTGCATTTTGCGTCTTTGCGATTTTCTTAAAGCAAATTATTCTTAAGACCAAACTCGTGGTAAGTGGCCTAAGGTCATTAGTTCACAATAATTTGGAGTTCCAGAACATTAAGATTAATCTGTACCTCTTCATAACATTCCTTTAAGGTAATTCTACATTTATATTGTTAATTAAAGAAATATGTGGCTAAAGAGATGCATTCAGTGTAAATCTTAGTATCGGGGAAGAGAGCACTTAATCTACACAAGTTTTAAAGGAAACTGAAGAATTATAATTAAAAAAATGGCTGTATAATCACATGGAAAATATTTTAGATCTGTCAAGTGATACTCTGGGAGGTGAACCAGCCTTTCTCAGTATAGAAATTGTGTTTCAACAATTCTAAATATTTTGTATTGTTTACTTGAGGATAACCCTTTCCTGTTTTCTCTGTTATCTCTTTCTGGAATTCTAATTTGGCATAAATTAAATTTTTTCACTTTCCTTATTCTCTTTGTTTCTCTGGATTGTGTTTTTGGTAGTTTCTTCAGATTGCCTTCTAGTTTACTGTATGTCTTTAACTCTGCTAACTATTGCATTTACCTAGTGAGGTTTTATTTTAACTTATTGTAATTTTTTTATTACTGAAAGTCTGTTTATTCTCCTAAATCTTATTTCCTACTGACAATTTTGTTTAATGGTTCTAGTACCTATAGTACTTCTGGGAGGTTTTATGCTCTTATGGTATTTTATTTCTGCATTTATACTTTAAGGTCTTTAAATGTGAACTGTTTTCCTTGGAACATAATCAAAGAGTTCCTTGAGTCTACTTAAAAATCATATTTATTTGATTTTTTTTTTTTTTGGACCAGGGATCAAACTCATGACCTTGTGCTAGTCAGGCAGGCACTGACACCACTAAGCTAAATTCTTAACCCTATTTGATTTTTTTTTTTTAAGACAGGGTCTCACTGTGCCTCCAGCTCACACTGATCTTTTGCCTCAGCCTCCCAAGTGTCAATTGTGTTGGGGGGTCGTTTCTTGTTTTTTGTTTGTTTGTTTTGTTTTGTTTTACTTTGGGTGCGGGTGCAGGTGCTGGTGCTGGTGTAGGTGTAGTGGTGATTGAACTTAGGACTTCCAGCATGCCAGGCAAGCGCTCTACACTGAGCTACTTCCCCTCACTTTAAATTACACTCTTTTTTTTGTAACTTTGTGGATTTTCCAGGCAGTTAGTGTAAACATGGAATAGAGTAAGTTACAGCCAGCCTGTTACAAGCTTCAAATATAATTTTTAATTTTTTCCTTTACCAAGTGCCAGAATTGAGATAAACAAATTTGCTATTTCCTTCTGTGTTCTCCTCCTTTTGGTAGAGTCCTTGTGTAGGCTTTTCTTTCATATCAGTGATACTCCTAGCATTAAAAGATTTTTCATGGTTTACAGATATCTGCAGGGCAGAGAAAAAGCTAACTATGATACTTTCTAATGACTCAGGGTTCCTTATTTTGCTGCATCGTAAGTATAGTGTGTGCTTCAGCAGTTCATTTCAAAAAATACTTTGTAATCAGGACTTTGGAGCAGATGTGGAGATGGCTGGGCTTTTCCTGGAAGTACTGCAGTACTAGATCAATGCATGGAATGAATGTAGCAGTTCCCTGTTTCCAAAAATCTATACTTTACTGTCATCTGATAGAGGAGCTGTCAGATATTAAACTGGGAGCAATAGATACTACCCTTGATTTTAGCCAAAAGGTCAAAAGACAGTGAGGTTATTTTAAATAAGGGTTATTAGGAAATCTTTCATTAAAGTAAGGATATTAGGTCATTCAGGAGATTTACTGTCAAAATGAAAGACTGAAGTCACATCCTCTGTTGTCTGTTTTGAAAGAATAATTGGCTTTATCTTATGAATATATATTCCAGAGAATTGTGACAGTACACAGAAGAGAAAAGAAGCCCCCAAATTAACTGATTAAACATTAAGTGAACAATTTTCCAAACATCTTTGCTGAGAGACATGAGGTAGAGATAGACTTGGTAGGGAAAGAGTGAGATTGATAGCAGGAAGTTAAACTGAAGCTATTGTTAGATTTGTATAAGTTCTTCTTCCTCCAAGGTATTTTATTTCCTGAGATCCCTCCAAGATGAAGGGTGAAAATATGAAAAACACTACGGTTAAATCAGTTTTTATTTTAAACCATATATTTTAATTATACATACTGTTTGTTTCCCTTCTATAAAGAGTAAGGATATTATTTGTACTTCCTCCCCTGCCTCACCTTATGACTGTCCTGTTTTTCCCATCTTTAGAGAATTTACATTGTCAGGATATATGAGGTGTGATAAATGTCATGACTTTCCCATTAACTACAGTAAAAGACACATGGCCAGTAATTCCCCTCAAAATATTCCCTGCACACTCTGAACACACTTACCTCACCATTCTTGCCTCTTTCTGAAGCTCTCTGAACGTCTTTTTTCCCTATATCTTTAGTTGTACTGTCATGACTGTCTTGATATTCTGAAACAATTCAAAACATTTACCTTTCATTGACATTTTGACTTTTATGATCCAGTAGTTACACGCTGCCTGATCCAGTGAATAAGATGAGTGATGATACACTGTGATCAAAAATCACAGTGATTGTTTAAATTTAAAATTTTTCTATAGTAAAAATAAAAGACATTGTCATTAATGCTTCTCAGAATACTCAAATACTTCCCTTTGAACACACCCTATCATTCCTAGCATTGTCTTCATCTGTATTTTGTTTTTTTTAATTTAAGCCTTCGCCATTTCTTTCAGTCACACCTTAAGTATTAATGTTGTGATTATTCCCATTCATTTTTCCTGAAATCCTATAAGCTGTTTTGTCTTGCAAGTGCAGTTATTGTCATTTGAAGAAACTTTTCCATTATACATTTTAAATCCTTTCTTACTTTCTTGAGTCTCTACATTTAAGGCATAACTATCTTTCTGTTGGCTCACCTTCACCCTCTACTATTGTTCCTGCATTCACTGTAGTTTTCCTAATTTCTGTCATGTCAGTCAGTGTTATCTCAGAAGTATTTGTTCTTCGTACTTAAATATATGACACTCAGCAAATTACCTCACTTTACATTTTTCTCCTCCTGTGCCGAATGAGAACCATACCAAATCTATTTCAGATTTATAGGCATTAAATACTACAGGTAGAGCATCCCTAATAGAGAGATCCAGAATACTCTGAAACCTGAAACTTTGTGAGGGCCAAGATGATACCACAAATGGAAGATTCCATTTTCATACATGAACTTTTTTCATGCATGAAATTGTTTAATATATTTTATTAAATTACCTTCCGGCTATGTGTATAAGATGCATATGAAACATTGAAATATAAATGAACTTTTTGTTTAGATTTATCTCCTTCCCACAAGACAGTTTCACTTATGTCTACATAAATATTCTGAAATCCAAAGTCTGAATAATTGGTTTCTAAGCATTAGGATACTCATCTGTACCTTTAATAGTGGAAACAGTATACTTGTTTGTAATTAATTTAGTTCTAAAACTGTTTTTGTGGTCCTCACTTTATTTAGCATTTGTTTCCTTTTCATTTTTATTTTGAATTGCTTCAGTGTTTTCATTTTTATTTTGAGTTGCTTCAGTAGAGCACTTCATTATATACTCATCACCAAGCAAATGTTTGAATTTGTTAATTTTGACAGGTACAAAAGCAACATGCAAAGGAAGAGTCTCTTGCTGATGATCTCTTTAGGTAAAGTTGATTTCAGCTTTTTATGTACCTTTGAGAGATGTGTACATAATTCAGGTTCTTTTCTTACATATTAGTAGACATTTGTTTCTTCTATCCTTATAATTGACCCCTAGCCCCTTTACCAGAAGCATGTTTTGTTTTTAATATTTGTGTTGTTTTTATTGCTTACACACTCTTAACTAGGTTCCTGTACATAGCTTCAAGGTCTAAGTTTTGACAGTTGTGTCATATAACATGCTTTAAACTTGGAAAGGGGCATTTTGGGGAAAAAAAAAATCCTAAACTAGGTGAATTTGACTTGTAAACTTGTGAGGTTTCCAGTTCTGACTAGAATTATGAATGAATTGACTTTTAATTCAAACAAGTAAAATGCCAGACCATTTGTTTAGATTTAATAAACACGTAAATAAAAATAAAAGATTAGGTTAGAGTTTTAAAGCAAGTTTTTGTGTGAGTTTTTAATGGAATTGTAAAGAATGATTATGATTTAATTCTGATTTAACACATTTTCAGCAGACCTTATAGTAATTGTGTCTCAAATATTAATGAATTTTTGAAAATTAACAAAACACCATTAGAAATAAATACAAGACAATAATATTTTTCCAAACTTAAAGAGATGTGTACATAATTCAGGTTCTTTTCTTACATATTAGTAGACATTTGTTTCTTCTATCCTTATAAGGATAGTCAATTATAAGGATAGAAGTTTTAAATATTTTCCATGTGTTTGTTTCAGTAGCACATACACTAAATATTTTCGAGCCAAATTTTTATTCTCAAATAGCAATGTAAATTATTGATGAAAACATTAAAAGAAAATACTGAATTTTTTTATTTTTTCATTTTTTATTATTTTTAGACAGAGTCTAAATGTGTCACATAGGCTGACTTTGAACTCGCTATGTAGCCCAGGTTATCCTCGAACTTTTGGAAATTCTGCCTCAGCGGAGTGCTGGTATTACAGGCGTGTGCCACCATGCCCTACCCTAATTTTTTATAAGTAGTCAAATGAGACTGTCTGGCTGTCCTCCTATATTTGTTTGCTATAGGAGAAAATTTGTTAAATTGTTGCTTTAGCTTTATTGTGGTTTCTTATGTAAAAGGTATACTTTAATTTGGGGTATGGAGTGGCATGGGAGCTGTGTAAAATCACACTCAGTTTTTAAGCTTTTGTTTTAATTATTTTGATGCTTTATGCAATTTTTGCTAATCGTGTTTTGTTTTTATCAGATTCATCAAAGTAATCAAGGAAGTACAGTGGTACCTTGGTTCATGAATTTAATTTGTTCTATGATTTTGGGCAAGATGGTGTCGTTTGTGTTTTTGTGGGAAAGATATCTGCATTTATGTGTCAGTCTAGTCACCTGATCTGTAGTTTTCAAACAAAAACAGCTTTGCCAAATATGTCTGTCTGAAGACCAAATTGTTTGCAGACAAAAGCATTCCAGTGAACAGAGGTACCACTGTAACTGAAAATATAGAATTGTCAGTGTTTATTATCTGAGCTGAGAACAAAAGTTGCATTCTCATTGTTTCCCAAAGTGTGACTTTGACAATGAAAAAAATAAAAATCTCATGTCTAAATGTCATTTTACCGCATTTTTTTTGTAGATATAATCCTAATGTAAAAAGGAGAAGATAATTGAGAACTTTAAAAGAAAACTACAAAAACCAACTTCCTAGCAAACATTTACGTTAGGCTGAGATACATGAACACAATGTATGAAAGTTTTTATGGCCTAAATTTGTTAAATAAAATGCACAAAACTCTGTTTCTTTTGTGTGTGGTAATGAATATTTTTGTTCTATTTTTAGTCTTTGTCGTGTCATTACTTATGATCAACATTTTTTCCATTTTTAATTAAGTCTCCCTTCTACCACTCTCCTGTTTTGTTCCCTGTAGAAAAAAAAATCTGTCCTACCTATTTCTTGGCAATCTTTCCAGAGTTTTAATTCATATTAAAATCCCCACATATGTCATTTTTTCAGTAATTCTTTGTACAAATGATAGCATAACATGCAGTGTTCTATACCTTGTTCTTTTTCATGTAATAGGAAATTCATAGGAATATTAACCTTTTTTTTCTTTCCAGTGTGCTATAGTAAATCTAAACTGATGTGTCCCAAATGGAATGGTTTCGGTTAAGAACATACTCTAATGCTAGAAACTGAAGACAATATGAAACAATTAAACTTGCAGCTGAAATCTCATCAGAATGGGGATACCATGTGTCATTTAGGGTTCACTAGAAGAGCATAGAATAGTGAGAAAATTTATAAATATATATACATGTACATACATATATATAAATATACATATATACACACACATACATATATATAAATATATATAAATATACACACACATACATATATACTTATAATGGCCACCTGCAGAGTCAGATGTGGAAGAAATCTAAAAGGCCACTGACACTGCAGAGCTGGAAGAGCTAATCAAAGACTGGGAGCTCTCAGTGTAGAGTCCCATGTGCATCAAAATCAGGAAACACGGTGTCTGTGTTGAATGGCTGAAGAACCTGCACTGGTATCCTGAAGAGTGTGCTGTAAGCCTGGAGGCAGGCATCCAAAGGCAATGTAAGGACTGGCCCTCCTCCAAAGAAGCAGACTCAAGACTTGCTGTTTCTTTCCTTTGTAATTCCACTCAGGCTACAAGCCTTTGGTGCCTGTCACATTCAGGGTAGGTCTTTTCAATAAGTCAATCATCCAGACACACTCAAAACTATAATAAACTAATCTGATAGGCATTCCTTATCAATTAACTATCACAGACCTGTACCCCTTTTTGGTGGTTTTGCTGAGCAGACTTGTGCTTGTAAGTGTGTTTTACTACCTGTAAAGTGGAAATGGTAAGACTTTTTCCTGCCTTAAAAGGAGATGATAACAAAATGAATCATTTTTTGCATTTATTGATATAAACAAGTGTTTAACTTTATTTTTTTCAGGTGGGTAGAATATATAACATGAAAAATTATAGTATAAGTTATATAGTTACTAGATCTTCATGGAAGATTCAGTATCCTCTTATACACAATCAAAAAACTGCATTTAAGTACTGTATCTGGCTAAGATACTTTGAACCTTCACCTAATCTCAAACACTATTTCTGTTTGTGAAAATAGTCTGTAAATGTCAGAGGCTTTTGTTTCCTTGTTTTATTTTCACTAATACAGTTTGAAATTCTTTGTTTAGGAAGCATTATTAAATATATACCTGAAGCATTACCCTCCACAAAGCTTTGATGGAATCCTTAGATTGATGAGTAAAGGTATCGGCTCTGGGAACGTTGAAAAAGTTCCCTCTTAAGTTTTATACAGCATCTAATATATTGTGATTTCATTTTGTTTCAGTACTAAGAATTGGAACTTGTCCCCACATATTAGGCAAGCATGCTAGTGCTGAACCACATTGCCAGCTGTTTTCAAAATTTTGTTTTAAGGAGAGCTATTAGACTTGTGGGCAAGAAAGGAGTGAGCCACTTCAGAGGAAACCTGAGGGATGAGTGAGGCAGTTCAGGGAGCCAGAGACCTTAAAACTTGTCAAAGCCATATATCCTCCAACAAACTCTACCTAAGGATTCTATGCCCTGATAGCAGCTTACTCAGTTTTGTTTCTCCTTGCCATAGGGAGCAGAGGTACCAGCCACCTGATCCTAGCTGAAGCCAGTACCTGAGGAGAGGTTAAGTCCAGAGGGTTGGCAGCTCCATCAGTGCTAACCCAAGAAAAGCCCATGGTGTTATAAAATAGTGTATTTTACAACAAATTGACTCCTTATGCACAACAGGCTAGAGTTAGAAAAGAAGTCCAGTGTAGTGCCTGCTGTATTTCAGAGGGTTTAATCTGGAGCTATCTGGGAAATAGTTTAATAGTTAAAGAGATTAAGCCACAGAGCCAATTTTCCTCAAGGTTTCCAGTGTTACTTTGCCACCAGTGACTGTAAGAGATAGTCATGAAGAGGGTGCAGGTTAGATATAGATCCCATGAGAAGTTTAAGTTCAGGCAGGGAAAGGCACAGGGCCCCTTCCTTCTAAGATGAGAAGCCAGGCCAAACTGATTTTGCAAGCCGAGTGACTTAAAGTGCTGATGTTAGGTTCACTGGTCTGCTTGAACTCCGGCCCTGTTTCCTTCCTCTAGCACAGGGATAAGTGGTCTGACTGCTTTCCCCACCTATCTGTATGAGTAACCACATGCCTCAGTTTGGTTGGTTGCCACAGCCTTGGGTGTATGGACAAAGGGTCTGTAGATGGTGGGAGTTGGGGGGCACCTCACAAACCCACAGCCATAAAACTAGGTAGAGAAAACAGTAATTTGCTGAATGCAAAACTGCATATATTGGAAAGAAACCAAAAATGCAGAGGAATTTTTTTTGTCTTTTCTGCATTATTTTTAGGAAGAGGGTGGACTTTTTCTCCTTTTTTCCTTATTTTCCTTCTGATTTTTTTCTCCTTTTTATTTTTCCTTTTTTTTCTTGTTTTCTGTTACTTTCGTCTAATTCTATTAACCTTTTACTCCTTCATAGGATTCTTTATCTCATTTTTCTTTCATCTTCTGTTGCTTTTTTTCAAATTTTATTGTATTCTTCTGTTAACCACCCCATCTATACTAGCACAAACATCAAGCTTTATTAATCCTTAGTTAACTGTGTGCTATTTCTGCTGAGTTATTTTCTATAGTTGTTGAATTTAGTAGATACTTATTGTATGTTAGAATTTGTTTACACTATAATTAATACATCTCTTTTCTACAATTAAGGATGGTACATTATTCAGATTTATAGTACATCAATATCCAATATGTCTTTCATGCTATTATTGTTTCTGATTTTGTTGCTATTACCAGGGTAGCCTAATAGTTGCTATAATTGGCCTTCTCAGTGTGCCAATATCTGGACTGCTTTTGTCATTAAAAATAGTCCATCTGAGTAAGAACTGCCTAGCAAATTAGTAAATTTTGGGTTTGTCTGTAGATGACTGAGATGTAGAGGGGCAGAAGACTCACCTTGCATGCAAATGGCAGCAATCAATAGCCATGTCACTTGAACAGAATAAAAAGGGAAAGAAGAAAGAAGTACTTCCCTTTTTTTCAGAGTTCTAGAGCAGTCTCTAGGCTTCCAATGCTTACTCTTAGGTTTTCCAACACAGACTCACAATAGTGACTGTACCAAAAAATTTCAGGCCTTCAAACTTTGCTCCTAGATGCTCCATCTCCAGCACACAGGTGACCAGTTTAGTCTCCCGGCTTTGATCCAGTAGTCCTAGAGACTCTTCTGATTCTGACCCTATAATCCTACCTAAATCCTTCATATAATCATATGTATATTTTATACTGAATCTGTTCTTCTAGAGCCTTAATACAGATTGGAAGTGGAGCTTTTACTTTGATACTACCAAGCCATGTGGCACAAGCACCTTTATGGGAGTAGTTTAGAAAAGTCTGGAGATGCTGACTAGAGATGCCACACAGTGCTGTAAACTGAGCTTGACAAGAGATTCTAGTCAGAGCTCAGAAGACCAGAATGTTGGCAGTGATGCAGATAGTAAAGCCAAGGGTCAGGCTCATGAGGTTTAAGTTAGGAACACGAACTCCAATGGCAGTTACACTTGAAACTGCCAGAAAATTTGTCTTTTTGCTCATGTCCTGCGACTTTGTGGAAGAGTGAGGTTAAGGGAGATACACATAATCTAACTGAGGAAATTTCAAGGCCATAGGCTATGGCATGGGTACTTTTGTTGGCTTTCAAGCAAAATCAAGAACAAACCATATAGCTGAATGATTTAAAATGTTTTGAATTTAATCAAAAAGGAAGAATCTGAGAAGCAGATGCCTTGGAGAGCAAAACTGTTGAAAACATTAAAAACAAGCCAAAAGCCACACATGGCACACACCTGTAATTCCGGCACTCAGGAGATTGAAGCAGGAAGTGAGTTCAAGACCAGCCTAGATTACAAAGTGAGCTCAAGGCCAGCTTGAACTGCTTAGCAACACCCCACTGTTTCTCCCCTTTGCAACAGTAATGTTTAACCTGTGTCATTGTATGTCAGCAATGTTTAACTTTTTATTTCTACAGTGGCTTTCAGCTGAGTTTGCCTTGAGTCTTAGAGGAAACTGTGGGATTTTCGACAATGCTGGAACTGTTAAAACTTAGCAAAATCTTAGAGATGGACTAAAGGATTTTTGCATAAAGACATCTGCATGTGTCTTTTGGGGGTCAGAGGTGGAATGTTATAGTTTAGCTATAGAAAGAATATCTCCCAAAGGCCTTGGGTTCAGTTTGTCCTTTAAGAAAATGATTGAATTATGGGACTGGGTCCTAGTGTAGTTGTCTGTTGGGACAAAGACCTGGTTAGAAGAGGGGGTCACTGGAGATGTGACCTGCAAAGGTGTGTCTACCTCCCTGGCTCCTTTCTGATCTCTGTTTCCTGACTAGCATGACATGAGCAGCTTTTGCTTGCCCAGGCCCTTTTCCCATGTCATCTTTTGAGATTGCTGAACATAGCCTGGAACTTCCAAAACTAGGAGTCCAAATAAATCTCTTGTGTCAGGTGTTTTATCCTAGTGACAAAGAAAGTGATTAAGATAGTTCTCTTCATCTTCAGTGTCTATTTTTTTTTTTTTTTTTTGGTACTGGGGATTGAACTCAACCATGTGCTTGCAAGGCAGATGCTTATGCCGCTGAGCTAAATCCCCAGTCTCCTATTTTTCCTTTTGAGACAGGGTCTTACTGTGTAGTCCAGGCCACCCTTGAACTTGTGATCCTTCTGCCTCAGCCTGGTGAGTGCTAGAATTATGCAACACCTTGTGCAGCACTTTGCCAGGCTTCAGTGTCTTTATGTTGTTAAGATCATCCAATGAAGTTTTCATTTAAGAATGTTTTCAGCAGGATGTGGGGGCACATGCCTGTAATTCCAGCTATTGGGAGGCTGAGACAGGATTGCCGTGTTTGAGGCCAGCTTGGGCTACAAAGTGAGCTCAAGGCCAGCCTGAAATCAAAAACAAATCAGCTATAGAATGTTTTAAGTATTTTGAGACTTCACTCATACACTGCCGATTTTTTGGAATATATATTAACTATTTAAAATTGCTCAGTCCCAACATCTTCATGGTTTCCAGTTCTGCTTTGCTTTGCTTTCTCTTCTGGTTGTAATATTTTGTCCGCACACCAATTAATTCTACTATTGCTGAACAATGTGGCTGTGGGTTTTGTCTTTAAAAGATTATCGTTTCATGTGGGCTGTTGGTTTTCTGGCAAGTCTTGCTCCATTGGCTGGCTAGAACTCCAATGCCTTTTAGAATTATATACCTCAGTATCTCTTATTTGGAACTTCCTTTATAGTTGCTGATCTCTGAAGGCCTCAGAATTTTCACTGACTTCAGGAAATCCTTACTCTAATTTCTGGACAGTCTGTGCAGCTTCCTCCTCTGGAATACCCTACCTTACAAATTCCCGCAGCAATCTGTGTGGTGTTTTCTCCTACCCAGACCCATTAGTTTGCAAGGTGCCCTGGAGAGGGGCAGGATGATTATAGAAAGAGATCCCCTCTTGGTTCTTAAAATTGTCTTGGACTGCTATGCACTGATACTGGTTTATATTTAAGGAGTTTTATAGTTGAATACAGTGAAGGGTATGTACATTATTCCATTATCATTGGAATTACCCTTTTAAAGGTTATTTTCTTTTCTACTCTGGTTTCACTTATCTTTTTTGCCATAATCTTCCCTTTTCCTTAATGACTTGGGGTGGGGTAATCCAAAAGCCAAACAGTTCCACATCCTCTCTTTAACCTAACCCTGGGGACCTTGTCCCTTTCCCCCTCTAGTATATTTAGTGTAGTTTTTAAAAAAATCATCTGATGTGATCAAAATGGCGTTATGAAATGGTGTCCTGTAATCAAGTTAAATTTTTAAGTATTTAAATTTAGTTTAACTTTGTTTCACCCTTAGGATGCTCCAGAAATGCAAACATAGTAGGACTTGCTTTTTATTTTATCACAGGATTCAGAATTTTGCAGTTTCCTGACTACATATTTTAAAATAACTTTCAGGCTTTAAAAAAAAAAAGTTAACTAAAATCATCAAAGTTTCTTAGATTTTGAAAATAAAGTTGGGTTAGGCTCACATACTCAGGATGCAAAAACACTAAAATCACTGAGAACCTGATTTTATTGTATGCCTGTGCTTTATAAACATTCTTTCAACACATACTAAGTCTGACTTTCATATTGCAAACTAGGAGGAAAAGGTGTTTGCTTACTCTATGAATAGTCAAGTATTTAGAAATTTTCCTGTCCTTTAATGCTAATACTTAAAAGTTAATGAAAAATCTGCAACTGTAGGGTAAAAAATAATACAATATAGTACTGTAAATCAGAGTAATGCTTTGCATATTACATGCTACACAGGATAGCTAGGACTAAGGGAGAATTAATAGGTTATCAGAGAGGAAGTTATTCTACCTGGCTTGTTTAGACTTTATTGATTCCCTAGTCTTTTTTTTAAAACAAATATAAAAATGCTATTGGCTGAGCTGAAGCAGACTTTTGAGATATGAGAGACTCAATGGGTCTTAAACCTTCTCTAAAAAACCATGTTTATAATCTTGTCATTTTCAACTTTGAAGTGACATGAAAAGTATCCAAGAGTTCAAAAACAGGAAAGCAAAAGTACTGGGTCAAGTGCAATATAATGTCACACCATTCTGTAAGATGTGAGATCAGTTTGAAAAAGAGCAAACTAAACTGGATTACAGTCTACAAAATCACACTAATCAAGTGTGACATTTACCAAGTTTCTAAGAATTCACTTAAGTGATTGGTGATGGAGCTAATATACTTTGAACAACTACATTTAAAGTGAATTATGATTCTAGTAAACCAGCAACAGCATTGCAAGATAATGGATGAAAAATACTATTTGCCCACTATCTTTAGTCCTAAAAACAGAACAAGTTCAATAAGCACATTCCAGATGAAGTAACTAGTGATGAGGGGGCTGAAAATCTGTTTCTAAGGCAAACTTCAGAAGACTTTTCTAGCAATAAAAATTCTGAGCATTTGTGTAGAAATACATTATGAAGCACAATAAATTTGAATGAAGATTAGAGCAGATAAAACCAATAAAAATAGGGGAAATGGAAAAAGGGAAAACATTATATGCATATAGGTATACATATTTATGTGTGTGTGTGTGTATATATACAAATACACACTAGTCTCCAAATCCATCAAAAAGAAGCTTGTGCTTTCACTGATCATTTTTTCTGTCTAAATTTTGTAATCTGAACAACTTCTTCTAAGATAACAATATGCAATACATTAACTACTGTTAATTTCCTTTTTAAAAAAAACTCTGTATCATTCTATCTTTGTTTTTAAAAAAACATGGTTTGAGCTTCTGTTATCATCACTGAACAAATACTATTACAAATCTCAAAGTAATCACTCTGGAATGGAAATGAAAATTTTAATTTTACATTCTACATTAAGTTTTAATTCTGCTAATACCCAAATAATGTTACAACTTTAGAAGTATTTTTCATGCCATCTTGGTTTCAGTGACATTAATTAACTCAAATGTTCACACAGTGATAAGTAGTTTCATCCACAATTTATTGAGTTACAAATCAGAGTAATTAGATGTTATGATAGTTAAGGAGAGAATAAACCTCTCAGAAATATCTTGGCGGGTTCTTGGATGTCACAGCATATAGCAACATTGGAATGTTTAAATTAGAAATTAAGAATATGAAGTACCTGGTTTCAACAATAAAAATACTTTTAAAAGGCCATCATATTTGGTAATAAATTAATTTATACAAGTGATAATTTCAAAATAAATAAAACCTCAGTCAAAAATGCCTCTTACCCTCATCCCACCCCAGCATACTTTATATCCCATTTTCATTTAGGTCAGTGTCCCTGAAATTTTAATGAGCAAACCTAACCCTTTAGGGATCTTTTAAGAATGCAGTTTCTGATTATACTGTGGGGCCTGCAGAGTGTCTACATTTCTAACAAACTATGGATGAAGCTGATGCTACAGGTCTTTATATTTTCTGAGAAGCAAGGTGGCCTAATATGCAGTAAGAACAACTTCTAGCCTAATAACTTTTATCATTTTTATAGATTTCACGCTGTACTATTTTAGAATCAAAAATAATAACAAAACATAACCACAAAAGTAAGTCTTGGAAGAAAATGAATGCTTAAGAGAAAGCTTAAAGTATACTGCGAGTTGGCAGTGTTTCTATTTGTCTGACAGTGACACTTTTGATACAATATAAATCAGGATACCGAGTTGTGGTAACCATAAAAAATGAAGTTACTGTATCTTGAGGCTCTCCTCCAGTTAATTCAAGTCCAGAAAATTTAAGCCAGTACACTGCAAAACCACTATTAAAAATCTTTAATGGTAAACTGTCCATTTAAATTACTTGTATACCTGCTTTACGCTAGTCCATCTCCTCCTCCTCTTTCAACAAATAAATGCTGCTTCTTCTTTTGTCTGATAGTTAAACATCGTGTGACACCCAATGCCCCGCCCTTTAAAAATCGAACAAAATTGTCTCCGACCAGAGGACCCAATGCAAAAAGGTTGGCTTCTTTAACACATTCATAGGTATATGCATCTATTTCCACAGGATTACTTTTACAAGTGATTGGCTGGCTTGAGTTATGGCCGAGGTAACACCCTTGTTCTTTCAGAAAAGACAAATTAGGATGAGAACCTATCAGTACTACTGCTGCAGACAGTTTAAATATTTTCTTCAATCCAGAGACACTTTGAAGAACACATTTCATGTCCGACATAAAGGAAAGCACATGGTGCTCAGGAAAACTGGTATAATCAGATAAGAAATTTGAGTCAGTAGAATATGACTGAGTACACATCATATGATAGACTTTATGATATTCAGGATAAAGCTTTTTAGGAAGTTGTTTGAAAATTAAGTTTGCATCAGTTACTCGTCTGCGAAATACATGGATCACAGGGATATTATTGTTGTAAGCACACAGTACTGCATCAGCTGCAGTAAGCCCAGAACCTACAATTAACACTGGATCCACTTTGCCATGAAATTTTCCTTTGCCTATAGCAGCTCCAAATTCAGGCATTGAATGAAACACAAAAGGAAAATCTTCTCCTTCAACTTCCAGATGGGCAGGCGAATCCAATGTTCCAGTTGCTAGAGCTACATTCTCAGCAAAGAGGCAAAAAGGAACAGGAGAACCATCTGCTATTTGCTGATAACCTCTGATTTCCCAGTTTCTCTTGACAGATTTTGACTTCTCGATCTGTAAATGCTCTGTTGAAATATCTCTGTCTTGACCATCACTCTCATCTTGCTCTCTGTAGAGCCTTGATACAGAGGTTATGTAAGTATTTTCTCTAAAATTCTTCTGAAGACCCATAACTTTTACATAATGTTTATAGTAGCGAGCTATTTCTTCTGGCATAACTCGATCACCTTTTAGGTTCCTATTAAAAGAAAAAGTACATTATAAAGATAGTACTTTTAGTTCTATGATTAATACTCCATTTAATAAGCCTTTATAACTTTTTAATTCCTCTGTACCACCTTAGCTAAATATCATCCCAACACTTTAAAAGAAAGCTTGACATTTTCCTTTTTAAGACAGTATTAATAACTTAGTTTTATCAACAGAGAAAGTTCCACAAAGGCAAAGACTGTACTTAATAGCTCTTTGTTTCACTAGTGTCATTCACAGTGTATGCTCAAATTAGTGCTTCATGATTTTCAATGAATGAATAAAAGGATTAAATGCAGATATCTAAACACTACAGACTTTTACATCTTACAATTATAAGCTGTAACTATCAAGTGAATAATAATCACTAAGAAATTCCAGGTCTAATATCCATACATTTCACAAAGATAACACTTAGCATCTTTACATGGTTTTTAGAAAGTTGCTATTTTTCTAATGACTGGAAATAATTTAGATTTAGCTTCTGCTGAGTGACATCATCTTATAGCTAAGTAAACAAGATAGAACATTTTGCTGTTTTCCTACTCATAAAAGCAAAAATATAATCTGCTCTACATAAAAATGTGTAATAGTACATTTTTCATTTTCAATTTGAATTTTTTTCCCACTTGAATTTTAAAGGTCAGTAATCTCCCTAAACCCCATTCCTTAATGAGAAGTTGCAATAAAATCAAACCTAATCATTTGATATAATTTGTAACTAGATTTTATACAAATTTTTTCTCTTTAAGGCTTTTCTTAAAATTAAGATTTCGAATATACTGTTTTATAGACTAGGATACTAACAACTAGTTTATTTGCCCAGGGTCACAACATGGTAGGTGAGTCAGGACTCAGGACCTACCACTCTCCAAGAGACCTGAGAGTCTGCTCTTAACACTATGCAAAAGCAGGTACTAAAGCTAGTATTTACCACAAGATTCATTTTCACATATTATTCAAGATACAATATGCATAATTTAGGAAGATTAAATGCTTCTGGTGCAAAAATTATAAAGCTTTCCCATTTCTTACTCATTTTACAGAGGGAAGAGTACACTGAGCAATTTTACTTGCTTAATTATAGCAATTAGGACCTTGTAAAACTTGCCTTTACAAGCTTTAGTTTCAAACCCATAAACAATTATTTAAAACTTAAAAATATTTTTAAGATTTAAGCTTTACCCATGATGATTTCATTTGTTCTCCTATCTCATGTAAAGGAAAATCTCTATGAATTAACACAGCTTCTATTTAGCAGGCAGTAAAGTACTCAAATAGTATGTCTCTGTCCTAAAATAGGTTAATTAACTCTACCAATTAACTTCCTGCTTTGTTTCCCTTAATGATCAAATTAGAATTGGTTCTGTACATTAGTAATTTCTATCTAATTTAATATTTACTATTCTTGGCAATTATAGGGATTTTCATAAACTTTTAAATTTGGGGTTCTCTGCTCCAAAATAAATAAAACTCATGTTTTCCCAAGGTGGTAGTTCTTTTCCATTTTACATTTTTAATGAAAATATTTATCTTCATATCCAAGTAATTAACCATATCTAAGATTCTAGTTTATTCCATCACTCTGAATTATCAATCATAAAACATACTCCTTAGCCTGAAAGTCAAATACTGTAGATGTACACATACGAGATAAACATAAATGAAGTTACATATTCATTCATAAAAATAAGTAGGTAATTGTGTGGAAAATGTTATGTGGGTAGACAAGAAACAAAAGAGAAAGCAATTTAACAAAACAGATATAAATCCATAAAGTCACAGGAAACTAATCTGAAAACAATCCCTTACTTGCGTGCTTAGTTTTGATAACATCTTTAAATGAAAACCATCGTTATAATTGCTTCTTCAAGGAAGTACTTTTATTCAATGACTTGTACATTTATATTCTTCATTCAAAACAGGATCACGATTAATTATGAAATTTTCCAATTAATTTTCTCTGTTTCATCACACACCAAAGAATTTTAATAACATTTGATCTTTACCTTCGTTTGCTAGACACCCAATCTTTAAATTTAAGTCCAGGTAGCTCCATCCAATTTCCAAAGCTGATTGTCAACATGGAGCCTTCCATATTCTGTTAGAATTAAAAGAGGAGAGTTAAAAAAAAATGCAACTAGGCAGTAACATGGATTCTTTTTAAGCCAAATTCGTCTTATTTATAATTAAGACTTTGGAGAAAGTATGCTCAAAGCAGTTCTAAATGGCTTTACAAATTCTAAAACTTTACTCCAATAAACTTTCACACCTTTTCATCTTTTGGTATTACCTATTTATATTTCTTTCATGTAGTCACATAGTTATAAACAAATTTATAGTATTATCCAATGCCCACCAAATACTTATAGTTTTGGCCTGTGATCAACATAGCAATTCAGACATACATGTTAAGAAACAAATTTAACGTTTTCACTTTTTTTTTGTACCAGGAATGGAACACATGACCTCTCAATTGCCAGGCGGGTGCTTATGCCGCTGAGCTAAATGGCCAGCCTTACGGTTTTCACTTTTTAAACAAAAGAAAAAAACGTTCATTTCCAAAACCTTAGATGTTTTTCCACTTTAATATTTACAGATTTTCAAAAATTAAAAGAAATGCTTTTTTTTTCATCAATTTTAATTCTGAAGTCTTGGTTGATTGGACACAGCAGCATCTCTTCCTAAGAATAGAAAAATAAACAGTGGTTGCCTGAGAAACAGATTCATTGTTGGAGAAGTGAGCCCTTCAAGCTTCCCTGGCCTACTTTTGCTTTGTTGAAAAGAAAAGAACAGAACAGAACAAATGGCAAAAAGAGTCAGGTTGAAGGTATGTATCCCAGTGACCAATGACCTCTTAACTCTAGCTTGTTTAAACAAAACTTCTCTTGCTCTATTTCTATATAGCACAGCATTGGCAAGGCAATAGGCATATTATTTTAATTAACAGAATACTTACTTCTTGTTAAGCCCTGAGAAGTATTATTTATATCAGTATATAGATAACCACAGGGGAAGAATGCAGGGAAAGCTGCCAGGGCTTAGAGACAGACCAGCCCTGAAAAGTGGATCAGAATCTAAAACTGCTAAGAATATGACATTTTTTGGAACCACAACAGTGTCATCTACAACTCTAAAATCTTCATGCACAACTCTGCTTTTGGGAGTCAATGTCATCATCTTTGCACCAGTTCTTCCAGGTGGGTAGGAGCCCCTAGTTTGTTGGCATTCTTCATGTTGTTCCCAAGTGACCTTCCTTTCCCATACACCAACCTTATGCCATGAATGTCTGCTGTCATGGAAATTGTAGTGTCTTAAGAGAAGCAAACAAGGCAGAGTACTACAGGAACATGCAAATATCTATTTCTTCAAGTATGAAAATGGGATTTAAGGAGTGTAGTATTAGAAAGAAAGAATACTGGGATTGGGGATGTGGCTCAAAGTAAGAGCACTTGCCTAGTAGAGCACTTGCCTAGTAGAGCACTTCCCTAGAAAAGAAGACTACCGCAGGCCAAAACAAAAACTACGGTGACGACTTGGTAATAAGAACACTGGATGTTCTACAAAGAATTAGATGATACAGAGCCCCCTTAGGAAAGCATAAACTCAGCAGGCCTGTGTGACTCTAACAGTTCACATTACTATGAAAGACCTGTCTCTTGGAGCAAGCCTTGACACTGACTCCTAGGAGATAACATCTGAGCCAAGCCTTCAGGATATGCTACTCGATGAGTATGACTATTGTTATGTCTCAAGTACTGGCCATCCTATACCAGTGCAACCGTGTGTATTCATCCTAACAATGGGATATGTGATGAATACCAGCTTTTGCTTGGGAGGCAGAGGTCTAAGGTCAGCCACATAGGCACTATTGGCCTATAACCATAGGCCCATAAAAAGCCCTGTGCACTAGGCATGTTTCCTGGTTGGCAACTCTACAGGAGCACTGGCATGTACCACCCACTGCTAAGATATTAAAGCACTTCCCTTCTTGGTTTCTCCTTGATTTTTCCCCAGGAGCCGTACTGCTAATCAGTAACCATTTATTATAACGAATTGAAACCATGAGCATACCATCTTTTCTGAGTCCTATGAATATCTGTCAATCATTGAGATTAAGCACAAACTTGCTCTCCTTAACACAAGCCTGCCAGAGCAAAAGATGCTCTAGAGAAGAAGAGAGAGGGAGGAAAAAAGAAGAGGGTGAAGCTAAATCATGTCAAGTACAGTGAAATATATTAGAAGATTTGCACATTATACATTAGTCAAATGGGGACTAACTTGAAGAGTATAATGCATGCATATACCACATCAGATGTGTTTTAGATAATTCTGGTTTTGGTATGAAGAGTGACTAAAGTAGAAAAAGTGAATGAGAAAATCATTTAGAAAAGTTTTATAATAATGTGTAAAAGAAGTAGAGTAGATGGGCTTGAAATGCATTTATCTAAAAAGCAGGGGGGGCCTGGAGATCTATCTCTGTGACACAACATGTACTCAGCATGTGGGAGGCCCTGGACTCAAGGGGCAGCAAAAAGATCAGGAAAAGAAAAAAAAGAGAAAAACCAGATATAAAAAGAAAATCAAGCCCCATAGGATGCTAAGGCAGAAAGATAAAACCCAGCATAGAAATTTTGTGACTTACTGAGACCATATTTAAAAAAAAAAAAAAAAAAAAGAGAGAGAGAGAGAGAGAACAATGAATGAGAATGGAAAAGAAAAGATCTGGTGATTAATTTGATGTGAGAGCTGAAAACAGAAAAATCAAGTAAGATTCTCAGAATTCTGACTTGAACAACCTAGTAAGAGTGCCATTTAATGATAAAACAATTAGATCACAAGAACAATTTTAGGCACGCTGAGTTTCTTGATACGTTTGCAATCATTAAGGGAAATATCTAGTTAGATATGAGAAAGAGCAAAAAGGACCACAAATTTTTATTTGGTAATCAATCAGCATATTTGAAGTCACTAAAACAGATGACATGATCCAGAGAATGAAAAGATAACATTAGCTTGGGATAGTTTGTTGGAGCACTATTTTTTTTAAGTCCTACCCCCCCACCCCCATACTGGGGAATTGACCCCATACTGGGAATTGACCTGGCCCCACTTTTTTTTTTTTTTTTCATTTATTTATTTTTTGAGACAAGGTCTATGTAGTTTAGACTGGCCTTGAATTCACTATGTTGCCCACCAGGCTGGTCACAAACCCCCAGTGATTCTGCTGTCTCAGCCTTCTAGGTACTGGGATTACAAATATATGCCACCATGTCCAGTGGGAGAAACAATTTTTTAAAATTAATTTTTAAAAAAATTTTTTGTACCAGAAATCAAACTCATGACCTCACGCACGCCAAGCAGGCACTTATGTCCCTGAGCTAAATCCCCAGCCTTTTTTTTAATTTTAAAAAGCAAAACAGAAAAAAAGGATAGAAACAATATAGAATTTCAAGAAAAGCCAGCAGGAAATACTCATTAATATATTGCATATTGTTATCTTAGAAGTAATTGTTCAGGTTATAAGATTTAGGCACCAAAAAAATTATCAATAAAAGCACAAACTGTTCTTTTGGATGAATTAACAGAGATGAGTAGTATAGCTATCTATCTTGTATGTATATACAAGACAGATCTATATACATACATGAGAAGCAATGTTTAAAGAGCAGAGTCATATGGCAGCCATTGCTGATTTAATATCATCTTGCTTTGAAGTCCTACCATGCTTTTGTTTTTCTATTACCATTGGCTCTATCATGTTGTGTCTTACTGGATTTTAACATGTATGATAGCATAAACAAATTTTTTATTAAAAATGAGATATTATAGTAGCCATTGTTGTTTGGTTTAGAATAATACTTTCATTCTCCTAAATGGTTTTATTCTATTTTGTTATGTTTGATATTATTGTGTGTAAAGCTATGCTCAACTATTTTAAAGAAAGAGACATTATGGTAGCTACTGTTAATATCCAATTGTCTTGCTGTGAAGTGCTGTGTTGCTTACATTGTTCTGTTCTGATCTGCTTTGTTCTGTCCTCTTTTGTTTTATTCTCTGTAAAATAAATTGAAAAAAAAAAAAAAGAGCAGAGTCCCACAAAGGTTAACTAAAAAGGAGTGACCAAAGAGGAAGGAAATCAAGAAGGCTGAAGAGTCAAAGAACTTGAGATATTTGTTAACACTATCAAATGCTGCAGAGCTCAGGAAGTCTAGAAACTCCACATATAATTAAGCAAAAATGGGACTTACTGACCTTTAAAAAAGAATAGTTCCTGTGGGAAACCAACAACAGAGGCTGGATTGAGTAAGCTAAAGGAATGGGAGGCAAAGGCATGGAGACAATATACACAGGTAAACATCTCAAGAAGTTGCCTTTGAAGAAAAAGACACAGATAAAGTGACACCTTAAAAAACTTTAACAAATAATTTGAGCATATTTACATAGTGACCAATAAATGCTAGAAAAACTAAAGATATAGGACAATAAACACACACACACACACACACACACACACAGAGATGTATATATATAAAAGACCGTTACAACAGTTATACCACTAGTTTCTTTTAGTTCATTGAAAATAAAAGTTTGTGCTAATATTGTTTGAACAACTAAATGCTGATATCTTTGAGTAAAGATAACAAGCAAGGTATTAAGCATTGTTACCCTCTTACTATCTTATATTGAAACTGTTTTTTTTTCTCTTTAAAATAAAAAAAAAATTAAATTAAAAAAAAAAAGGCAGGCATGGTGGCACACTTCTGTAATTGCAGCACTTCAGGGGACTGAAGGAGAATCTTTACAGGTTCAAGACCAGCCTAGGCTACAAAGTGAGCTCAAGGCCAGCCTGAACTGCAAAGTGAGACTCTGTCTCTAAATAAATAAATAAAAAGAAGAAGATTGGGGTGCACAATACAGCTGGAAGGTAAGCCTCTTCTATTGTAACAAGAAACAAAACAGCATGAATACAGTTAAGTTCATAGGTTTGAAGGTAAAACTAGAAGTTTTATGTTAATTCTATTTTCTCTGCAAAATGAGATCTAAGAGCATTTCTAAACACAACAGACGAAAAAAAAAAAAAGGCTTGAGTAGAACTTACCAAGGAAATAGAGAAGGTTGCCAAGTACTGTTTAGGGCCTAATTGAGGTTTCTAACCTTGTATCAGTGGTTTCCACTGGTACAGATAGTTGTCATGATTCATCAAATTAAACATTTTAAAAGGATGCCACTCATTATAAATTAGTTATGTTTAAAGTTAATATTAAAAAGTAGAAAACAAACAGCAAAAGGCACAGATAATTTGGTAGATGCTATATCATAAAGAGAATTAAGATTTTTAAAATGATCAGTCACATATGGCTCTTATGAATGCACCAATATAGAAAGTCAGATGAACTTTGTGCTAAAATTCCAACATCTAATATGTTAAAGTTTCCATGAAGCATGTATTTCATAATACTGCAAACATTTATACAACATGTGAACACTCACTACAGTGACAATGTTAGACACCATGTTAACTAAGGACATAGGAACAAAGAATATGTATTACCTACTTGCCCCTCACCCAGTGAAATGTACTGTGTGAATCTTTAATTTACAGGTTCTCCAGTTTAACCTCTGCTTTATGGACTAAATTGTGTTGTCCTGCTTCCTGGATTCTTATGTTGAAGTTCCAATACTCAATTTGATGTCATTTGGAGATGGAGGCTTGGGATGTAATTAGGATCAGGTAAAGTTATTAGGGTAGGTTGTTATCAAGGGGTTAATGCTTCTCTAAGAAGAAAACCTGGGTTTATTCTCTAAGAAGAAAATCTGGTTAGCTATTAGGAGGCTGAGGCAGTTAGATCACAAAGCACTCTGGAGGGCACACTAGCAGGACCCTGTCTCACAATAAAAATAAAAAGGGGTGGGGATGTAGCTCAATAGTACAGTACTTGCACAGCACATGAGACCCTTGGTTCAATCCCCAGTACTGCAAAAAGAAAAAAAAAATGGAAATGCCTATTCTAAGACTACACTCATAATAAAATTTGGCTTAGCTATTATAGGCAACAGACCTATACTTAACTAAACAGTACAGCGTTAAAATTCTCAGATATAAATGTAGTAAGCATCACATACAACAGTATCACAAAAAGTTGGTCTTATCAAGACAGTTAAATAATTCACATACAATTAAAATACTAAGAAAAATATACTCACATGCCAAGCCCCACCAGGTGGACCTTTACCAAGAACTAAGTGAGGGATATAATGATGTTGTTCTAATTTCCAATGCAAAATGGATGCATAATCATACCCAAAGTCTGCATCTGGATGAAGAAGTGTATCAAAAAGGACTGCAACTGGATTGGATGATCGGCCCTCAAGGCCCTCAGACAGGTATTCTAAGTCCTGAAAAGAAAGAATTGGAAAAAGGTCAAAACAACTGCTACATTAGTAAAGACCAGGACTCCAATTCAGTACCTCCCAGACAGTGTGTTACAGAATTTTGACTTTCCTTGAGATCTTTACAGATTCATTGGTCAAATAAGCAGGCAAAGTCCTGGAGTGGTGAACCTATGGTATCCATGCCACAAGCAGCTGTTTGTTATCATCAAAAGCTCTAAAAGGTTTGCCATCACTGGTATAAGGTATCCAACTGTTCTGCATACTGCAAAGGCAGAAGATGCCTTCAAATAATAAAAAGCAGTACACTTCTTAAATTTATCTGAGTACAGAGCATCTATTAAAACTCCATCGGGGCTGGGGATGTAGCTCAGTGGCATAAGTGCCTGCCTGGCAAGTGTGAGGTCACAAGTTCGATCCCCAGTACCCCGCCCCCCCCAAAAAAAAACTCCATCAGACTCTAACTACCATGAAAATAAAAATGTGGAATGTATTAATTGTTGTTCCTGTTAGCCTAATTTAAAACTATTTTATTCCTATTTTTCTTCTCTTTAAAACAAAACAAAACAAAGCAAAACACTCCATCAGAAAATAACTTGGGAAATTCTGCTCTGAGAAATTCAAGAAAATAAATTGGTAATACTTGGCAGAATATATTTATGAATACAAGAATGACAGAAAGTTTATTTAGAATAAAGTATTTCTAAGAAACAATGTTCATATAAATGAAAACTATTTTTGTTTCAGCAAAAAACAAATTTTAAAAACTGACATGTAATAAATTTACCTGATCAACAATGGAGAGATGTCTTGCTTCTTCTAATTTACTATGCAAGATTGTATTTGGGTGTATTGCTTCTGATGATAAATATGGTCTGTAGCCTGATAACATGTATGAAAGGCATATTCCTGAGGGTCCATTTCCTATTTTTTAAAAAGAGAGAAAAGCATACATTAATACTCTTGTTGCTTTGCTTTACACCTACTTTGAAGGTAGCTTTTCTTCCTCATCTATTTTTATTCCTCTATCTTGTAAGATTCTGACTTTTTAAAAATTTTCTTTTGAGAATGTCATCTACTCAAGGCTTCAACTGTCTCTCAATTAGTTCTATTGTCTGACTGCTTTTTCAAGAATATATCTCACATTATGATGCAAACATTTCACTCCACTTGACTGACCTGCCAAAAATAAAAATCATTTGTTCAAAACAAACTTATAAATCCTTTCTTTTAGGTACCTTCTTTAAATTAAACCCTATTCCATCTCAAAGTATGGTTCTAATTAAATTCTGGTTCTATGTCTTATTTTGCCACTTATATCCAGTCTGTTGTCTTTGCTATTCTCATTCCTGTCCTCTCACTTCGAAAGAAATGAAAGGTCTTGTTTCTCCTTTCCACTCCCAAATCATTTCACATACTGCCTGCTGAAGAGTCTGGTACCCCACTATCCTTACTATGTCACTACTGTAAAGGCCAACTGCTTGTTTCTATTTCAGTGTTCTCTATGTTCTTTCTGATCTCAGCCATCTTTCTCATCCCAACACCTAGTACTGCCTTCCTGTAAGTATATACCCTTTAACTAAAGCCAAACTGGATTTCTTACTGAACCCTACAAAGCTACTTTCATTTATGCAATTCTGCAGTCTGGGTTGGCATATCTTTACTATCTCTATCAAAAATTTCAACTGACACAACTCCTAGCCAACAGCATTCTCCCAAATCCTTTTTCTTGCCCCATACAATTACCCCAAATAAAATATGTACAAAAACATGAATAAGAAAATTAAAACCATAAGAATGCCAGAAAAGAAGTAGTATTTCTATTTATAACACTACTGTAGGAAACCTACAAGCAGTTAGAAAACCTAAAAGGCAGAAGGGAAATTCAACCATTTGCTAAAAATGAAAAACATGTAACAAATAGGAGTTAGAATATGAGACAGAGAGTTAATTTCTCTGAATTAAAAAAAAAACTCGTTAATATCAACACATGCAAAAAAAAGTTTTAATAAAACATAATTCATTCATGACTTTAAAAAAAAACTCTCAACAAAGAAGAAACAGAAACTGCCTCAATATGATAAACAGCATATATAAAAAAACTTACAGCTAACATCATACTTAATGGTTAGAAACTAAATGCTTTCTCTTTAAGATTAGGTACAAGACAAGGGTCCTGCTTCTCACCTCTATACAGATGTTCTAGTTAATGCAGTAAGAAAAGGAAGGAAAATAAAGATGTAGTTCGTATTAGTTTGTTTTTTCTCTTTTTGAGACAAGGTACTACATAGTTTGCATTGTCCTTCAACTCACTTTGTAGCCCAGGTTGGTGTCTCAAACTCACAGATCCTACTGTCTCAGCCTCCCAAGTGCTGGGATTACAGGTGTGTGCCACCACACCTGGCTAAAAAATATAAAGATTGAGAAGATCCTTGGGGCTGGGGATTTAACTCAGTGGTATATGCACTTGCCTGGCAAGCACGAGGTCGTGAGTTCAATCCCTGGTACCAAAAAAAAACAAAAGACAAGATCCATCTTTGTTCAAGAATAACAGGATTATCTATATATAATAGATACACAGAAAGTGAATTCTAATATAACTGCAGATTTTAGATAATAATAATATTCTAACATTGATTCATCAACCATGGCCAATATACTATGCCAGTGCAAGACACTAATTTTAATGATAGAGGAAAATGAGACAGGGAGAGAAAAACTATATGAGCCGTACTTTGTGCTTTATTTTTCTGTAAAACCTGTATTTTTTAAAAGTATATTATTTAAATAAACAAGCAAATAACCAAAAGAAAGCATTAGGATCTGAGGCAAAGAGCTGAATTCCTTGTAATAAAAATACACAATACTTAAAAGACAAAAGGTAAAAAATACAAATAGGCAGCTTATAGAGAAATAGTTCTGTGGTAGGAAGAACCGTTCCTCCCCCACAGTCTTAGACAATGTTACCTCAGACAGCAAAAGGGCTGTGCGGATGTAAGGAACCTGAGAAGGAGAGCAGCCTGAAGTATCTAGGAAGGCATGTTATAATCACAAAGAAACTTAAAAACAGACTTTCCCTCAGCTATGCTGAGAGGGAGACATGGTTGAAAATGGTTAAGAAATATTACTGGATGTGAAGATGCAGAATGGAGCCCAGAGAAAGGGATGTGACCATTCTCTACAAAGCAGAAAAAAAAGGCAAAGAAATAAATTCTTCCCCAGAGCCTCCAAATAGTTCATAGCTCTGTCGATACCTTGATGTTGGTACAGTAAAATCAATGTTGAACTTCTGACTACTGAACAGTAAGATAATGCATTTATGTTGTATAAAGCCATTACATCCATGGTAATTTCACAAGAGCAAAAAAGTATATACATAAGAAAGTTGGTTTTTTTTTTTTTTTGCTCCGGCTGGTGGTTTAGCTGCTACAATAGCCTTCTCTACTTTCAGTAAAGTCCCAAATGGGCGAGACAAGGCAAAATGGGGGTGGGCTTTTTGACAAAGTGGGGTGGACTGGTGTAGATGAAGGTAGCTTTTCCTTGCAGGAAGACAAGGTTCTTTCACTCATTCCTAGACAACTTGGAAAGGTTACAAGGGTTGGACCTCAAGGTGGAAATGAAACATGGTATTTGTATCTTGGATGAAAAGTACTATAAAAAAACATATCATATATCAGGGGGAACTCTAATGGAGAACAATCTTGATCTCTTCCCTCTCCCCTCCTTCCTGGTCACATATTAATTAGTCAGAGGGCATGACTTAAATTTCCTTCCTACTAACTTTGAAACAAGGTATGAAAGACTCTGAGTAAGTCATATACCACCAAGGCACCTATTTCTCTTTTGGTTTTACCTCATTGTACTTACCTGTCTGAGTTTGAATATTATATGGAAAACATACATGACAGGTAGTTAAATGCATAAAATTATAAAAAAGCTTTGTAAACCTGAAATACATTGTATTAATATTTTATGTAGCCAGGCATGGTTTTAATACTAGCATCCTGGGGGACTGAGGTAGGAGGGATACATGTTGTGCCTAGCCTGGGCAACTTAGATCCTGACACAAAATAAAAACATTCTTAAAAAGGGGCGAGCATTTAGCTCAGTGCAAAACCTCTGGGTTCATTACTGCACACACATACACAAAATTCACTGTTTTATATGCCTATTTGCTGAGTTGGTATAAAGGATATGTAATAGTAATTTTATGATTAAGGTAATTATAAGCATGATTGCAAAGTACTATGTTGTTACCAGTTGAATGTTGAGTTACTAGCTGCACAAGGCACTCAATTTCTGAGTCTCTTTCCTGTCTGTGCCCTGCCAACATCAGCAGACTACAGAGTTATAATCCCAAATACACACAGAATGTTCTGTACAGAAGTCCTGTATTATCAAGACACTTGTCTTATAGTTAATACAGTGAGTATTATCAGCTCTTCAATAAAAGGTATTATATTTGAACAAAGATGCTAATAATGCTAACAAAGATGCTAAACATAATTAACTCTCTCCAAAGACTGAGTTACTAGCTATTTTAACAAATAATTTAATAATGTTTTTCTTTTAAAAGTATAATTCCCTTATTATCCTTCCTCATCCATTGAAGCTTCTTTCTTATAAATTACTTTTATCTTTTAACAATTTTTTTAACTGACACAGCAATTGTACATACTGATAGGCTACAATGTGACAATTCGATACCTGTATACAATACATAAGGAACAGATCATCCTTAATGGCATAGCTATCACCCAAAACATTGTCATATATCACCTCATCTTAACTTCCATGAGCTATTTTAAAGATTATTTTTCAATACAATCCTAAGAACTTGGATTACCTAACTAGAGATTTATAAAAGCATTAAGGGCAGTAACTAATTTTCTGAAATAAAAAGCAATAACTTACCAATTATCACCACAGGCAAAGTCACTGATGAATCTTCAAGTGAAGGAGTTTCTTCAACTAATGGCATCGCTTTAACTTTTCGAACCAAATTATCATCAAAATATTGCACTAAGGAATTAAAAATCTCTCCTTCGGTTTCAGTGTCACTGTAATTTCTTTAAAGAAAGAGAGAGAGAGTCAACAGCCTTTAGAAAAATCAATCTCTATGCATTGTGTTTAGGGTATAGAGTACTCAATAGTTTAATAATGCTTTTAAATTGCTAGCTTGGTAAATGTCAACCTACATCACTTACTGGCCATAAATTCTCATTAGGTGTTTATCACTCCTTGCTATCTTGTGGGCAAGTTCCTATTATTACAAAGTTCTCTTTAATGACCAAAAGACAACATTATATTGGAGATATTTTATAATTCTAAGATTTTCCTTATTAAAAGGTGACTGCATCAAAGAAAACTGTCACATATATTTTAAGGAAAAAGTACTGCACTTACCACAAATTGGACATTTTGGTAAAAGAAATGAGGTATTATTTTTATGGTCAATAATATATTAATGTAAAATTTTAATGTTGATTTCCAATCTGTTTTCCAATTGCCTCTCCGGAAATTAGTTTTAACATTCTGTTATGTTCATGCAATGAACTGAGTACCCCGAACATGGTTAATGCTGTTATTTTAAAGATTACTTCAGAATAGAATGAGTTATTTTCCATCTTCATTCAGTCAGCAACAGCCAGAATGTCTGAGGGAATTAAACTTAGTAATTACAAGTAAATACATTTATTACTATTCCCCAACTGATTGAGTCAACTCACTTGTCTCAGAGGTGCACAAATAGAATTTGGCAGAGACAGAAATTTCTGCTTTGCTATAACCTTCGGATGTCCCAATTTACCTTAGGATGGGGGGGCAAGTTTCTTAAGATACTGACTTTTCCTGTACCAGAGGATTCCTTTCCATTTACAGTCATATTATGAGTAATGCAAGGATATTTTTTAAGAAATGTGTCAAACATTACAGCACTACACTAACCTCATAGTGTATCTGTGCAAACTAAGATAGCTACACTGTCACTAAGCAATTAATCTTATCGGACCACTATCCTACATTCAGTCTATCATTGATTAAAATATAATTGTGCAGTACATGGCTATATTTAGGCCTTTTATTTTTTTATTTTTATTTTTTTTTTCCTGTAGACAAGTAGGCTGTCACTATTAGCCAGGCCAAGATTTTCCTGTTTTAGCCAGGCATGGCAATGCATGCCTGTAATCTCCACCCTCAGCTTACCTAAATTTTTATAGCAAAGGTAATCTGTTTTAATTTTTTGTTACCACAGTCATTGCTGTAACTACTGCATGACAAACTATTTGTAATAAAGTTGTATCATGTTTGGTAAATAGTGGTTTCAGAGATGAAAAACCCTTAATCAAAAGAACAACAACAAAAAAACCAAATATGGTTAACTGTTTTTACAAAAAGCAATAGTAAAACAAGGTCTACTAGAAACTATTTCTTATAAAAAATTCAAAGGTTAAGATACATATTTAGCATTGCTGTGTGTTTTAGAGTATGTGCATGTGGTGTCACAAAAATGTCAGTGTCAAATTACACTCTGATTTGCAATTTGAACATTATATTTGAGAAAAGAATTTGAGTAATAAAAATTGACTTTTACTTTCTTTGGAAATTAAATTGGAAAATGCATCTAATTCAGGGAAGAGTAAAGAATAGTACCACACACACCTTTAGAAACAGTTATGATACTGTCAGGCTTCAATCAAGGTAGAAGACATCAGAGATGATTTGAAATCTTTTTTTCTTTTTTGAGACATTATTGTCCCGGTTTTCAAAATAAATTTAATAGAATGGTGCAAGCTTAATATCTGGATAACAAAAAGACTTTTTCCACATCATAGCAATACTTCTTTACATGGTCAAACTAAAATGAAATGCTTTATTACTTGAATTATGTTTTAAAGTCTTAGGGAGACTATAAGTTTTCTGAATTTTACTAAACTGTTAGTGCCATAAATGAGTCAGTCATACTCCTCATCTTCCAAAATAGGAATTATGAAGTTTGCTCTCTTGGAAAGCTGGCACACAGCTTTTGTACAGTTCCTATCAATTCAGATATTACACAAATCCTAAAATGTTGATGTTGCCATAATCTGTTATAGAATGTATATTTCTAACAAGGCTGCACAAATTGCATTAGTAAATTAGAAACAGATTTCTAAAGGACCTGGTAAACAACTTTTTTAAAACCTTAGACAAAACAAAACTTTTTACAGTGATAATGAAACAGGCTGATTTTCCTTCCTCTCAAAACCAAAACATGTCAAGTACTTTTGTTTTCACTCTTACTCCAGCTTTTTGTGCAGAAATAAGGAGACTATTTATCACCTGGCATTAGTGGTAAGAAAAAGAACACTAATTGGCCCATAGTGTTCAACTGTAAACCAAAGGTGCCAATAAAGCTCTTGGACAGTAATTTCTAAAAGGGTTGTTAGTTTCTCAGGACCTTAGTTTAACAAACTTTTACTATTAAGAAATCGAATTTCTAACACTCCAAAGCAAATCTGATACTCTCAAACCCGAGGTGGTACATGCCTGTAATCCCAGCACTAGGGAGGCTAAAGTAGGAGGATCCTTGGGAGTTCAAAACCAGCCTGGGTTACAAATTGAGCTCAAAGTCAGCCTGAACTGCACGGTGAGATTCTGTCTCAAAAGGATAAAAATCAAAAAAAGAAAGAAAGAAAACCACTGTCTGTCAAGCAGAACAACTTGTCAGAAGTTATAACTCAGCAGTCTATTATATAAGATCATGGGGGTTTTTTTTTGGTTTTTTTGCAGTACTAAGGATGGAACTCAAGGGTGCTCTGATGCCTGACTACCCCTGAGCTATATTCCACTGCCCTCTTTTTGAAAGAAGGTCTCACTTTTTTTCAAGCAGGACTTTGTGATTCTCCTGTCTCGACTCCCTAACTGCTGGAATTGTAAGCATGTACCACTTCACTCTGCTCAGTAAGGTCTGCAACATTCAGAATTTAGATTCATAAAAAGTAACGGATATTGGGAAACAGGAAGAAAATGTTCAAATGGGGAGGGGAACAAGAAAAGGGGACAGGCAGATGAAAGAAATAAAAGAAAAAAATGAGAAAAGAAAAAAGGAAACAAAGCTTTTGTAAATACAAAGGGCAGGAGTGATTGAAGGGAGGGTAGGGGAATGTGAAAAAAAGAATCAAATTATATCATGTACAGATACAAATTCTCTACAGTGAATGTGATCACTATGTATATCTAAAATGTATCAATAAAATCTGATTTGGGGGAAAAAAACCTGAGAAGACTAGCATGTTGCTATTACAACACGAGTTCATTCTTCTGTGCCTTACATCTTTTTGGTAAAGCTTGTAAACCTCTTCTCTCAATGTTATTGAACATATGTAGGACTTCAAAGGAAACCACTACAGTAATTTTAATAACCCTGTAGATATACGTGTATATGGGTTCTCTAAAAGTTCACTGATGTGTTAATAATGTAATTTAAAAGAAATGATAAATAGTATTTCTAGATATCTGCAACTACTGTGACAGGAAAGTATTTGTGATTTCTATTGATAACAGCCACAAATACTTTGATTTGTTGCTTATATTCATAACTGGAATGTTAGTGAGTTTAGTGAAAATAATCTATCTTTCCATCCTGCATTTTATCAATGAACTGCCTGTATCCTATCTAGTTCATTAAAGAACTCTTGAAGAGAGTTTGCTATTTTACAAAAAAAAAGTCACGTATCATCATTTGGAACATTCATACAAGGACTTAAGTCTATATAGTACTAATCTTACCATTGCTTCACCTCACGTTTAAAAAATAGTTCCTGCTATCTCTGGTCTTTCTCCTTTTAACTGAAGTACTACTGCACAATTGTGCTCAATCTAGAAAACATCTTCACAACTACATTAAGTTTTATATTTTATCACACCTAAAAACTTTCCCCATCATTTGAATGTAAAATTTCCATTTTTCATATTTCTACCCGGTAACACGGCTTACAATGACTAATAAGTTAAACTAGTCAGAACCTATTTGTAACTAGGCTACGACACTAAGACTTAGTTCCTTACCTTCCTTCAACCCAGCAGTAACTTAGAATTTTTTTTAAGTAATAAACATTTACTTAATAAAATAAGTAATAGCCACTGAGCTAAATACCAAGTAATAATAAAACTTGGTAGGACTTGAAGTCTCCGCTCCCCGTGACCAACTGCCCCGGGCCTAGCGCTCTCGCAGTCCCGTGACCGCGCGGCCCAGGGTGGGGATCGGGCGACCGCGGTGTGGGGACCCCAAGCGAGGACTCAGCCCCGGACGGCGGGAGCGGGGGTACCTGCGGCCCCGACCACTCAGCCCCAACTCTGCCTGGCCCGGAACCGAGCGCCCCCACAACGCCCTCGCCCCACACGCGAGTCACCTGAGATGCCCGGTCAGGGAGCAGCGGCAGCACCACACCGGCATGGGGCGCGGCGCGAGGGGCGCCCGAGAGCGGCCGTCGCCGCCTCTTCTCCCCGCAGGGCTGCCCGCCCCGGGCGCCCGCTCGCTCGGGGCTGCAGGGTCTGCCGGGCGCCCCCACCGCGCGTCTTTCCCCGACCGTGCGGCCCGCCGGAGCTTAGCGGCGATGGAGAGCCGCTCCGCGCAGCAGCTTCCGCTCCTCGCCAGCGAATAACCCGGCGCAGTGGCGAGGGCCTCCGCGGCCGCGACGGGGCGGGGCGGGGCGGAGCGGGCCGCCGCGGCGCGAGCTCCTCCTCGCAGGTGCGGCGTAGGCGAGCCCGGCGATTGGTAGAGCGCGGCCGCGGCGGGGGCGTGGCCCGACGAGCGGGGCGTGGTGTCACAGGGCGGGGCGGGGCTGCGCTCCCGCGCCGCCGGGATCTTCCTGGCCTGCGACCCCCGCGGAGAGCGGGTTTCCGCGAGGTGCGGAAGAGGGCTCTGGGTCTGCGGGACCCCAGCAAGAGGACGTTTCGCGTCCGCGACCCTGTGGGGTTCCCAGGAAGCCCGAATTTACCGCTGCTGGAAGCCCAGCGTAACACAGCTCTCTGTGCTAGCTCTGGACCCTGCGTCACTCAGCAAACCACAGGCGCCCGGCCCCGCTCAGAGGTTCAGATTGTGGAAGTCCGTCTTCCTGGGAGGGGTCAGCTCCCCTCCTTTAAGTAAGTGGCTCTCAAATATCCACCCGTCAGTCGCCTCCCTCATACCCCCCAGTCCGTGTGGGGGAGGGGAAGGGGACGGGCAGAAGGCAGGTTTGACACCAGGGTGCTCCAGCGGATTGTGATGCAATTAGGGGATAAAGGCATTCTGATTGTGAGTGTCCCCATTTGTGAAAACTTTAGAGACGGGCACCGGGGCCTCGGGGCAGACATCTAGGAGGGATAGATTGCATACTGCCCTACAGAGATCTTTCCACCTTCCTGACGTCCCTCCCCCCATTATTTTGGAGGTTGAAAATATAAGATAGATATGTTTATATGATATGAAATTTTTTAAATTTGTTTTTAAGTTTAGTTTTGCTTTTGTTTTGGAGACAAGGTCTCCATCAGCCTCCCAAAGTACTGGGATTATAGGAGCACATCACTGCGCCCCGCTTTTATATATAGTTTTATGTATTTATTTATTTTAGTACCAGGGATCAAACTCACGACCTCACACTTACCAGGCAAGCGCTTGAGCCACTGAGCTAAATCCATGACCCTAAAATATAGTTTTAAAAACAAGGTTCCAAAGATTTGTTTGCTTAGTGTTGAACACGCTTGGAATTTGGATTTATTTTAAATTCTCAGGCACTTAAAGAGAACTGTAGGACTTAATTTAACTCTAGAGTTAGCCAATCTAAGGGTACTGTATATTCACCAATTTTTAAAAATCTTTTTCTCCTCAGGATTACTAAAGGAACAGAATATACAGATATAGATATTATTTAAAGAAATCATGGGCAACCCATTAAGGACCTCTCCTGTCTCTGAGGAGCTATTCCTATTCCCCATTCCTTTTCTCCAGTAAATTTTCCTATTTTTACTTAGGAAAAAAAAAATTACAAAGTAGGCTTACAGTGGTAGCTTGCAGAGTCAGGTGTGGGAGAGTGCAGAAAGACTGCCTGGGCGCTGCAGAGCTGGAGGATCCCATCAAAAGTCCAAGTCCTGTAGAGTCCCTTCAGAGTCCACTCGAGGCAGAAAGGTCTGCACTGGCAGGCTGGAGAGTGACATCCAAAGGCAAGGGAAGGCTGGAGCTCTAACAGAGATGCAGAAGCCAGACTTCCTGCTTCCCTTTTTATTCCATCTAGGCCACAAGCTTATTGGTTGATGCCACATACACCCAAGAGTGGTTCTTCCCTCTTCAGTAAAGTGTCATCCAACCACCAGAATTGTTCTCAAGTAATCCACTAGGCATTTCTTACTCAGGTTGACACCACAGTTAGCTAACATACCCCTCTTTGAACTACTGCCTGCCTGACAGGTTTGTTTTGATGTTGGTTCTTAGAGTGAATATGGGAGTAACTTTTCCCTTAATATTCTTATCATTGTTATTTTAAAAGGTCTGAATTTGTCACCGGTGCGCCAATCCAATTCAGGGCAGAATTGAATAACTTGTAAGAATATTTATAAGTGTTCTATGTTTTTCCTTTGTGACTTTGTTTTCATTTTGAGTTTTCTTACAGTATTTTCAGAACAGATAATAAAGTGGGCATGTCACATTTTGGGCTTCATCTGGTTTGTATTTAACCTTGTGAATGTGCTTATTATAATTTACATTTAATAATGGTTTTTCATTAAACTAGGTCATAGTAACTAGAGGATTTTTCCAGTGGTAAATGGGACATAACAGAATTTTCATATTTTTATTTTCAGGTAGTAGTTGTGAAATCTTTTAAAAGTTTATAAAAAGAAATCAAGATCACTGAGGATGAGGAAACAGATTCTGTCAGTGAGAGTATAAATTGGTGTGTAATCCCAAACTCTTTTCACTCATTTGCCTTATAGGAGCTCAGTGCTCCTTTCACAAAGGGCTCACATACAGTATACAATACAGTATATACACTATATTGTATACAGTATACACAACACAATGTATATAGCTCATAGCACCATGCATGGTACCTTCTGAGTGTCTGTGTCACCTGGTTGTAGAAGCCTTACCTAATATTCTTGTTGCTATTCTATAATGCCAGCATTTTATGTATTAAATTATAATGTAGGGGCTAAAAGGATGTCTGTACTGGAGTCTGCACTGTGCCTGTCGTGTGACCTGGGTGCATTACTTGGTATCTCTGACCATTGTTTACTGGTCTGTAACTTGAGGATAATAGACCTTACTTCATTGATTGTGAGGATAAGAAAATGTTTAAGAGCATGACCATGCCTGGATCAGATCAGTGGACAAATAAATGTAGTTTTAGTTACTGTGACTAATATTGTAAAATATTTTCACATTTTCATTTTGGGTTCTTTGTTTTTTTTGGTTTTTGAGGGTTTTTTTGTATGGGGATCAAACTCATGACCAATGCATGCCAGGCAGGCACTTATGCCACTGAGCTATATCCCCGGCCTTATTTTCACATTTTTTTAGAAGCAAAATCTAGAAACTATGTGCTATGAACTGAATTGTGTTCCCCTAGATTTGTATGTTGAAGCCCTAGCCTCCAATGTGGCTGTTCTTGGAGATACAGCCCATAAACAAGTAATGAAGGTGAAATTAGTACAGAGAGGATACTGGGGACCGAGGAATTCACTCCCCACTACTCACTTGAGCTCCACCACCATCTTAAGAGCTTGTATAATCCCAGACCAAAGCACATGCAAGCCCCTTTTTCCCTTCTCACTTTTGAGTGCAAGAGCCTGATTGTCTACATGATGTGAATTATTCTTTTTTCTGTCATCCATTTGTTTCTGGGCTTCAATAAAAGTTGCTGCTTTTCCTTTATCCCTGTGTGCACACTTTGCAATTTATTACCATACACAGGAACATGGAAACTGTCAGATATACCACACAATAACAAAATGAGGCTGTAAGGATGGGGCCCTAGTCAGTTATAATTACTGCCTTATAAGAAGAGGAAGAGACACCAGAGCTCACTCTCTCCAGTGGAGGGTACAGCATAAAAGGACATACTGGGAGGAGACCCTTACCAGGAATCAAACCAGATGATACTCTACTCTTGGACTTCCAGCCTCTAGAACTATGAGAAAACAAATTTCTATTGTTTAGGTTACCTAGTCTATGGTATTTTGTTACAGTAACCCAAGCTAACACACTGTTTTTACGCTTTCTAGAAGCAATCAAATTGTGATTACATGTGTATGTGCAGTATGTGCAGTACTGGGGACTGAACTCATGGCCTTCAAACTGAACTATATCCATAGCCTTTTTTAAAAAAATGCTTTTTATATTTTGAGATCGGGCCTCACTAAGTTACTAAATTGCCCAGGCTGGCCTGGAACTTGTGATCCTCCTGCCTCAGCTTCCTGAATGGGATTATAGGCATGTGCCACTACACCTGGAAAACAAGTACATTTAATGTCAGCTATTCCAAATGAATTGTGTTTCATAAAGTGTCAATGGATTATGTCAGAAAAGCCAGTATTTTGGTAGTATAAAAGAGTTCTAGAGAACATTCTAGGGAAAGTTACACTTTTATTAACTTGAAACTTTGGGAAGCGTAGATATCTTTCACGGTCATTTTCTACAAGCCCATTGATACTTGCTGGTTATAGTAGGGTATCTGTTTAACTGCGAAACTGGAATTCTCATTGCATCAAATAAATTCTCCATCTAGATGGCAGATAGTAGGAATGCTACCCTGTGTACATGCAAAATTGGGAATAGCAACTATAGTGGGTTCTTAAGATGAGGTTTGCTACCACAGTTGGATCTTAGGAGACAAAGCAAAATAACAAGGGGGCTTTCCACTAAAAAAGTACAGTTTACTCTGGTGAAGATTATAGCAGTTAGGTTTAGTTGCAGAGAATAGAACTCACAGAATTTACCTTAGTTAATCTAAGTATAAAAATTTCTTTGGCGCAATTATGCATTTTGCAGAGTCATAGGAGGGCTGAAGAAACAATAGAGGAAGGACTGGGAACAGTTTCCAAAATTGCACTTCAAGAGGTCATAAGGGAGCTGCTACCCATCTGTGAAGAAATCCCCTTTCAAGTCAGAAAGCTACAGTTGCAGCTGCTGTCTCTAGAATTATGCCTGACATGTAATATTTTAATTTTGTAAAATATGCTTCCTTTTAGAACAAAGTGAGGAACTTCCTTTGTTCATTGCTGTATGCCTATCATGTATGCTTAGATGTTCTCCCAAAGTCTCAAGGCTCATAGGTGGGGCTTTTGGGAGGCGATTGGATTTCGGGAGCATGCTATTGGTAAGTGGAAGGAGCTATCCCCCTCTTTCCTCCCCTGATCTCTGCTTCTTGCCTGCCTGCCCTGCCATGAGCAATTCTCTGCCATGCTGCCGTGTTTGGACTATGAATTGAAACCTCTACAAACTTTGCCAAAATAAATCCTTTCCTCCCTTAGGTTATGGGTGTCAAGTATTATGGCTCAATGACAAGAAAGTAAGACAATGTCCAACACTAAAAATTGATCTTGGCTTGTGGTAGTAGTGAATCCAAGTAATCAGGTAACACTTGGTAAACCCAGAGGACTAACAGAGTAAGCTTTGAACTAAGAAGGAAAGAATATTAGTTAAGAGAGTTTTTCTGTATCATTGTTTGTAAGATCAATTTGTGGGTCCTGTTGCATTATAACAAGATTGGAGAGAATGATGTAGAGAAAAACAGAACAGAGATGGAGAGAATGATGTAGAGAAAAACAGAACAGAGGACAAAAGTCATAAAAATTAATCTAGATTTTTAGTATTAGAATAAAAGTTTCAGAAACAGAAAAAGAAGATAGTTGGATGAAAACCTATTTAGCAACAGGTTTGTTGACTTGTAGACAAATTAAGGGAGACATGGGTCTACTGATGTAAAAGAACTACTGAGTGCTGAATAGGAAAAAGGAAAAGGTGCACATGTAGATATATCATGAAATAAAGGATAGCAAGAATAAAGAGAAAATTCTAAAAGTTTCCCAAGTGCACATTCAGGTCCTATATTAAGGAACGAGTCAGGATGGCAACAGATATCTCACCAATAGGACTCAGTATTGAAAGACAATGTTTTAAAACTTCCAAAGGAATATTATTGCTTTAAACCTGGAATTCTATCCCAACTCAAGGACATCAACAGCATGAAGGCAGAACGAAAAAGAAAAACACAAACCTAGAAAGATTTACTTCCTAAGTAATACTTATTATTACTTTAGGATGTTACTTGAGAACACAGTCCATCAAACTAAGGGAATTGTCAAAGGAACTGCAGCAGGTTGTATCTGAAACACACTGGAACTAATTCAGAAAAAGCAATGAAGGGAATGTTTGAGGTGGTGGTTAGATAGCAGGGGGCCTATCCAGACTGAAAGACTACAGGGCTATATGAACTGCCTATAGAGGGGAAAAAGAGTTACTGATTTTCAGACTTACACTGCACCTGTAGACGTACGAAGCCACCTGTAGACAAGTAAGAATTACTTAACTATGAGTATAGTACAGGTTGTAATGTTTAGCATTATAATGTAAAAGAAAACAACTAAGATGGAAAGAAGGATCTGGTATATAAACTTCTTGTTTGACTGCATAGAGTTGAAATGAGAAACTTGCCTTTAAATGTGAAATTTAAAATTACAAAAGTAATTTGAGATGAGAAAACTAACAATAGTGAAATAACTTATTAGATGTTTCAAGAAGGGAAGACTTATGTGGTTTTATGTAGTTAAATCCTTATCTTTCATAATAGAAAGTAGATATGCAAGATCTAACACTGATATATCAAGAATTAGCATCATAAGCATGTTATATACAGACAGAAGAGAACTAAAAACAATGCAAAGTGATTGTTTCTAGAAACAAAATTGGAAGGATTTGGAAAAATGAGTTGGGAACCTGTTGCTTTTTGCATTCAACCCTGCTGAGGTAACAAATTTGTGTGAGAAGCACACAAAAATGAAATGGACTTAAGAATTGGGGAAATGGATATTTTGTCATGATAATGCTAAAACTTAGAAATGCTTATTGTTTCCTTTTCAAATTAGGTATTCAACAAATTTGAAGCCAACTATGTTGTTACCCTTTTCTGTATACCTGTTACATTTTCATTCTCTAATACAAACTTTTCAGGCTTCTGGCATTCACACAGTGTTGTTTATTGCTATTGTGACGACAACAGAAATGAGGCATTGAAAGAGAAATGTGGTCAAACTTCCTCTCTGAGAGGGATAGACAAGTCCCAAGCCACAGCAGGCTATTTGTACTACTGAAAGCTCTAAAAGGTTCACCATCACTGGTGTTGGTATATGGTGTTATGTATGACATACAATTTCTGCTTAATTGATTGGCATAGCAAAACAAAGTGTCAAACCAGTTTGTCAAACATTTTTGTTCTGATATTTGTAATATAGTTAAAAATCTCAGAAAAAAATAACACTAACTTCCTTGAGCATTTGGCATAGTTATGGCCTTTGAAGTTTTGGTATATTTATGGTGTAAATAAAAAATGTGTAACTTTTATTTCATTAAGTTATTCCGGTTATTTCATTTATTGTTATTTCATTAAGTTATTCTGCCCCCTCCCACTTTACAGTTCTAATATCTCATCTGTTGTTATTCTTAGTCTATCCCCTAGTATTTTGTGTTGCCTGTTCCTCTGCCTAGAACACTTCCGCCATATACATATGGTAACTCTCACATCTCAGTGAGGCTTATTCTAGCTTTGTATTTAAAAGTTCTCCCAATATCAGGTATTCTCCCAATTTTTATTGTAGTACTTACCATTTTCTTTTTTTTATTTTAAAAAGCCAAACAGAAAAAAAAAGGATAAAAGTAATACAGGATTTTTTTAAAAAGTAGGAAATTAGCATTAGTTAACATATTACATATTGTTATTCTTAGAACTAGTTGTTCAGGTTACAAGATCTAGGCACAAAAAATGATCAAACAGTGACAGCACAATCTATTCTTTTTGATGAACTAACAGAGATTAGTAGTATAGTTATCTATCTTACATACATATAAACACAGTTATATGTGTATACTACTTTCTGACATATAATTTGCCTGCATGTATCTATTGTGTTCCTGTTTGTTTCCTCTCACTAGAATAAAAACCAGTAAGAAAGTTATTTCATTTTATTAGTGAAATTTAAGTGTCTGAGATGGTATCTAACACTCAATAAATATTTGTTGGACTTTGATGGCCTCCTAAATAGCATTTAGCTCATTATAGCTATAAAAGATATGTGCTTATCCATATTAGATAATATGTATTTGGAATGTGCTAGCATTACGCTGTTATATAAAGTCTTTGTAGCATTATAAATCTTCCCTCGCAAATGTTTTGTCTTCTAGTGAAGCATGCTGTGTATCTGGGCTGGGAGTCAGATCTGGGCTTTCAAGCCTCCTTTGTCTGTTAACTAAATGTGTAATATCGGGCAAGTTATTTCCCTTCTCTAAGCCTCACTTATATAATCTATAAAAGAAAGATTGGAATAAATGAACTTGAAGTTCTGTTCTTTTAAACAGTATTTTGTTACCAGTTGTGAGCTTGAAATAAAATTTTTCTTGTGAGAGCCGCTAAAACATTACAGATATCTCAGATTGAATTTGGTGTAGTGGTTGAATTACCTTTTTGGAATCAAATTGTCTTTATTTTAAACCTTGCTTTACTACTTTCTACTAGAGTCAGCAAGTTATTCTTAACAATATTTTCTGATAGATGGGGTGGGGGTGTTCATGGAAATAAAGAAGTACGTTTGAATAAGTGAGAAAAGCAAAGGCTATTTTTTTGACCTTGACATTGGAAGGGAGTCAGTGGTTATCACTTGTAATTTGGCAGAGTTTCAAAGCAGACAAAAGAGTAAAACTTCAGGCAGGCCCTGATTGGAGGCTGTTGGCACTGGAAAACCATAGGCTAGTTAACTAGAACCACAGTTGAGTTCTAGTGATTGGTTACTGAATTTCTCTGTTTGGCTCTGAATTGGAACTGGGGACAAAAATCAGGGGACCTGGCAGTTCCTAATCAAATCCTTACCATTTTGGAGACTGATTGTTATAGAAGTTTTACTAAGTTTAGCTTCCTAGATTGTCACTAGAGTTAGCAACTTGACTTCCTGCAAGTCTGATTTATACTATACCAGGCTGTCTTCCAAGGGTGTTTATTATAAATAAGGTGATTTCCTGGCCAGGATACACGTTGTTTGCTAAAAATTCTACTTTAATGTGTGGTCATGTCATGTATTTGCATATTCATACTTTTGAGTTCATAAGAATATGATAAAATTTTAATATCTTTCATAGAATTAAGCCTTTTTATATTATAATCATATTAAAAGTAGGAATAATTCAGTCAATTCAGTTAATTTACACAGACATTTCTTTTAGTTTATTCTAGTTAAGCACTAATTTAATACTACAATTGCATTATATTTGTATGATGAAAGTAACTTGGCTAAGTTATTGAGAGAGTATTGACTATAGAAGAAAATGATTTTAGCTTTTTTAATAAATGAGTTTACTTGATTTAAATATAGCTGCTTTGTTCATGTTGTGTAAACCTCCCTGGTCAACATATTGCAAAATACATTACCTTCCCTTAATCCATTTGATCTGTTAAAAAGGCTTAAAATAAATAGAACTATAAATATCTTTTCTAACTAAACATCTTCAGTGCTTATTTGCCTATTAAACTAGGGAAAATGTTATGATGCATGGCAAAATATTTTTGGAAAAGGATTCATTTCCTCCAGAGCCTTCAAAAATTTTAAATTTATGTTAGCCAAAAAGATCATTTTATGAAGAACTGATTATTTTCCATTTTAAGCATATTTCATTATTTTGCTTTAAGTTTATTCTCTTTTGGTTTAAAGTCCTAATCTCTCCAATGAATAAAAGGGTCTTATAAGATAGCAGTTCTTTTATGTATATAGTATGTATAACATTGTTAAATTGTTAGTAAACTTGGATCTGAGTCACAAGAGATACTTAACAAGTAACACTTTTTGAACCCTTTTCTATTGAATATCCACATCTATTTTGCACTTATTTCCAGAGAATTGAAAAAAAAAAAAACACGTGATTGTCAAATACACCAAGGATCAGTTATCTGGCAAAAAATTTGAATTTTTACCATTATATAATTTATTATTAATATGTTTCCATAGTACACAAAGAGTTGTTATCTTAACATTTTAAGGCATTTTATAGTAATACCAATATTACCAGATACTTCGTATTACTATAATTATATACTTATTCCCCATATAGAAACAGATTTTTATGAATCCTATACATATTCTCTTTAATCATAAGTACTTCTTAAATTTTATTTTAGAATATGACCATGTATGGTATAGTTAAAATAATTATTTCACTGATTAGTTACCTGTTTATTATAACTATATCTGCTAAGGGTATTTTTCTGTAGGATTGCCAAGAAATATGCTAATTTGTATACATTTTACATAACTTATGCACTATCATTAAATCAGTGAACACTCATGGTAAACATTTTAAAAATTTAATGTGGCATACAGAACTCAAAATTGGAGATTGAAATAAAATTTCAAAGGACCATGAAAAACATATCTAGGATTTCATGTATAATTTCAAGGAGAAAAGTTAATCTTCTTTGTTATTTAAAAATTCTGTGTTTACAAGCGTTAATTTCCAGAGTTAAATAACACAGGATTCCAGAGCTTTAGATAAAGCAATTAAAGAAAATAGATTTTAATTCTATCCACTGGTTTTTTTTATGACTATATATTATATCTGCAAAAGCTTTCTGTTTGGCTCTTATAAATTTGTCCACTCTTATTTAAAATACTGCCTTGCTCTTTAATTATGATTCTTATTCCTTCTGTCCTATAAATATTTATTTCAAAATATCTATAACTAGGCTGTCATTTTTCTTTTTTTTAAGTTTTATTTAAAGAGAAAAAAGCAAAACGGAAAAAGGGGTAGAAACAATACAGAATTTCAGAAAAAAAATAAACAGTAAGAAATCACTAGTTGATAAATTGCATATTGTCTTCTTAGACATAGTTGTTCAAGTTACAAAATTAAAGCATACAAAGTGGACATTCAAGCAGTGAGACTGCAAAGAAGTTCAGTGATCCACTAACAACTTAGCAACATGGTTATCAGTTTTACACACTTAAACATACATGCAGCCGTATCCTCTAGAGCACTTTCTTTTCTTCTTTTTACTTTTTAAGTCCATTATCTGCTTAGTTATATCCTGTTTCAGGTTGCTCAGTACCTTACCGACTTATTTTGTTGTTGTTACATACTTTTAATCACCTTATATAATTCTGTTGCCTTGTTTTTGAGTTTCTCCTCATCCATCCTCCATGGATCAGCTTTGGTGGAGTTGGGAGTTTTTTGGAGGTATTTTGTTACTTTGTTATCTACTTTTTTTTTTTTTTGAAGGTAGCAAAATACAACAGAACAAGACAGAACAAACCCATGCCATGCAGTGCAGTGAAACTAGCACAGAACCTCACAGCAGATCACCAGGACATGAGCAGTATGCACAATAGTACATCCTATTCTGTTCACATTAGCTGTACTTTCAATCAGGTAGAGCAAAATGGAAGAAAATATCAAACTTATAAAAACAGAATATTGAATAGAGCAGTACCATTAATCAAAACTGAGCAAAACAGTGATAAAAATATTTGCCTTCAAAGAGATGGTAGAAGGAAATACCCCTTACTTGCCATGCTGCATACATTCATCCTCCCAAGAGATACTCAGCCGGTGCCAACTTGCTAACGGGGTCAGGGGTAGTGGGTGGATCGATGTCTGATCCTTAGCCCATGCACCAGCAGGCCCCCAGCTGCTTACCAGGGCAGCAAGTAGGCTGCCTGTTCTCCCAGGCTATCATTTTTCTACTCTTTGATATACAAGTTCTCATATTTGTTGTGTCTGCTGATACTCTCTCTCAGTGATTCATTTCATCAAACAAATTATAATGGACAACTGTAAATTCATCTCCAGGAGGATTCAACACAGGATGTTGAATCTTAACCACAGGGCAGTTTTCCATTTGCCTCTGCCTAAATAGGATGGGTTTTGCCATACATATCTGAATCAGTTTAATACAGACATGTTAGTTTATGAAAATTTGAGCCAAGCAGACAGAATAAATTTGGACTCCACAAATATGCACAGGCTGAGGTGCTGGCTTCCAGTGGTGAGCTGGCTTCCAGTGGTGATGAGTTTTCTACTAAAGTGCCTACACAGAGAATAAGTGTCCTTGAGGTTTCCTAAGCAATGTCAATGGTTAAAGTTTTTCCATTTCATGAAATAGTCTGCCCCTTATGACTTCTGTTTGTGCTCAGTGAAATTATAGTTATAATTATGGTTGGTCAGGGCACTCTTCATGTATGTTTATCAGAATTTGATGTACCACTATGGAGTATAATATTTAGTTTTAAAACATCATTAGCTAAGATGACCTTGTAATATATCCTCTCTATCAAAGCACTTTAGAAATAAAAAAAAAGCTTATTATTATTCATTACTTTGTAGCATTGGGTACAAAACAGTCCAATCCCTGGTAAACTAGCACATATATTATCACCCTGTAGTGTCAGATATTTTGATTTCTGTTCCAGCTTACTAATCACTGCCCAATATTATTTATTCCTTCTTAATTTCTAGACATCCAGGGACTTATCTGTCAATTTCTAACTTGACAGTATATCTAAATCTTCCATTATTATGTTTGATTCATGCATTTATATTGGGAGGAAAGAGTTCTTCTAATATCAGCTTCTATTAATGTGTTAACCTGAAATTTATGGATTTCTTTAATATATACGTCTTTATAATCTTCCATTGTTTTATTATTTCTTATAAATTCTAATGGTGCTTATTATTTTATCACTGTAATTTACTTGTATCATGAATAGAAAGATGGTAAGTAAATAGTTTTTCCTTTTTAAATGTCACCTTAAATTTGCTGACTCTTATATTGCCTGTTTTCTTAACTTTATCATTCCAGGGTACATTGAAATAGTTCTTTTTTGTTTTCTTTTAGCTTGAATTCACTACAGATAACACCATATTATTTTTGGGATTTTATTACTGCCAATAAAACTACTTTGGCAGTAGAATTTATATCTAGTTACTTATTGGTCAAAGTCAAGATTCCATTCTATGAGAGTGGGATCTAAGCTTTTTAAGCTAAGAAAGTTCTAAATGGACTAAAGTACCAGCAAAACTAACTGGAAATAACATTGATACATGGAACAAAATATGGCTCTTTTAAAATCTAAATTAAGTCAAAGTGAATGCTAGAGTTTTGTCCTGCATTAGAGACCTAGTTACCAGAACTGTGAATACAGAGTGATTCAAGCTGAACAAATCAGGCAGGATCCACATGTACTGAGTTTAGACATACATGGCACAACCACAAATTAAATGAGTCCAAGTGAAATATCTGCTTTTAGAGAAAGAGTTACAGCTGATGGGAGCAGCTTCATTGTCTAGTTATTGCTTTCATTAAATAGATCCTTTTCTTCCAAATGGTCTCTGGTTACTTCATTTGGACCCTGCAGGCCCAGGCAGAGCACTCAGGACTGCCAAGGCATACTTGGCGAAAGGCAGTAGTTGGCAGTAAGCCTTTATTTTGGTAAGCTGGCTTCCTGGGAGCAGTTCAGCTGACTGCCTCCCATATCTCCTCTGCTTTATTGGTCCTGACTTTTTGCCTGTGATGATGGTCCAGCTTCTGCTTGCTTTATATTTCTATGTAGGTCCTTCTGATGACCAACCCATCCTGATGGGCTTTATTCAATAAATCTTTTTACTTTCTGAAATTGAGGATGTTCTATCAACTGTTTTTCATTTATGTTTGATATTTCTTGGTTTTGTCTATGAAGATACACTTTACAGCCAAATGAAATAAAATAGAGTTAAGAGTTTATTTACCTTGACAGAAGAAAATATTATGTTCTTTTATTCACAGTAGTCCTTTTAAATGTCTTTTAATAGTCCTTTGATTGCTTGGAAAAGTATCATATTTTTGAAAATATCAATACAGTCACTACTTTTTCATAATAGTGTGTTCATTTGAACATTGAAAGAAAAACTGTGCATCTCATGCAAACACAGAAACTACATGGAAGCACCTTTGTGGGTCTGTTCTGCCCAATGTGTTTAAATTGCACTCTGGAAAATTTTAATAGATGTTATTGTTCATGTTTCTTCTTTGCACTCCCTGGTATACCTGCATAGTTTTGGATTCCATGACAAATTTGTCAATTCACGTGCTACTGAACAAGTATTCTGTATTTTAGTGTCTGCCTGTTTGTCTAAGCAGTGAATAGCTCTAATTGTAGATGTTGGAATCATTAAGAACCTAAATCTTATGTCTCAGCACAGCATACAATATAATTTAGCTTATTTTCACTGCTGCTTATCTTGTAAAAACTCCAGTGACTCTGAAATCCTAGTAATTGTGTCAATACAGCAAGCTATTTCTTATCTCAAGCCTTTGTACCAGTTGCCCTCTTTCCCTGAAATGCCCTTCCTTTTTTTATTACTGAGTAGAGTATGAACTGCTGCAATCTGTTTACCAGTTAGTAGACACTGGAGTTGTTTCCATCTTGGAGTTAACATGACTAGACTTTAAAATACAAAACTTCTTCAAACATTTGCATGCAGGTATTTGTGATACATATTTTTATTTTATTTGGGGAAATACCTAGGAATGGGATTGCTGAGCCATAAGGAAAGAGTGGGCTTAAGAAATTTCCAGACTCTTTTCCAAAGTGGCTGTAGCACTAGTAATGCATGAGTGTTTTATTGCTCTGTATCCTTACCTATACTTAGTATTTTCAGTCTTTAATTTTTAGACATCTGTTACTCTGTAGTAGCATTTCATTACTGTTTTATTAGCTTTTCATGAATGACTAACATCATTGAGCATCTTTGTTTCTTTGAAATTCATATATTTTCTTTAGTGAAGTGCTTATTCATACTCTTTGCCCATTTTATTGGGTTGTTTTTTATTATTGACTTGTAAGAGTTCTTTTAGGTTCTGATACAAATTCATGATCAGAGAGAAGTTCCGTATATAAGGATAAATTCAATTAATTTCTTAATAGTCACTAGTATAGTAAATTTAGTGAAGGAAGTTGTGAAGCATTGACACTAACTCTTGAAAATGAGTTATAAGAATCATACCACTAAATATAACTACTCTTAATATTTTGTCTATTCCTTTCTGTAATAAACATATGTACAGATATAAATGCATGATATTTACATACATAGATACATACACTTTTAAAATTCTGCTTTCATTAAATGTTTTTTTGAAAATAATAGTTTCCTAATAGTATACCCTAATTTTTATATCTTACCATATTTAATTGTATTCCTTGCTGTTGAACATTTACAGATAAAACATGGAATTTAGGAACTTAAATATCTTCACTGGGAAATTCCATGCTGCACTTGCATTCGTGTGTGTGTGTGTGTGTGTGTGTGTGTGTGTGTTTATCCCCAATGTAGCACAAGTTTGAGTTAGTACAGCATTGACGTCTTTTGAAGTCTTTTTGTATCAAATCCAGTTTTCTGTGGAGAAAGCTTAAAGTTCATGGCCCAGTGTCTATTTCAGCACTGTTCCTTCTTTCCAAATATGGCTATAGTCTCTCAAAAAGTTCTTCAAAAGAAAAAGGGGAAAGCAAACCACACTATGTTCTAATGGATGCCATACTTTCATGAATTCTATTGGACATCAGCTGGGCAGTGCTTTAATAGGGAGTTCACATAAGGTAAATGATTCCTTGCCAGAAAAACAAGTTCTTTATCTGGAATCAAGCAATCTTGAAATGAATTAAATAACTAGAGGACACAATGTTTTACTTTCTACAGAAGATGGAAAAAACTAATCTGATGTGAAAATGTATATATAGAAACACCAGCTAGGAAAAAAACCTAAAAAATATTTAAGAACCACATGTCCTTTATATTTTTGGAAAAATCAGTCTCATAATTATGTAAATAAGACAAAATTTAATGACTATATATCTAGGTTAAAATGAAACAATTTAAATGAAAAATTAGAAATGTAGTTGGTAGTGGGAACATGAAGTACTAGATGGCATGGGAAGGGAACTGAAGAGGAAAAGTCACAGCCTGCTTTTCCCAAAGTCTCACCAAATCCTCCTGGCTCCCTATACAAACTAGAGGAACACTATCACAAAGCCAGGGACTGGATTTGTACCAAGAACTTCCAAATACCTCGACTATCCCATACTCAGTCCTATAGATTACAAAGCTGAGATTCTCCTTAAAGATTCCCCTTCAGGTTAACTTTCAATGGGATCTGGGATAATTTGGAAGCTAGACTAATACTGTCACATCTTGAGATTTGTCAGATATTATGTTTAGTGAAAGCAGTTATAAAGAATGCTATCGAGCATATGGCTGAAATGATTATAATCAGTCGGTGGGTTTGAGAAAGAAGGCATATAATAACACTTATAGAGTACTTTTCATGCACTCCTAAAAAATTATATATAAATACATGTAGACCTCATATCAATACTTTGAATTTTTTTAATCGTAAAGTTTATTTCTAATTATAATACATCATTTTTTGTGTTTCAGCCACGGGGCATAAAGCAGAGTAAATTATATGCAAGTAACAAGAAAATATAAAAGTAGTTTTTAAAAGGTGAGTAGACTACCACATAAAGACATAAAGGCTTAGTTCTGTTGGTTTGTTATAGCGGAGGACCTCACATGGTGGGAGCACTTAAAAATACAGCAAGTGATGCATACTGAGGAGGTGAAAGACAGGGTAACTTTCATTTACAACAACCTGCTCTCAGGTACCCAATCCAGTTTTGAATTATGGGTCTCCTGTTAAATGAGCATTAATCACTTCTGAGAGTGACGTTCCCATCACTTGATTACCTCCTGCTAAATTCTACCTCTTAAAGGTTTCACCACCTTTCAGTACAATTAACTGGGGACCAATTTCTAGTACATAAACCTTTGAGGGACAAACCATAACCAAACTATAAAGTAGGATGTGACCTGACTAACTCCAAGAGTTGCTAGACTGCTTATTTACATTCCGAGAGCAACTAAGGATCAGATATATATTAAGCATATGATGGTTGCATCTGTATTGAACATGTACAGAACTTATTTTATTCTCATTATTCTTTGAACAATGAAATATAATAGATATTTACATATACTAGATATTTTAAGTATTTTAAGTACTTTTTTAGGTATTTTAAGTAATCAAGAGATGATTTAAAGCAGTGGTGTGAACAAACACCAAAAGATATTAATGTAGAGTTGTTTTTCTAAACTAAATAGTTTCTAAATTAAAACTATTCAGATTTAATTGCAGTGTTGCCACTTTGAGATACATAAGTGAGTTTTGGGTTGCAATTTGACACTCAGTCTCTAAAAGGTTCACCATTACTGATTTAAAGTATATAGGAGGATTTCATAGCTTATATGCAAGTACTACACCATTTTATATAAAAGATGTAAACATCCACAGATTTTCATATCCCAGCATATGAAACTAATACCTATGGAAACTGAGTCAAATTATATAGGTCAGAACATAGCATAGTAAGGTTAAATTATTTTCCCAATATCATATAGCTCAAAAATGGTGAAATCAAGATTCCATTCTTCAAAAATCTGGATCTTAAGTCCATACACTAAACCTCTATACTGTGAAAACACTTCTAATCCCACCCAGACATCTATGTTTGCACACATGTATTATTGTTTTACTAAAAAAAAACAGATACAACACGAGATATACAAATGTTTAAGGAATTACAAGATTGGCTTGTGATGGTCAGCCACCGAGTCAGATGAGGAAGCGTGCAAAGGGTGTCTACATGCCAGAGCCTGAAAGATTCAACCCAAGGTCTGGAGTTCACCCCAGTGTCCTGGGTAAGGCCACACCAGCAGGCCAATGAGTCTGCAACAGAAGGCTGAAGAGTCTACACTGGAAGTCAGGAGGCAACATCCAAGCAAAATGTGATGACTGGAGCTCCTCCAAAGAATGGACCTCTTTCATCTTTTTTCCCTTTTATGCCATCCAGGTGATGAGTCACCCTATGGTGGATCTTCTACACCCTGCTAAACCAATTTAGTTAAACATCTAAATGTCTCAAATTGACACAACCAGTATGACACATCACAGCATTATCTGTTTTCCTTTGCCTGGTTGTCTTAAAGTTGTTCAGTATAGGAAATGATTTTCTATTGTTTTAAGATAAAGCTGTGAGAGCAATTGTGAGATTCTCTTTTTTTATTATTATTTTTTGTACCAGGGATTGAACTCATGACCTGGCACCTGCCAGGCAGGCCCTTATGCCGTTGAGTTCAATACCCAGCCCTAAGATAGTCTTTTAAAGATGTCATGTCAGTATTTCCTTTTACTTCTGATGGGACTCCCCATGCTGGTTTTTTTAACAGCCTTTTTAGTATATGTGCTCCTGAAGCAAGCACTTTAACAGCCTTTTAAAAGATGTATGTTCCACGACAAGACTAGGTGAGCACTGAACTGGATGTCATTTATTTCTTGGGCCACACTAGCGTGTATCTAAGAGGTGACTTAAGTGCTGCAAATCAAGAGATGTTTGGTTATGCTTCTTGAGTTGACGTAGTGGTGTACAGTCTGAGTCTCTGGTTTTTAATTTTGTTTGTTCCTTTTTTATGTAATGATTGCCACTACATCTGCCTTGACACTTTTCTGATTGCTGTGGTTCCTGCCCTATCCTGGATTGGAATTAAATGTTAGGGAGAGATTGATTAGTCATGAGAGTAAGAAAGTTCAGGGTGTAAACTAGGACTAGAAGCCGAATATCCTTTAAAAAAAATAATATCATGGTGAGCATATGAACAATAGAAAAATCTGTAAAAAAAATCCCGGCCATAATGTTAGACTAGACAAAGAGGATGGGCCAGTTGTCTTTCTCTTCTTGATGCCATGCTGCCATGGCTGGGATATGTGTCCGCAGAAGGGTACATATTTAAATGCTTTGTTCCTAGGTAGACAATATTGGGAGATGCTAGGGACCTTTAAGATGGAGAGCCTAGTGGAACCTTAGGTCACTGGGAACATACTCTTAAAGAGGATTGTGGGATCCATCTCAGTGTTCTTTCTCTCCACTCCCCTCCCCTCCATTCTACTCTCTCTCCTTCTCTCCTAGCTCAAGATGTGACCACTTGGTCTAACACATGGTTCTACCATGATATGCCACCCTTACCAGAAGGTGAGATGCCCAAACTAATGGTACTGCCCCATCTTGGACTTGTACCTCCAGAAACATGAGATAAAACAAACTTCACTTCATAGATACTGTGTGTCAGGTATTTTGTAATTGTGACAGAAAGCTCATGCCTGTTCAGTCATTTGCAACAGTTTTGACACAAGAAATAAATTGTATTAAAATAATAACCAGATCTAATAAAGGAAAAGATAAAATCTTATTAGTTTACATTTCCATTAACATTTTAAACATTTGATTAGCATTCTGATAAGATTATCTAAATTTTAAGTATTTTGGTGACTATAACCCAATAATGTCTGTAATTGTTAAGACCTAGAATAGATTTTTTAGCCATCTAAAAAAAAAGTCAAAAACCCAGTATTCAACTATAATTAGTTATTTAGTTTTTGCTACTTTTAGTGTTATACTAGTCATTAAATAAATTTTAAGTTACTGTTCATTCACATGCTTACTTCTTTGACTTTTGACATGCACTACAGTTTTGATTCTTCTTACATATTATATTGAATAACTGAGACTTAAAAGATTATATAAATAGATATTTGCAAGAGTCAAAATGTGAGGAAGACAATTTGAAAAATTCCTGTAGAACTTGTCCATTGTTTTCTGAAACACAAAGTATACTTCATTGTTTATTTCAGCTGTCAATTTTCCATTTATGTTGTATGAGATGAGGACAATAGGACTGGGAGAATATAGTGATATAAAGGCAGGGAGAGTTTGAAGAGTAATAAATATGATTAAAATTTCCAGTATGGGATTAATTTAGTTATTTTATCAGTCAGTTGTTGTATAAGTCAATACCTTGTTGCTGGAATCATATACCTGACAATCTATAGTTATAGGAAAAAATGGTTCATTTAGCAATTGGTTTCCAAGGATTCAGTCTGTGATCAGCAGGTTTCAAGAATGAGGCATCATGGGAGAAGAGCATGATGGAGAAAAGTTGCTTAGTTCATGATGGACTAGAATCTCAGCAGAGTGACAAAACCAGAGAAAAGGAGTACAGGGATCCCAAGGTCATGTCGCCATGACTCAGACAGGCATACCCAGAAATGTGCTTCGTTAATCTTGAAACTCTTAAGCAAATCAGGTTGACAATTAAGCTTAACTATCACAGTTATTATTTCCAGACATAAATGTGTCTAATAATAAAATGCAAGCTTTTAGCAGTTAACTGGAGAAAAAAATTAATTCTAAAGGCAAAAGAATCTGTCATGTGTTAGCTGAGTTTTATTTAAGACTCGAATTTTTATTTATAAATATAGTTTTCTCTATATTTCTCGAGTCTATAGCCCTCAGCCATATGAACGTTGTGCTTGTTGGCTTTATGTTATATTCCATTAACAGAATAGACCACCAACTGCAATTAAATAATGCAGTAAGTGGATTAGAATACAAAATTTATAGGAAAATGTGATAGACACATGTAGAAGAATAAAATTAGACTCTTATGTTTCACCAGTTACAAAAATCAAACTAAAATTGAGTAAAGAATTAAATGTAAGAAAGGAACTGCTTCAGGCCATTAGAACAGAATTTCAGTGGGTAAGCATTTACTTTTTTGGACAAGACTCCAAGAAACAGATAACAAAAGCAAAGATAAACAGGTGAGACTGAAGCGCCTTCCTCTGGCGGGAGCCAAGAGGAGAACCAGAGAGCACCCCCCCCCCCACCGCGAGATCCTGCCACGGCCATGGTGGAACCCAGGAGGCTGCACAAAGAAGCAACTTGCCCACCCTCTTGGTAAGTACCTTCCCCTGGCAGGAGCCAAGAGGAGAACCAGAGAGCGGCCCCCAAGATCCAGCCATGGCCATGGTGGAACCCAGGAGGCTGCACAAAGCAGCAATTCACCAACCCCTCTTGGTGAGCTCCTTCCTCTGGCATGAGCCAGGAGAAGATCCAGTAGTGTCTCCTGTGAGCCTACCGGTGCACGGGCTTGAAATCAAACATCCCCTCCTCTTCCCCCGCATTAGCAACTAGGGACAGAGGTCTGAGCATTTCTTGGCAGGATGACTATGCAATATAGCAAATATGGGGGGTCTCCTCCATGTTTTCTTTGAAAGCAAGTGTTGTTTTCAGTTTTGTTTCATTATGATTAATTGCTTTACTCTATTCAGTGTTCTCTTTCAATTGATTTTATAATGTTCTGCCTTTGGTTTGATTTTGCTATACCTAATTGACTGAACAACTATTGTGAAGATAATGAGATATACTATAGTACCTATTACTGTTATCCTGGTAACCTGCTGTGAAGTTCTGTTCCAAATTCACTGCACAGTCTCAATTGGCTTTGTTCTGTCTTGTTCTGTTGTATTTCTGCTATCTTCAAAATTTTAAAAATTAAATAAAAAAATTTTAAAAAGGTGAGATTATTGCAAGCTAAAAAACTTTGACACAACCAAAGAAACAATCAACAAAGTGAAGAGGCATCTTACCAAATGAGAGATAACAGAAAATTACACATATGAGGGGTTAATATTGATTCAATAGTAAAAAAGCGAGAAACCCAGTTTAAAAATGGGAAATAAATCCAAATAAATATTTCTCAAGAGAAGACATACAGAAGACTGACAGGTATATGAAAAAATCTCAACATAACTAAAGTTCAAACTACAATGAGATAACTACTTTATGTCCATTAGAATGCTTATTATCAAAAAGATGAACAAATTTTGACAAGGATGTGTAGACAACAGAACTCCTGAATATATTTGTTGAGAATATAAATTAGTTTAACCATTAAGGAAAACAGTAAAAAGTTCTCAAAAAATAAAAATAAGGCCCAACATGGTTGCACACACCTGTAATTCAGTGTTCAGGCAGGAGGATTGCAAGGAGAATTCCAAGTTCAAGCCCAGTGTAAAGTAAATAATGAGACCTTGTCTCAAAAAAAAACCAAAACAAATAACAAATGCAGAAGTATTTTATAATTTGGCAGCCCTACTACTGGGTATATATCCAGAGGAAATGAAGTCAGTTTGTTAAGGAGATGCCTGCACTCCCAAGTTTTTTATAATACTTTTCACAATAGCCAAGAAATAGAAACACCTACGTGTCCGTCAACTGATGAGTAAAGAAAATGTGGCCCATATACACAACAGGATACTTATTCTGCCATAAAAAAGAATGGAATCTTACCATTTGAGACAATATGGATGGAACTGAAGATCATTTTGTTAAATTAACCAGACACAGAAACACAAGTTCCATATGATCTCACTTACACATGCAATCTTTAAAAAATGGATCTCATAGAAGCTGAGAGAACAGTGGTAGTTACCAGAGGCTGAGTGAATACAAGAGAAGTTGAGATGGGGAAGAGTTGATCAATGGCTACTGTACTAAGTAACAGCTAAATTCAAGCAAACGGTTCTGGTGTATTGCACAGTAATGTGGTGTATAGTTTACAAAGCTAAAACAGGAAATTTTGATTATTTTCACCAAAAGTAGCTGGTAAAGTTTGAAGAGAAAGATAAGTTTCATCTGGTTTAGACATTAGACAACATCTCTATCTCTACCTATCTATCAAAGCACCATATCAGCTTGATTTGACTCAATTTTTACTGCTTTGACAAAGACACAATTTTAGAAAAATTGCGATGCCCTCATTATGAAGATGATGAAGGTAAATATTTTATGTTTTTCTTTACTACAAATATCTCTTGTAAACAAACTTTCAGGGGCAGGGGATATAGTTCAGTGGCATAAGTGCCTGCCTGGCAAGCGTGAGGTACTGAGTTCTGTTCCTGGTACCAAAATAAATAAATAAACATAAAAAATACTGGTACTTATTTTTTACAAGGTGAAGGGTCAGTGAACATTTATCTAAAGTAGTTTTTAAAAATAAATATTAATGCTTTCATGAATTTTTATATTCTATTATAGTCTACCTTTCAATATATTCTATATTTAATGGAATTTTTAAAATTTTAAATGTTTGACCACCATCATATACTGCTGGTTTGTAAACTGATATGACACCTTTAAAAATTTGTTTGTCATGCAATGTGCTTTTAAAATGTAGAATGTCTGATCTGCACCCTGCTCTACAAATTCCACTTCCATTCCCTTAGTATCTTAGCTGTGTCCCAGAATTAAACTGAAGTCAAACATAGCAGGACAAAACTATTCAAATTTATTTAATACAAGCTTCATTTCTTTGTAAAGAAATGAAGATTATAAAAAGCAGTTATATTAAAGTACCTACATACTAAATATGACATTAATAAGTTGTAAAGAAGCAACTGAATTGTGAGGGGAGGTTTAAAAGATAAGAGTAATTTTAATATATTCCTCATGGAATTCTCTTGTCAACTCCTTGTCCTTGAGAATGATGATGTATCTTTCACAGGGCAATCTTTTGCTTTCAAGAAATATTAGGAATGTCAGAGTGACCTTTTGTTTTTTAAGCATCTTTAAATAGACAAGAATCAAAATGTAATCTTTTTAACTCCTTCACTCTTAAGATGCAACTTTACACTAAGAAAGAAAATTGCAGTATAATTTGAGACAATAATGTTCTTTTATCATTTATAATATTTGTTTTAAACTTACTGAGTTATTTTAGACATTCTTTGGACATGCACGAATTTTTATAATTTATACTTGTTCATGGAGAAAAAAGGAAAATATAAGGAAACATGTCTGTACTTAGAATTCAGCTATGGATTCCTTTGGGAGTTATGTCCATGTTTTTGTACACAATTTTATCCTCTGTGCCATTAAGGGTAAAATGTTTTTTCTTCAAAGACAGCTGCAGGTGGCTAAGACCATCCTGGTGGAGTTAAATTTTGAAATATGTGCTTTCTTAATCTTGCTAAAAGGTGTCAATAGAAAGATTTCAGATAGTAACAAAGATCATTTCTTCTTTAAACGGTCTCTAACCAGCTTTGGAACTGACATTTGGAGCTTTACAGTGATCAGTTGTTGCCATTGGCTATCACCACTGAGTTCACACATGCACAGGCAATGACAGCTACCACCTGGCAGACAGTGATATTTAACACTGTGGATTACATGTTTCTCAATTTCAGAGACTTTTTAAAAGCGAAAAAACATGCATCATTAAGCAACTGAAATATAGTTTGTAATGGTGAATAAAACCTTAAATGATTTATATCTTTTGATCCTCTTGCTAGTAACAATTTACTTGCTAGGAATCATTCCTGAATAAAAAATAAATGGAGAAATCTGTGTACAAAGATGTTTGCAACAATATTGCTTATACTCATAAAAATTTAAAACATTCTCAATTTTTTACTATGGGAGAATAGCTAATAAAACCAGGTAAATTTGAAACGTGTACAGTAATATTTCAATGATATATGAAGAAAAATGCCCAAACATCATGTTTGAGAAAAAGGAAGGGAATATATCAAAAGATATTGTGTTTGGAGTGTTTGGGAATTTCTCTTAGTGTTTAATTTTTAGTATGCTGAAATTTTAAATTTTCTTTTTTTTTTTTTTAGATTTTTCTAAAAGTATATACTGCTTTCATTGTTGATGTAATATTTTTATTTTTAAGTATTTCATGAAAACTACAACCCTATGTTGAATAAAATGGCTTTAAACAGTTAGATTTTCCTTCACTATCACAAACTGCAGGCATTTTAATGATTTTTAAAACCAGCACACCAAAAATACTTGTCAAATGTGATTCCTCTCTCCTCACTCTCCTCCTCCTTCCCTTCTTTTGTGCTGCTGGCAGTTGGATACAGGGTCTTCAAACTAAACTATATCCCTATCCTTTTTTATTTTTTGAGATAAGGTGATGCCCAGGCAAGGTTCAAACTTGATCCTCCAGAGTGCTGGGATTACACGTGTCACACCTGGCTTTGTTAGAATGTTTAATACATCTATTCCTTTCTAAAATCTTTGGCTGACTACTGAGAGCATAACATTTCAATCTGAAAGCTCCATTGCAAATTAGTTCAACTGCCTTTTTTAGTTCTAAGCATTTTTTTTCTCCTCAGTGATCTAGAATTAGCATGACATGTTGTCACTAAAGTGTCACTTGCCTTGTCCTAGGAATGTATGAACAGTATGTACAGACCTATGCAAAATAAAATTTGCCTTTAACTTTCCCCTGACATTTTTAATATCCTTTCTGCTGACATTAGCGTTTTCCCTCTGTATACCTCTAAATTATATTTTGCAAAAACAACAACCATCTGTTTAGGCAATCTTGATTTTTAAAATTTGTTCTTTTATCCCTCAAAATACTTAATCTCATTTTGACGTTTGGAAATTTCAAACTCAGTAGTCTTTGAAAAGGAATGGAATCAGATGTCTTATGAAATCAAGATAGATAATTGACTGTCCTGGCTTTGGATAACAAGGTAGTGTTATGAATTTTTAGAAGATTAGTAACAACCATGTTCAACTGTGGATATAAAAACACCTTGAAAAGTTTTAAAAAGTTTTCTCTCATTTATACTCTGTATTATTCACACTACTGTTGCCTCCCACAGCATCTGAAATAACTAAACCATATTATTTTTCACATATATTCAGTTAAAGAAAGTATGTTGGAGGTAATATGGTTATTAGGATATTGAACCTATGATTGAATTTGTTTTCTCACCTTTGATTTTGGTGGCAGTTACTTAAATTCCCCCAAATTTAAGTTTCTTTGGTTATAAAGTGGTAGCATTACCGGACAAAACAGTAGGCCTTTGAGTGGATCACTACAATTAACTTCAGCAACAGCTAATAAAGCATCTTACCTTTATGGTCTTACAGTTTTACCCTTCAGATTTCTTCGTAATTTTATTTGTGATCTAGAAGTATCAAACAGTTCTTCTTGGCCTTGAAAATCTTCAAAGGATGACATGTTACAAAACAAAACATGCTTTCTGAGTAAGATAAAGATTCCAAACTGGTTTTGCCACAGCAGTGCTCAGGAACACTGTGTTTATGCAGCTGTAGATGTTGCAAAATCGAGGAAAACAGTTGTAAATGTGGTGCCCAGAGCACTGTCTTGACCCTGAGAGCAACTGTAGGGAGGCTCTTCTTATTCCACAGCTTAGCACATATTGCTGCCTTTAGATGAGCAAGAAGAGTTTATAATCTCTTGATAATTAGCATTTTACATGGAGCTTCACAAATTGGTAATAAGAAATTGATAATAGTTTATGATGCTTGACCAGAGGAAATAAAATTACATATATATTATTTATGATTTTTTTTGTAATAGGTACTGTCTTTACAAAAACTTCCTGATCACTTACTTTCATCTATCTTAACTTGTGTTTGCCTTTGATGGGAACGCAGACTTCCAAAATGTGTTAATGCCAATAGCAAAATGAAAAAACTCACTTGAATAAACTGCTGCTGGATAAACTTTGTAGGGTGACGAGCAGGCTTAAGACTCACTCTGTTGTCTCTCAGTTTATTAGATAAGCCACACCTTAACCAAATCAAAATATTTTTAATTAAAAAATTAGGAGAAAGGAAAATATTTGGTTTTACAGAGTAATTTCATTTTAAAATCTTATTTTAGGTGTCCATGAACATAGGCTTCAGGATTCCCTGAATCCCTTTTTTTTTGTAAGGAATTTCACCCTTCCTCCCATCCCCAACACACAGGCTAAGGAACGTTCACTATGAATAGGGGACATTTATGACTCTGAGAGCTGACTTTCTGAGTCAGCAGAACCCTGGTCAATTATCTGGAAACGATGCTACCATTGTTGGCAGCCTGAACCCAGGGGCCTGGACAAACTTCAGGATCTGATTATACCAAACACAAAGAATAGCTGGAATCATCAGTTCCCTAAACAAGCAACAAGTGGGCATTCCATTCTAGGGTGGATCTGAGTGACCTCATGATTCTCAACTGTGAGAAAGTTACATTTAGCTCAGCTATTAGGAAACAAAGAAAGGTTTATGTTTTGTGAAAACTATAGCTTGACTGAGTCCTTTTTCTCTTTAGGAAGGACTTTTGTTGATTGAAGAAAACTAAAAATGTTTTAAAGTATAGTTGGTTTAAAATATCATATTTCTATATATTCAACAAATTAAAAACAATTCTTTTATCAAACCTTAATTGAATTCTGGCTTGTGTTAGGAGCTTCGATAGGTATGGGAGATATGGAAATAAGATCTTTTGACTATAAGGAATATACAGTTTAATATGGACAACTATTTCCAAGAAAACAAGAGACCTGGTAGCCACTGTTGATTTCCTGTTGTCTTGTTTTGAAATTCCGTGTTGCTTCCATTGTTTTGTTCTAACTTGCTTTGTTCTGTTTTGTTTTATTCTCTTTAAAATAAAAAAATTTTTTTTAAATATATATAGATTAAAGGACAAGGGTGTGTGTTTTACAAATAGGATAACTTTAGATCTCCTGTTCAATTTAGTAATAACAGTGCAGTGTCATTAGAGAGGAAATAGCAAGGCTTTGGAGCCAAACACATTGCGTTTAAATGATGAGTCTCTGCTAGTGAGCTGCATGAAGTTAAATGAGTTATTTATTCTGAGTCTCAGTTCCTCATCTATAATACGGAGCTATGACATTTGTCCTTCATGCTACTGTAAGAGGCAAACATATGTAAAGTGTTTACCATACTATGTGGCACACAGCCAAATAGCAACAAAGTGGGTCTTGTATTAACCTTATGAGTTTGTACTACTAATAATCACAATATGGATTAATGATCTCTCCTCATCAGTCTAGTGTAATCAGTGTACCTGTTACACAATGGTGTCTATAAAACCACTCCTCTGGGCTTCCAGCCAGACTGCCATCCTTAAGGCCACCTATAAAGAAGATTGCCCTTGTAATCTTGCTTCTAAAGTATCAGTTTCATCATCTATAAAATGAAGATAATACAACAATGACTTTAAAAGGTTACCAAAGGGCTGAAATTATCTTTGTGCAACTATAAGCCACAGATTTTACTCTTGTTTCTCAGCTTCTCTTCTACTTTCATCTCTGTCACTGGAGAGATGTTTGTTTGAACAGTGCATTTCTGGGCCCCATCCTAAACCTGCTGTCTAGAATACGATGAGAGCAGAGCTCAGGGTTCCTCATTTTATTCATGGCTCTTAGTGATTCTTACACACTGGGTCTAGAGAGCTTTTGGTTTACTTAAATGTTTTATATAGTTATTAAAATATTGATTACATGTGAGCAAAGAATATCTGCAGATCCCAACTTCAGAAACAGTAAATGACCTGCCCAAGGTTACTTAACTTGCAGTGAATCCAGGGCCCCAATCCAATTATCTATGAAATGTAGCTCTCATTATACAACATCAAATTGTTTCTTACATAAAAGGTTATACAAGTGAAAAGCCTATTGTTTTGGGAGTTAGTGGGAGACACTAACACTATGTCAAAAATTGCCATTTGAATGCCACAATGGTGGCACAAGGTGGTGTTTTTATTTTCTGAGGTTGGCAGGGAAGATTCTGATATGTGATGCGCTCTACATGGGTGCAGGCAGAAAATAGAGAGGTGAACCTCAGCATAGTTTTTCTTGTTCCTCTGTAATAGGTCTCTTCCTAGGGCAACTAAACAAAATTTAGAAAATGGATGAGTGCCTCTGGACTTACTCTTGGAGAGTCTGAATTTTGTACAAGAGAAGATAATTTTATGGGAATTTTAAACTCTGTTCCACAAATTGATTTCCAGGGAAGGCAGTCATTTTTTTTTTAAACCAAGAAAGTCTGTAGCCAGTGAGTGTATGTCCAGATATTCCGGGTCCTCCTGGTCATATGAGAACTACATGGGTGAAGGTTGCCCACTGGCGAACAGTTCTTTCTTCCTGGCAACTGAATTGTTCTCTCTAGCTCTTCTGTGGTTGAGCTCAAGATTTTCCTGAATTCTTGGCTTTTATTCCTTCCTGAGGATCTGTACCTCAGACAAAGATTGTTCACTTCAGATATATCTGGTTGCAGGATGCAAACAGAAAAGGAGAGGCTTCCCCCATTACCCCCTGCTCAACTGCCAGTTTCTCATAGGAGGATGCGGAGGATTTGGTGTCAAGGTTTTGAGATCACTCATCATAGAGGATATTTAGCATTTATTACATTTTTTTCTCTCTGAGACCTTCTGTTCACAGAAACCCCTTGCAGTGTTTTTCAAGAAACAGAACTAGAAACCATAGAAACTGGACAAGAATTTGTTTCATTGAATGGTGAGAGGCTGCTAGGGGTGGGTAAAGTGTGGGGTATAGAGCAACTATGTAGGGTTGGGTGCTAAATTCTTGGCTATATTTCTGGCTTTTTATTTTGTGAGCAGAGTTGATAATACCTAGTTCAGAGAGATTCTAAAAAGCTAATATATGTTAAGCAAGTGATATTGTTGGGGGATAATTATGATGTAAGAACATATTTATAAAATAGCAAACTTACAGATATTTCATGATCAATGAGAGGTCTCTGATGTTAATTGCTCAGTAAAGTGACCAGGTTTCTGTTCTGCTGCTTCTGCTGAATTCAGTTGACCATGACAGTGTCTAAAGCCCAGCTGCATTATCTCTGATGAGCACTGAGTCAGAGTAATTGTACCTTAATTATCAACCTGGGTTACTCAAGGACACTTTAACTGTGCTCACTCCACAAGGGGTCCTGCCTCTTGTTCCCAGAGTGTTTCTATATTGTGATAAACAATTCCTTTGTTTTGACAAATCTGTCTAATACTAGCCTACCTGTTAATATATGACTCAATGCATTTAACAGGTAGGTAGTGTTTTGTCACTTGCTTTATATCTTCCACTTCTAAATTTTATATAACCTAAGCTGTCTGTAAACTCAGGGCTGTTGCCTTTGAGGAATTATCTCACAATAGTCCCACCAGCATAAAGATTCCACAGCCCTCTGGAGTAAAGTTTAAATGCTGCCTTCTTATCTCCTCAGTGTAAAGAGTCTTCCTTTCAGTTTGGTTTGTCTTGGGAAATTTCCTGCAATGATATCACTATACTTGCTATATTTGCTTTTTTTCTCCCTCTTTATTCATGTATGTTCACAATACATAATAATTATGTTCACCTTGGGGATTTGGTACACATACATGTTGATCATTTTCACTTTTAACACATTTTAAATATGCAATAATCATAGTTGGAAGAGGAAATTTTTAAAATTTATTTGGAAAATGTTAAACTAACCTGGTGTCCCAAGCCTGGGGGTCAGGGTTAGGGGTAGAGCAGTGGTGTAAAAACCACAATGCAAATACAAGTAAATGAGAGCTTATTGGGTAAACAGGGTCACCACAATGTTATTTCAGACTTGCACTCCACAGTGTGCCCAAATGGGATTAAAATAGGAGGATTAACTTGTGAAGGACCTGCAGGTCTCAGGAAGCCTGGAAAGAGCAAACTCAGGATATTTGCCCTTTTAAAGAATCTTCTTTGAGGACCCTGCTTCCAATTTCCCAGCTCCAGCTCCTTCCTGGCTATCTACCTAGCCTATCAGAAGCAGCAGTTGGAATGAAGCAGCAGTTGATATGATGTTCTTTGATTATGGAGGAAGAAAGCTAAAAACCAAGAAATATGAGCATCTCTGGAAGATGGAAAAAATAAAGAAATGGATTTTTCTTTGGAGACTCCAGAAGGAATGCAACCATGTCAAGACTTTGATCCTATTCTAGTAAGATTCATTTCAAATGTCAGCATGAATCCAGAACTGTTATATAATAAATCTACGTTGTTTCAAACCTCTGAGTTGTGGTAATTTATCACCACAGAAATAGGAAACTAATGTAATACATATCTGATTGGTTTTTTTAGGGACTTATTCTGTAAGTGAGTCCAGGTTGAAGCTGGGGAGGAAAATAATATCTTTCTTGGAGATGCTAAGAGGAAGGACTCATAAAAGGGATAAACTTATGGAATTCTAGCCCTTACAGAAACAGCTCCACGTGAGTAATCATTTCCAGACTATTCTGTGCTGGTTGGCTTCCAGATGTTGAATAAATCACCCCAGCATTTTCAGCTTAGTTTGCTCATACTTAAAATGAGGATATAGTGTGACAGGGTTATATACATAGTAGTATATATCATATGAGTAAGTAATACATATATGTTCATGATAGAGAATTTTAAAAGTTTACAATAAAAAAGGTTTTTCCTCTCCTTTTATGTGTGTAAGTCCCATCTAGAAGCAGTTGTTGCTATTCATTTTATTATGTATTCTTCTAGTGATATTTCATGTATTTATAGCCATGTATTTAAAACCTCTGTAGAGGAATATTACTTTTATGGTACAAATGGTTACTATACTGTCCTTGTTATGGCTTGTATCTAGATGTCACCACAAACCTTTGTGCTCATAGGTGCGGATTTTTTGAGGTGCTGCAGCCAGAGCACATGAAGAGGGATTAAGGGTGTGATACTGGGATTGATGATGTGTGATAGTGGATTAGTTCACTGATTGGTTTACCATAGTTCTAGGCATGCATAATGAATGGGAAGTCCCACCCTGGGTCTGGTCACCACCTAAAGGGCTTATAGCCTAGATGGGATAAAAAGGAAAGGGAGGTTTGCTGCTGCTTTGCTGCTTGCTGCTTGCTGCCTGTTCTGCCACGAACTGTTTCTACTCTGTCATGTTGCTTTGCCTTGGAGCCAGCCAACTATGAACTGAAACCTTACAAACTGTGAATTGCAATAAACCTTTCCTCCTTTAACTTTGGATGTCTGGTATTTTGTTTCAGCAATGAGAAAAGTAAGACTGTCTTGTACCTTATTATGAAGTTAACAAATAACTTGGTGTTGTGTTTTATGTCCACATGTTTCCCCCAAACTTCATGTGGTCATAGGTCGGGCTTCTTGGAGGTGGCTGGATTTAAGGTGTGTGATGCTGGGATTAAAGGTATGATGGGTGGGATTAAGAGGGCCTGATTACTAAATCAGCCCACTGATTGATTTAGCATAGTTTTGGGTGTGCGTAATGGAAAGAATCACCAAGGGTACCACCCAAAAGGCAGGTAGTTTGGAAGGGATGAAATAAAGAGGCAGACTGCTGCTGCTTGTTGCTTTACTGTCTCCTGTTCGCTTCCCATGAGCTGTTTGTCTTCTGTGATGTCCTTCTGCCATTCCACCCTGTTTTGGAGCCAGCCAACTATGGACTAAAACCTCTACTAACTGTGAGCTGAAATAAATCCTCCTTTAAGTTTGGGTATTTGGTATTTAGTCTCAGATATGAGAAAAGTAACTAATAATATAGTAGTGGGGATTATTCCATATGACTTCATGTTAATATATACTGAGACTATTTCTTTATATCATGGCATATTTCAACATTAACATTTCAGGATACTGCAATATACTTAACTTGTCCTCAATGGAGACATTTAGATTTTTTATAGTATTTTGTAACTGTAAAAACTGCAGTATTTATTTTACCATACACTATTTTGTATGCTTCTGTATATCTGTAAAATGAATTTATGAAATTTATGAGTTATCATATATATAAATTTAAAATTTAATGAACTATAGTTAAGTTATATTCCCAAGAGGAATATCACAGTTATCTTTTGTTATAGATGATTTATTGGTTCTTTATACAAAAAGAGTTTAGAAACCATAGATAATATTCTAATTTATTGTGAAAAAATTAATAGAGATATAAGTTAATAGAAAAACAAGTCACCAAAATCATTTCTGAGTAGTTAGGTTATTTTCCTCATTTCTGAATTTTCTAATTCTTCTATAAATTTATATACTAATGGAGAAATGAAAAAAGACAATTTTAATAAAAATGTAAGTAATCCTCTAATATTTTGTCTGAATAGAAAAAGTGTTTTGTGAGAGGGGAAGAAGGAAAAAATTTAAATTCAACATCTTTCCTGAGAAAAGATTTTTATTTTACCTCCTGCAAAACAGTAGACCCAGACTAGGTGTAGTGGTATACACCTGTAATCCCAGCACTTGGGAGGCTGAGGCAGGAGGATCATTGTGAGTTTGAGGTCAGTCTGAGCTACATAAGTGAGTTCAAGGCCAACATAGTGAGACTCTGTCTCAAAAAAAAAAAAAAAAAGCAGAACAAGAATAAAATTTTGATGTTGTACTGTAGAATATTCCAGTTCCAAAGGTAGAAAATTTCTTTGGCAAAATGAGAACCATCTAGTAAGTGACAAGTCTGCCTTAACACATGGTGGTTCCCCTCACCACTGTGTGAACGCCACAGTTGTCCAAGAAGGTAGAGGGTCAGAGAAGGCAAGAGGGGTTTCTGTGTAGACAGCAGTGGACAGGGTAGACAGTTGCTCCTGAGTTCCTTCTAGATTAAGTCTGTACTTCTGCGAGCTTCAACATCTTCCTCAGGCTGTGCAAATAAGAAAAAGCATCTACTGGCTCTTGCCAAAGGGATTAAAAGCAATGCCCAGCACTCTTGTTTTTATTATTTTATTTCTGCACCAGAAATCAAGTTTGTGTTGTTCTCTTAAATTTTTATTTATAAACTCATTCATTTCAATTCTTGTGAAGCTTGGAATTGGCTTTCAGTTTTGTTCAATAATACTCAGTTCCAGGAACTCATAAAGGTTTATTGTCTTCTAGATGTCTCATCTAAACTTACTTAAAAAAAATACAGCTCAAGTCTAAAGTTTAGTGGATTTTGGCCATAAATTGGAGTAACATAATAGAGTTTTCCCTTATTTATATATTAAAAAAATGTACGTAACACAAGACGTGTAACTATGAGGAGTTCACACATTACACTAATACAGATTGAAAGCTAGAGAATTGTCAGAGCCCAGACCCTGTCGCCGTGCTCATTATGTTGTCTACCCTGTGTCATGATCTGACCTCTAGTCCTCTGTTCTGTTTCAGATCACTGAGAAGAGCATGGGCCATTTTGGAACCACATTTAAAGAAGTGTGTGTGTCTTTTTGACAGTGGCGCCACAGAGACAAAGCCATTTGTACTTGCCCCAAATACTGTGAAAAGCACAAGAGCTAATATAGTCACTTTCATTTTCTGGGGAAAAATAATGATGTCAGTTTATCTGGAATCCCCTCACACACAGTGCAGTGGGATGCAAACTGCGTTTTGACTGCCAGTGGACTGCACTATTTTTGAATATAAATTAAGTACTGAGCTCCCCCTAGTGACAATAATATAGATATGCTTAAACACTAACATTTCTGTGTACTTTGCAAATCTATTATTTTAATTTTAGTTTTAAATTAATGCAATTTTTATTATTATTATTAAAAACAGGATGGGAAGTATAAGGAAAATGCAGTTCATATGCTGTACAAAAGGATTTAATATATGTAGAAAAATATTTTGTTGAAAAATAACAGTCTGCCTTTTTATTACTATAAGTTTGTGACACATAATTATGGTGGATTAACTAATGGTCAACTTGTAACATCCTCCCGAACTGAATCAGCGTGGTGCTGGCTGTGGAAGGTCCACCTGAGGAGTGTTGCCAAAAACAAACTGAGAAAACATAAACTGAGAACTGGAGGGGAAGAGGGTGTGTTGCTGATCCTCCTGGAAAAGCTTGTCATGCTGGTTTTCCTTGTATGAACTCATCTGTTCTCATCATTGGAGGAGCTTGGGACCTCACTGTTGCTGAGAATGGCTGCAGCTCTTTTGGGGGGCCTCTGGTCCTTATTTGAGCAATACTTCCTGGCTTCAGTGCAGATCCCTCAGCCTGCTGGTGCAGACATTTTAGCTTCCACTTTTGGGACTTCCTAGAACAGATCTTTGATATAGACTTGCATAAGACATTACCATGGCCTTTAGGTCTTTGGCTGGACTTATGCAGGACATTGCCATGGGATCCAGGCCCTCAGCTCGATTCTTTGGGCCTCTAGTGTGTGGGCAGATCTCCCGCACTCTTTTGCATTGCCCCTTGGGTGAATATTCTAAAATAATCCTATAAATTATGTGTCCTGTATTAAAACCTTTCCCTCATAAACCCTGACTACAACAATGATTAATACACTCATCATGGGGAATCGGTGCACATATATTTCTCATCTTGGTCCTTTGTGTTACTTTTCTCCCTCCCGTCCCTCCCATCTCTACCCTATCCCTAAATCCTCTTCCCATTTCCACAATATTAACTTTATTAAATTCAGCTACCTCTATTTATATTTAATTGTATACTATAGAAGATATTTATTGAGCCAGAGATTTCATTAAGGAAAAGTTTCTTAAAACTACATGTATTTAAAAAAATTTTTTTTTCATATGCGTGTGTGCTGGGGATTGAACTCAGGGCCTTGAACATGCTGGGTGAACACACTATCAATGAGCTACACCCTCAGCCTGTAAAGTTACAATTTTAAAAGATTACTTAAAATAGAAATCGTAGTAGATGCAAATATTTCACCTGACTATAGCACAGTATGAAAAAGATAAAATTCAAACTCAGTGTCTTCTGACCAACATCTTCCCAGTTCCCTCACAGCATCTAAGATCACCATTCACTTTTTATTTCTGAGTTCAGTTTTTTCACACTCTCTATACATGGGAGATCACAAAAGACTCATTTGTCTTCCTATGCCTGTTACTGCATTAACATAATCTCCCCCGGGTTAATCCATTTGAATGAGATCATGACCTAGGAGGGTGTATTCTTGTTCCTGGCCTCTTCCTTTCTCTAGCTCTTTTCCTGCTCTCTCTGCTTCCTGGATGCTATGAGTTCATCAGCTCTTCTCTGCCATTCCCTTCCACTGTACCGCTTCATTTCATTTGATCTTTTCACTCTTTCTTTTCTCTCTTCCTCCCTCCCTGCTGCCTCCTTCCGTCCATTCATCCATCTACCTATTTATTCTCTTTTAGTTTTTATTTGTGTAAAATATAATCTTTACAAAAATTGTATTAGTACATGTTTATGATACATGACAATTACTTTCTTTGTGAGTCGTTGGTAATGTATATGACACATCTTATTCTTCTTGTGCCCCTATCCCCATCTCTTTTTGTTTTTTTGTTTTTTGGTATTGGGGATTGAACTCATGACCTTATGCTTGCTAGGTAGGTGCTTATGCCACTGAGCCAAATCCCTGGCCTTCTACTCCATCTCTTGATTCTTTTCCCATTGCAAAAGATTTATCTCCCTTTTTTCCTATTATGTATCTTTTATCTTGATTTTTAATTTATTTATATTTTGGATTTCTTATGTGAGACAAACCAAGCAGTTTTTAAGCTTGTGTGTTTGTTTTATTTCACTTAATATGATTTGAAGATGCATCCAAATTTCCTACAAATGACTCAAATTTATCCTTACTTACCATAAAGTAGTACTTCATTGTGTATAAATCCTACATTTTCTTTATCCATCTATTGATGGACATATAGGTCACTTGCAAAATTGGCTGTTATTAATTGTACTGCTATAAATATGGGTATACATGTATCCTTATAATACAAAGGGGAGTAGCTGAATTGCATTTCTCAAATGACACATGATGGTGAACATTTCTTCATGTATTTATTTGCCATTTGTATATCTTTCTCTGAGAACTGTGTGTTCATCTTAGATGCCTATTTTTGGAGAGGGTCTTTGAATTTGGGGAGCTTGATGTTTTTCAATTCTTTATATATTCTGGATATAAGTCCTTTGTCTGAGGGGTTGCTGGCTAAAATTCTTTCTCACTCTGGGTTTTCTTTTCACTCTGTTGGTGATTTCTTTTGAAGTGCAGAAACTTTTCAATAATATGAGATCCCAATCATTGATTCTTTGAAGTGTTTCCCATGCAGTTTGCGTTTTGTTCATGAATTCTCTGCCTACCCCTGTGTCTCCAAGACTTCTACCTGCCTTGTTTTCCAGTAGATTTAGTGTTTCTGTTTTAATATTGAGGTCTTTGATCCATTTAGACTTTAGTTTTGTGCATGGTGATAAGCATGGATCTAGTTTCAGTCTTTGGCATGTGGAGAGCCAATTTTTCCAACACCATTTATTAAAGAGACTGTCCTTCTTCCAATGGACGTATTTAGCCCCTTTGTCAAAATATCAGGTGGCTGAGTGTCTTTGTAGTTGTGCTTGCATCTTCTAATCTGTTCCATTGATCCTCAGGTTTATTTCTTTGCCAGTACCATGCTGGTTTTATCACTGTGGCTTTGTAGTATAGATTCAAGTCAGGAATTGAGATGCCTTCTGCCTTGCCTTTGTTGCCCAGAATTTCCTTTGCTATTCTAGGTTTCTTCTGTTTCCAAATGAATTTTAGGAGTGTTTTCTCTAGATCTGTGAGGTATGTCAGTGGTATTTTGATTGGGATTGCATTAAATCTGTGTAACAGTTTTGAGAATATGGCCATTTTCACAATGTTGGTTCTTCCTAGCCAAGTGCAAGGAATATCCATTTTCTAATGTCCTCTTCAATCTCCTTTTTAAGCATAGTATAATTTTCAGCATATAGGTCTTTTACATTTTTAGTTAGGTTGATTCCTAAGTATTTCATTTTTTTAGATGCTATTGTAAAGGGTGATATTTCCATAATTTCTCTCTGGGTGAGTTTTTTGTTTGTGTACAGGAATGCTATTGATTTTCGAGCATTGACTTTGTATCCAGCTACACAGCTGAATTTGTTTATTACCTCTAGCAGTCTTTTAATGGAATTTTTGGGGTCTTCTATATAGAGTATCATGTCTTCTGCAAATAGTGATAATTTAACTTGTTCCTTTCCTATCTTTATTCCTTTTATTTCTCTCTCTTGTCTGATTGCCCTGGCTAGTGTTTTCAGAGCTATATTGAAAAGGAATGGTGATAGTGGACATCCTTGTCTTGTTCCTGATTTTAAAGTGAAAGCTTTCAGTTTTTGACCATTTAGCATAATGTTGGCTGTTGGTTTGTCATAGATGGCCTTTATAAGGTTGAGGTAGACACCGTGTATTCTGAGTTTCTGAAGGGTTTTTATCATGAACATGTATTGGACTTTATTGAAAGCTTTTTCTGCATCTCTTAAGATGACCATGTGGTTTTTCATTTGGCTCTGTTGATATGGTGCATTACATTTATTGATTTGAATATATTAAACCATCCCTGCATTCCTGGAATGAACCCCACTTGGTCATGATGTATAATCTTGATGATTTGCTGCATTCTATTTGCCAGTATTTTATTGAGAATCTTTGCACCAATGTTCATTAGTGAGACTGGCCTATAATTCTTTTTGGTTGGGTCTTTCTCTGGTTTTGGTATAGGAGTAATACTTGCCTCCAGGAATGATTTAGGGAGGATTGTGTCCTTCTCAATTTCATTGAAGAGTTTAAGGAGTACTGGCATCAAATCTTCTCTAAATTTCTTGTAGAATTCAGCTGTGAATCCATCCAGACCTGGGCTTTTCTTTGTTGGTAAGTTGTTAATTATATTTTCAATTTCTGCTAAGTCCAATTGCTCACAGGTATGATTCAGTTCTGTTATTTCTTTGCTGACTTTTTATCTAGTTGATCTATCTCTTTGTGACAATGGGCTGTTAAGATCCCCTGTTATAATTACGTTCTTGTGTATTTAGTTTTTCATGTCCATTAGTATCTGTCTTAAATAGTTGGGTGCTCCTGTGTTTGGTGCTTATATATTTATAATTGTTAGTTCTTCCTCTTAAATTTTTCCACTAATGAATATGTAGTAACCTTCTTTATCTCTTTTAATCATTTTAGGTTTGAAGTTCATGTTGTCTGCAAATAGAATACTTACCCCTGCTTTTTTCTGGATTCCTGTTGCATGGAATACTGTTTTTCATCCTTTGACTTTTAATCTATGAGTTTCCTTTTGGGTCAGATGTGTTTCTTGTATGCAGCATATTGTAGGATCATATTTCTTGATCCATTCTGTCAATCTATTTCTTTTGATAGGTGAATTGAGGCCATTTACATTTATGGATATGGTCTTCCACTTTCTTGATTACTTGGTTAAGTTACTACCTAAGTGTTTAATTTTTCTTGATACTAGTGTGAATGGTATTGTTTTCGAGATTTCTTTCTTTCTCAGAAATTTCATTATTGGTGTACAGGGAAGCTATTGAGTTTTGTGTGTTGATTTTGTATCCTGTTACATTACTGAATTGGTTATGAACTCTGGGGGTATTCTGGTGGAATTTTCCTTGTATGTGAAGGATCAAATCATCTACAAAAAATAAAAACTTAGCCAGGGATTTAGCTCAGCGGCATAAGCACCTGCCTTGCAAGTGCATGGTTGTGAGTTCGATCCCTGGTACCAAAATAAATAAATAAATAGAAATAAAAACTTAAACTTGTTCTTTTCCTTTATCTATCTCTTTTCTTTCTTTCTTTTGTCTGATTGCTATGGCTGGTGTTTTGAGTACTATATTGAACAGTGGTAGTGATGGACATCCTTTTCTTGTTTCTGATTTTAGAGGGAAAATTTTAAGCTTTTTCCTATTTCATATGATGTTGGCCCTTGGTTTGTCCTAAATGACTTTTATTAGATTGAGGTAAGAAATTTTCATATGTAATTTCTTCAATGTTTTTTGCCTGATGTTCCTTTTTATTTTCAACTAATATATCATCCTTTGTATAAATCACATTTTACTTATCCATTCATAAATTGCTAGACATTTTGAGTTTTTTCAACTTTTTGGCTATTATGAATAATGCTTTTGTGAACATTAATGTATAAATTTTTGTGCTAATGTGTTCATTTCTCTCGGCTATAGATGTGGGAATACAGTTGTTAGGTTATATGATAATTTTGTTTAAACTTTTGAGGAATTTCCAGCCTATTTTCCAAAGTACCTGCACCATGTTATAATACTACTAGCAATAGAGGGATCTTTCACTAGAATGTGGGTTCTTTCAGTGTTTTTCACGAATGAATATTGTATTTTTTTCAAAAGCTTTTTCTGTATCTATTGATATGATCATGTGATATTTGTCCTTGCTTCTGTTTATGTGGTGTATTACATTTAAAGATTTGCATATTTTGAACCATCTTTGTATCTCTGGGATGAATCTTGATGATAATGTAAGATTTTTAAATGATTTATTCCACTCTATTTACCAGTATGTTTTTGAGGATTTTTGCATCTGTGTTCCTTAATAGATGGCTCTATTGTTTTATTTTTTAGTTTGGGCCTTTGGCCTATATAGGAATCAAAGTAATGCTAGTTTCTAGGAAAGAGTTTAGAAGTACCCTTTTCCTTCAATTTTATTACACAGTTAGAGGAATGTTGGTGTTATATTCTCCCAGAAGGTCTTAAAGAATTCAGCAGTGAATCATCAGCTTCTGTGTTTTGCTTAGTCAGTAGGGTTTTTATTGTTGCTTCAGTTTCATTATTTGTTAGTGAATTGTTCAGTGCTTTTATGTTTTTATTGATTTTTAGTAATGGTGTGTGTCTATGAATCTGTCCATTTTAAGATTCTTCAATTTGTTAGAGTACAGTCTTTCATAGTAGTTAGCAATGGCCTTTTGGATTTCAATGATATATGTTGTGATTTTGCTTTTTTCATTTCTAATTGCAAAATTATGGGTTCTTCCTTTTATTTGTGAGTTTGGCTATTTGGTTTATTCTTTCAAAGAATCAACTCTTCAAATTCATTGATTCTTTGTATTTTTTCTCAATTTTGTTAATTTCTGCTTTGATCTTTCTAATTTCCTTCCTTGTACAAGGTTTGGTTTTGGACTATTTTTCTTAAGGTATCTGAAGGTGCATCATTAGGTTATTTATTTGAGTTCACTCTTTTCCTAATGTGATCATTCACAACAATAAACTTTCCTCTTAGGACTGCTTTCATTGTGTCTTACAGAGTTTGGTATGTTGTATTGGCATTATTATTTTATTGTAAGAATTGTTTACTTTCTTCCTTGATTCTTTCTATGACCTATTGATTGTTTATAAGTGTGTTATTTAGTGTCCTAGTGTTTGGACAATGTGTATGTTTATTTTGTAAGTGATTTCTAATTTTAATGTGCTATGATCTGATGGCATACATGGGGTGATTTCTATTCTTTTATGTTTATTTAAGCAGGCTGTATGAAATAGCATGTGGTTATAAAAGCATCAAGAGATCTAACCATACCTCAACCTTAAACATTAAAACTTGTTTTGATAACTTCACCTTTTTGTCAGTTCCCATATTATGCTGCCATTTGTGGTTTGTTTGAGATGTGGAGAGTGGGTGAGATGATAAGGGGATATGTCATAGGAAAGACAGTAAGAGAAATATCTATCGGTAAAAAATGAACAAGAGTTTGGATTCTTTTGGAATTACTTTGGGAGAAAGAGATACTGGGGTAAAGAGATATTGTTGAGGGGCTGTGAGACAGTATTTATTTAGGCAATAGCAGATACGCAGATGCATGGGAATGTATTTAGAAATGTGGGAGGCTGTGAGATTGTTGAAACCTGTATGAAATTTCCTATTTGGCAGAAATTTTGTTTGGATCCTTTAATTCTAATTTTTTTAAAGATTACCCTAACATGGCCTTGAATGGTATTATTAAATTTGTAGTGTTGGTTAATTATTATTTTCTCATGTAAATTCATACAGAATGTAATTATTCTGGCTCCTGTTATATTTGGGCCACTAGATTGGCAGAAAGGAGGTAGGGAAAAGCAAGGAGGTGAGACAGTAAGGAAGAGGAGGGAAGAATAAGGAGAGAAGAGTGAAAAATAGAAGAGGCACTAAAAGAAGGATCAGGTCAAAGAAAGGTTGAAGAATAAAGTGTAATAACCAAATAACACCAAGAAAGAAGCACCAGAAGAAAAGAAAAAAATCAGAAAGAATAAAAAGTTGACAAAAAACAAACAAAACAAAAACAAATTGAGACAATACCAATCAAACAGAGAAGCAAGGCAACAATGCTATAACAACAAAAGTAAAAATCTTGTCACAGTTGTTAACAGCATTAATCTAGAGTGTCCACACATTTTCTTTTATAGTGGAGTCAGTGTCTGACTGCTAGTAGCCAAGCAGTTTCCCCTATGGTCCAGATAGATGCCTGCCTGAGGCTGTGAGAACGTGTCTGATTGCAAACAGTGCTCCAGTGTGACCCACTGCAGGCCTCTATGGATCCAATTGCCTTAATCTATTGGGGAGAGAGTAAAGATCATGAATATCTCTGTGTTTCAGGCCACAGGCTTCCCTCCTAACATATAGCTAAAAGTTCATTGGCCCCAGCACAGTTCGCCATCTTCCTGCCAGCAGATACCTGTCTCAGCCTCACCTACAGAACCTAGTTCTACCCCCAGGCTTGGCTGTGTACCCATTATGCCTGCACTAGGCAATCACTAGGCTCCCAGGCCATCTTAGGGTTTTCCCATTTTGGAGAAACAATAGGAGAGTGCCTACTCCTCACTGACTATGCCAAGTTGCTCTTTGACCTGGGTGCCAGTGCTTCTCTACTTACAGCTCTCTTGCTCAACTCTCTTCTGCTTATTTCTGAAAGATCTGGTTTTCCCTGCCTTCTGCAGTCCTCAGCTAGGAGATGCTACACTCCACTGGCAATTGTGGGTAGAGCAATGAATGTACCGAAGCCAGCTCTCCTGTTGTATGTGGGAGGAGTGGGAAACAGTTTTTAACTGTGTCAGGCAAGCCTCTTCTCTCACAGGCACTGCAGAGCTGTTGTTTACAAGACACTGCCCCATGGCAATTTCTTCCGCCCTGTTCTGCTTTCAGTTTCTCTGAGTTCCTCCGTACTTATGTATGACTCACTTATTGTAAGCCTAAGGAAGTTAGAGTGATTGTGAGTCTACTCCTTCAGTGAAAGGCTGGCTTCCTCCTTCAATTCAGCCTTCTTCCAGGATAGCATGTATGCTGGGCCAGTGGTGGAGGGTGAAGTATTATGATCCAGAAGTGGTGCAGTTTCCCCTCACACACTTCCTAACACAGGACTTTAGTCCAGCTATTTTATTTTCCTTTTATCTCCCTTTATCTTTTGCCCTTTCCTGAGGTTATCTTCTTTTCTCCTGTACCCATTGGGAAAGAAAACTGCTTGTGCCCTCTACATGACTATCATCTCTTGAATATAATTTTTATCCCTTCACTTTCAGTCTGTAAGTGCCGAAAGGTTGAGTGAGTCTCTTAATCCATTGACAAGGTAATTACTAATAAGTGAGGACTTTACAGCTGCCATTTTGTTAATGGTTTTCCGGTTGTTTTATAGGTTCTTTGTTTTTCCTCTTCTGGGGTCTTCTTTGGGATGGGTGATTTGCTCCAGTGAAATGATTTGATTCATTACTTTTTATCCTTTGTACATATACTTGGGCTTTTGTTTATGCAATATCTTATAGTAGTTTATTTTAAGGTGATAAACACTTAGCTTTTATAGCATAAAAAAAAACACATTTACTCCCCTCCCTATATTTTCTGTTTTCAGTATCAAAAGTTACAACTTCTGATGTTATATTTTCTTTAACAAATTCTTACATTATTACTTATGTATGCTTTTGCATATTTTTGTTACTAATTAGTATTCTTTTCTATTAACTCGTAGAACTCCCCTTAACATTTCTTGTAAAACAGCTTTGGTTATGGTGAACTACCTCAGCTTTTGTTTGTGTTAGTCTTTTAGCCCTAAATTTTGAGGGACAACTTTTCTGGGTGCAGTATTCTTGGTTGGGCTTTTTCTTCATCACTTTGAGGATATCACTGCATTGAATCCTGACTTGTAAATTTTCTGCCAAGACATTCCTTGTTAGCCTTAGCAGCCTTGCTACATGTAATTTTCTCTCTCTTTTTTTCCCCTATTACTGTCTGTATAATCCTGTCTCTGATTTTTGACAGTTCAATTATAACATACCTTGATATCATCTTGTTCAGGAATGACAGGAAACCTTTGGCTCCTCTGACAAATACATAGATGTTTATATATTTCTTCAGAATTGAAAAGTTTTGTATTATTTATCTTTTTAACTTTTTCTTTTCCATCTTAAATTTCTATACCTTGAATATTATTTACTCTTCTGTTGTAGTTCTATAAATCTCTTAAGTGTTTTTATTCTTTTAAAAATTTCTCTTTTTTCTCTTTTAACTATATATATGTATTGACTAATTTGTCCTTGAGTTCAAAGATTCTTTTTTTTTTTTTTTTTTTTTTTGGTACCAGGGATCAAACTCATGACCTTACGCTTGCCAGGCAGATGCTTACACCACTGAGCTAAATCCCTGGCCCCAGCTCAAAGATTTTTTTGGTTGATCATTCTGCTATTGCTCCTTTTTATTACATTTTATTTATTGTACTTTTAGCTTCAGAATTTTTCTGATATTTTAAATAATTAAAAATTTAATTTAGGTTATTTATTGTTTTCCTGATTTGTTTGAATTATTTCTCCATATTTTCTTTAGGTTTACTGGGCTTCCTTACATAAATTATTTCGAGCTCTTTGTCAGTCAGTTTGTATATCTCTTTCCTCTCAGTTGGTTTACAGGTGCTATTTTGCTCCTTTGATGGTGGCATGTTTTCCTATTGTGCTTTGTGGTTGTACATTGGCTTTTGTGGATTTGATGAGTCAGGTTTATAATCTAGTCTTTGCAAACTAACTGTCTGAAAAAGCTCTTCACTTGCCAACTTGTTCTGTCTTTCTGGCAAGGCCATCTGGAGTGATTCATGGGCAGACTGATCTGGATCCACTGGGTGGAACTGTTGATTAGGTCCATGGAGATGGGTCTGGAGATTGGATCTTCCAAAGCAAGACTGCAACTTGTATCTTCAAAGGGACTATATTGAAGCCTGGGTCCACATAGGCTGACCATGCATTGGCTAACCATGCACTGTGTTTTGGGGGCTTGGCCAAGAGCCAGGATCGACCTGGTTCTTGGGTAAGTAGGATAGATCTGAGTGCTGGATACATAGGGACTGGCACTATCCCAAACACATCCTAATTTCTTCTCTATACTTCGTTTCTTCTTCCCTTGTTTCTTTCCTTCCTTTTCTTCTCTTTCTCCTCTGCCTGCTTGCCTGTGTTCCTTCCTTTTCTTCTTCCTTCCTTGCTTTGCTAGCATGTCTTCCAAGCAGACATTTGGGTTCAGGAAACTTATCATAGAGTTTCAAGTATTTTAGAGAAATGCTTCAGTAAGTAACTTGAAAATACCATTACAGGGACCAGGGATTTAGCTCAGCAGCATAAGCACCTGCCTTGCACTGGTATGGAGCACCTCAGGGAGTATATATATATATATAATATTATATTATTTACACATTTATATTATATATACATATATATTATATATTCTAGGAGATTTGTTATATACATTATATATACACACATATATAATATATATTATATATACACACATATATATTATATAAATATATGCTAGCAGGTTTGCTGCTAGAAAGAAGTATTTTAGCATTCTCACTTGGTTACATTTGCAGGAGAAAGAGATGCTAAGCTTACTATTCACTTACAAGCTATTCATCAGTTACTGGAACTGTCAAAGTGTTCCCAAATCCCTGATTTTAATTAATGGTCACATTAATGGACCTTACTATTTCTAAGAATATGAGAAAAACAAATACATCTCTACCCTTTTTCATATTCAATTTAACATTTAAATTGCCAAATTATAGTATTGAAAACACAGAAAGGAAAGTTTACCCTCAAGGATTAACAAAATATTTTATGTATTTTACTGTTTTCACAGTGATTCTACATCTGTCATTTCATCTTCCTCATAAATTCACAATAATTATTTTTCAACCAGGCTTTATGTAGCCAGGTATGAGAACCAGAGGTCTGTAGTTAACTTTCTCCACTATGTAATATGCTGGTTAAGATATAAGATCTGCTAGACTGGTTTTGAAATCCACCCTGGAGATTGGAGGAACACATTTGTGTTTGTCTGGGTAGTCACTGAAGTATGACCTTAAGTACTATGTCTGGCACCTCACCCCTTCCTCTCTAGCACTGTTCTGCTGCTGTGCTTCCCAGGTACCATAAGTTAAGCAACAGCTCAGCCAAGCTTTGTGCCATGATATTCTTGCCTTAGAGCCTGCCAATAATCTACTAAAATTCTGCAAAACTGTGTTAAGTGAAACCTCTCATCCTTAAAGTTGTGGGAAAATGACTAATAGAGAAAATTGGTACCAGGAGTGGGATCATTGCTGTGACTGCAGTTGATTATGCTTTAGAAGCCTTTGCAACTGGTTTGTGGGATAAGATTGGAAAGATTTGGAGATACAGACTAGAGAAGATTTAGATAACTGTAAGAAGAGCCTGATGTGTGACTTCTGGTTACAGTTAAGAGAATCAGGATACTGACAGGAATATGAACCATAAAGACCAAGATCAGAAAGTTTTCATTTGAGAACCAAGACTCCATTGACAGTTGGGCTACAGGCCATGTGGTTGCACTCTGACAGAAAATATTACCTCTACTGTGTCCATACCCTGAGAATTATTAGGTACTGATATTAAAGGGGGTGCACGGATTAATCTGGTAGACACAGTTCAAAGACAGCTCAACATTCAAGCCATGGCATGAGCACTGGGCACTGCTGCCTTCTTTTAGCCAAATTTATAGTGAGAATTAGGGGTAAAGATCAGAGTAGAAATATTTGAAAAACTTTCAACTTAGCATAGAAGGAACCTTGTGTAAAGGTGGGGCCAAAGGAGGTATGGTTGTTAAAGAGGTTAGTACCATTAAAAAGAAATCAAGTACTTTGTACAGGGATAAGAAGAAAGACACCTTAATAGCATCACAAAAATCAGCAACACACTTACCATAGGTTCAAAGGTGCAAAATTATAAATTGTTTATTTGAGAAGAAAATTCTTAGGATGCCTGCTCAAGAAGGACCTACTAGAGAATTGGATCTCTAGGATTCATTTCACTCTGCTTAGTCATTCAGACACTAGGAAATGGCTTCAACCATGCTCCAAGGAACCCTGGCTACTGCTTCTCCTGATAGTGGACTTTGACATTGTCCACATAAGTGATAATTTTATCAGTATTCGGAATGCGAAAATTATAGTGTTAGAGAGTCTACTACCCAAATTTCAAAGGAAGGCCTGGGAGACCAGATAAGGAACCCCTGAGATGACAGTGCATGGAGCTGTGCTAGTAAACCTGAAAATGCAGTTAAAACAGTAGGAAGTTAGGAATGACAGGAATATGGAAACTGCTGAGGAAACTTGCAGAACATGAATATAGCCAGCCTAAAAGATAGAGGCTTCATGGGGACCATCCAAGCCCTCTGGAACTCACATTTCACCCCTATGTGCCTTGGATGTCAGATATGAAGCTATAGAACTTAATGTTTGCCCTGCTGGCTTTTTGGTCTTGTTTCAGTGCTATTTTTCTATCTTCCTGTTCCTCCTTTTTGGAATGGAAATATTTACCCTTTGCTACTGTACTTTGTCATTATGTAACTTTTTTTTATTTTTAAAGAGTTTCACACTCAGGGTTTGCTTTGGATCTCAGTGAAAGGCTCTGATTTAGACTTTTGAAAAATATCAGAACTTTTGAGACTTTGGAGAAGGGAATATTGCTTTTTTTGGTTATATGTCAAATAGTGGAATTATGAACTTACTATATTGTCTTTATTTTGAGACTGAGTATGGTTTAAGGAAATGCTTTTGGGTATGAAATTAAGAAAAAGTGGGAGGTTGCAGTTAGGGTGGAGTGTCAGCTCCGTTGACTTTGGGATCTGCCCTGGGAATTGGTTGAGGTAAACACTTTTGGGTTTACCTGGATAATGGTCATCCATTGGTCATGGCCTTGGATATGATGTCTGGTCCCCCACCCTTTCCACTCTGGCCCCTTTCTCCTATTCTATTTCCCAGCTACCATAAACAGCTTTACTCTGTGATGCCCTTATGCCCAGAAGTTTATGCCTTGGAGGCAGCTGACAATAGATTCAATCTCCTGAAACCATGAGTTAAATTAAACCTCTATTCTCTCTCTGCGCGCGTGTGTGTGTGTGTGTGTGTGTGTATGTGTTTGAGACAGTTCACTATGTAGTTCAGGCTGGCCTTGAAAACACTTTATAACCTAGGCTGGTCCTCAATTTGTAATGAACTTCCTGCCTCAACCTCCTGAGTGCTGGGATTATAGGTGTGCACAACCATGCTTAGCTGTAACTTCTCCTCATTTAATTTATAGGTCATGGGTATTGCTTTCCAGAAGCAAAAAAGCTGATTAATACATGTAGGTACTAGTGAGCCACTGAGTCAAAGTCTTTTCACTGGGACCCCTTTGTTATTGTCCAACAAATATTATCAAAGATAATATAGCAAAGACATAGGAAGGAAAAGAAGCAAATTTAAATTTAGGGAAACTAAGTATAAACCAGAAAGGATATAAATAGCCATTTTAAAGAGAAAAACAGAAGTGCACCATCAGCTCTCCTCTGAGCTGGGCTTGGTTACCTGAGTATTTTACTAGGAAGGAGATATAGTTTATCCAACACTCATACTCTACCTGCTGTCTATAGTGAAAAATTAATTTGAAAGAGAAAATAAGTAATTGTTAAAGAAAGAGAAAATACCTTTTAGAAGATTTAAGAATATGCTAACTCATATAAATTATTCATCAAAAAATGCCATGATTCTTGGAGTGCAGTGACAAAGGACACAGGGGAGCACATTATGTATCAGTGAGTATCAGAATATAACAATGCAATTTTTTTTTATTGGTACTGGGGATCGAACTCACGACCACATGCTTTCAAGGCAGGTGCTTATTTCACTGAGCTAAATCCCCAGCCCCAACAATGCAATTTATAAAGTGTCTGCACTACACAGAATTTGTCTACAGTTGACATTATTTAATCTTCATAACATTTCTAAGACACAACATTATGGTTTGGATCTAGATGTCCCCCAATGCCTTATGTGGTCACAGGTGGGGCTTTTTTAGAGGTGGCTGAATCTAGAGTGTATGGCACTAGAATTGATTTATGGTGCAGTGCTACCTTAGGGGTACCCATAGGATAAAGATGTGAGTGCTATCCACCCTAAGAAGCCTGGATAAGATAAAAGAGGAAGAAGGAGCTGTGGTCATCTCTTGCTTGCTTTTCTACTTTTTGCCCACCATGAAGTATTTCTCCTCTGGGATGTCTGTCTGTCATGCTACTCTGTCTTGGATGTAGCCGACTGTAGACTGAAACCCAAACTGTGAGTTACATAAACTTTTCATCCATTAACTTTGGGCATTGAATATTTTGTCCTAGTGAGACAAAAGTAACTAAGACAGAATTTGGTAGCAGAGAAGCAGGGTCATTGCTGTGACTGTAGCTGGCAATGTGGTTTAGAAGCCTGTGGAGCTGGCTTGTGGCAAAAGGGGGAATTAGGAAAGATTCAGAGGTCCCGGCTGAAAAACCAGACTTGAAATTCCTTGGGCTGTACTTGATGGGAAACTGATCAGAGCTCAGAAGACCAGACTGCTGATAGAAATCTTGCCAATAAAGACCAGGCTCGAAAGTTTTCTGCTGGGAAGAAGAACTGTGTTGGCTATTAGATTCCTCAATATGTGTATGTTATGGCTTGGCAGAAAGTTTGTCTGCATTTGTCTTGTATCCAGAGACTGCCTAAGACTGATATTAAAGGTGGCAGACTAATTAATCCTGCAGAAAAAATTTCAAGGAAGTATAATGTTGAGGCAGTGGCATGGCTACTACTGGGGCTTTTAACCAGATTTATGTTGAGAATCAAGAGAAAGGAGCCCAGTACAATGATTCAAGATGTAGTGAGTTTGGCCAGAAAGGAAAATCCAGTCAATCACCATGCAAAGCTGGAACAAAGGAGAAATTGGTCACTCAAAAGACTAGCAAGAAAAAGCCAAGTATTTAAGAAGAAAACAACAGAAAAGATGGCCTGAGGACATCACAAGGACTTACAGCCTCAGAGTTACAAAGGTGAAAGGATTTGAGTCCCAGAGAACCGTCTTACAGAATGGTAGTGGCCTAGAGAATCTGTTCCCTGGGATTCAGTTAAGGTGCTCAGCAACCCAGGCACTCAACTCCTACTGTCAAGAGCAAAGGAAGTCTGGGCTATGGTTCCAGCTGGTGGCAGAGCTAGGCATCATCCATGTGGTGCTGGTTTCAAGTGCATATAGAATGGAAGAACTGTGGTGTTGGGAAGGCTCTGGTACAGAGTTCACAAGACTGGGAGGCCAGATAATGTGCCCCTGAGAGGGCAGTGTAAGAAATTGTTGAGTATGAATCCAAAGCTGCATGAGACATGAGAAGTTTGGAGAAGCCAGGAACATGGATTATCTGAGGAAAATTTCAAGGAGAAAGCCGAGTTAGTTCAAGAGAGAAGCAATGAGAGCTATAACCACCATCAATGCTTTAGGGGTGGAGCCACCCAACCCCTTTGGAATGCATATCTTACCACAAATTGCCTTGTATGCTGGATCTGGAACTACAGGACTTAATGTTTCCCCTGCTGGATTTTGGATTTACTTTGGTTCCATTCCTTAACATCTCCCTATTTGTGCCTTTTGAAATGCTAAAGTTTATCTTGTACCATTGAGTGTTGACAGTGGTTAACTTTTTTTCATTTGCAGAAGGGCTTACAGTTAAGTTTGCCTTAAATATCAGAGGAGATTTTGAACTTAGACTTTTTAGCAATGCTGAAACTGTTAGAATTTTGGCAGCTCTTAGACATGGACTAAATGCCTTTTGTGTAAAGGAATGTACTTGAGTCTTTGGGGGATTAGGGTTGAAGTATAGATGCCCTCTCAAAACTTCATGCAGTCAAAGGTGGGGGGTTTTCAGAGGTGGTTGAATCTAGAGTGTGTGACGCTGGGATTAAAGGTGTGTGATTACTAAATCAGTACACAGATTGGTTTGGCAACTACCCTAATCCTGGTAGCATGGATACAAAATAAAGGACAGAAAGAGGCTTGTCTTATCTCTTGCTGATTATTTTTGGAGTCTTTTGCTTGCCATGAACTAGTTCTCCTTTGCAATACACCTCTGCCAAGCCAATCTGCCTTGGAGCCAACTGATTATGGACTGAAACCTCTACAAATTGTGAGCCAAATGAATCTTTTCTCCTTTAACTTTGTGTATCAGGTATTTTTGTCTCAGCTGCTAGAAAAGTAACTAAGATACACAGTTACTATTATTTTCACTTTCTAGATAGTGCATCTAGGTTCCAGAGAGGTTAAATAACTTGCCTAGGATTCCACAGCTGGCAAATGACAGAACTGGAAATTTGATTCCAGAAATTAACATGCAGAAAACTTTTCCCTTGTCTTTTTTTCTTCCCAAATAATACTTGAGTGACTTCTTTGGAAAACATTTCTTTGCATGTTTTCAGTAGACATTTGGTGATTGGTTCTGGAGATTTCCTAATGTGTAAGATTGGCTACCAGTATGGAGGCCAGTAGACAGGAGGTAGTATGATTTATGGGTAGAGGTTAGTGTGGGAATTTTAGAGAAGGATTTGGTTAGCAAAAACTTCTTATAAGAGTTCATACTTGATCTGAACCTTCATGAATGTGCAGAAATCAGCTAAGTGAATGATGGAGACAACTACAAAGTGGCTCTGAGCAGGACTTAAAATTAACTAGTTGACTTTCTACGTTTATTCATGAATCTATCCTAGGTCTAGGCCTCTTGTCTGGAGAGGGGCAATGAATTCATGGTAAGTGAACCTCTATGAATCCCTGGTCCTGGATGAGACCTTAGTGGCATGTGATGCCAGAGATGCCTTAAAGGGAAAGATAAGGCCACAACTGAGGGCACCTGGCTCCAATTCCAAATAACTAGATAGAGACTACAGCTGCAGGTATTTCACTCCTGCAGTCTCATTCCCACCGTAAATGTCATCATGGAGATAAGGTAGTTCTCCTAAATTGGCATGATTTATTACTTGGTGAAGTCTTTGAAGTGACTCCCAAGGCCCTGCTCAGTTCCTGCACTTTCCTCAGTATCCTTTCTCTTTGTTTGAAAGCCTAATAAATATGGACCACCCAGAGAAGCTCTTTGTCTCAGGGCCGAGAGTCTCAAATTCTCTTAGAGGGTTTTGATCCTTCTGGAGCCCTAAAATCATACTACTTGTCTCATTTATTTAAGCCCTTGCTGTACACCTGTTTGAGAGATTGGGGATCCTGGCCAGATCCCCAAAAAATGAAGCTCAGAAGAAAGTGCCTCCCAGGCAGAGGAAGCTGCATGTATGATGCAACTCTCTATTTCTCATTATTTGTCCATAACTGTCCCCTTTTATGTGTGGCTCTGTGTCAGCCACAATCCCATGTTGACCACATTAAACAGAAAATCAACTAAAAGCAACTCCTACATCATTTCCAAATAAACTGAGAAGTTAACTATTCCCCATTCATCTCACACATGATTTTTTTCCAGTATTGAAGATTGAGCCTAGGACCTGTGCATTGAGCTATATACCCTCTCCTTTTTTATTGTCTATATTGAGTCAGGGTCTTGCTAAGTTGCTAAGTTTTCCTCCTGCCTCTGTTTCCAAGACTGCTGGTCATACCTACATTCACATAAAGAGTTTGTGTTAGTTACTGTATTATTTCATTATTATTATCATTTGACAAACATTTCTTGGAACTATCATTTGTGTGCTGGTGTTCTAGATAATGGAGATAGGCTGAATGTAATGCAGAAAATCATTTCTTCTCTCAAGAAACAACCTAGATGGAAAAGACAATTAAACTTGAAATTTACTAGATACAGTAAATTTTTATTAGCTTGTTTTTGATCAATCAGTCATTGGTGGGTTTTGATTTGTTTTCAGACTATGATGTCATGGAATAATTTCTTTAATCACTTGGTAGGCATCAGATACTTCATTTAACTGGCATTTCCAGATCTACCAGTTTGATGACTTCTCAAAATAAGGAAGTGAAATAATTGAGGCATGACTTATGCTTCATGCGGTCATGCTGACTTGGAGTGATCACTGCTTCCCTTTTTCCAACTCATTTATTTAAATTAAAAAAAATTATTTTCACTTTTGGATTTTGGACTGTGGATTGAACCCAAGGCCTTGTATGTTCTATGTAAGTGCTCTTCCACTGAGCTACCTCCTAGGACCCCAAAATTGGAATAATCCTAAATGTCTTTATTAATGTTTAGTCTCCACCTGCATTTCATTTTTTTATAGTTTTACAACTCCTTATAATCTCTGAAGATGTTAAATATACTTAGTTTAGCACTTTATTTGGTGCCCTACGCTGTGTTTGTCAAGGTTTTAGTTGTTTGAGTTTGGTGCTGCTATTTCTTTCATTGTGGTTGGTTGGTATTTCATAGTTATTTGGCTATATTGTAGACAAGACACCAATTTGAATATTATTGGTGGCTGGAGAGTGTAAGAATTCTTGTTTATATGGCTGGTAGCTAAAGTTTGGATTCAATCAACTCAAGTGTTTGTGTGTGGGTTTTCATGTGAATGTGGCTTTTTAAAGTGCACACAGTTCTCATTTGCCTGTGACAAAGTCCTGCCTCTCTTGACTCAATGTCTATTGAGTGTTACATAAAACTTCTCAAGGTGTAATTTAGGATCTCAATGGGAACAAACCTCAGGTGGTATGAGAACCTGCTATGCCTTTACTACTTGCCTGGCCTCTGTCCAGAGCTCACTCCTTCAAACCAACCCTGTTGATTTTGATTGTGAAGCTTTTGCAAAATCCTGCTGAGAAAATTTTTACTTTCAAAGTTTTTTTTCATAGATTGGATTTATGGGTCATGTAGTTATTTTATGTTTCAGCAGTAATATATTCCAGTAACTTCTTTTGAATTTCCTAAAACTTTTTTATTTCTATTTAATTTACTCTTCTGACATTTGTATAAGATTTGGGAAGAGAGATGAATACATATATTCAGTCAGTCAACTTTAGCAGGAAGCCACCCACACCTTTCTATGGTGAGCAATTATTAGACAACACCTCTGGGGACCTCACCTAGTGTGTAGTTCCTAGAAGACAGACATGTTTGAGTTAGGGTATGACCATATCCATTCTCTTGTATCTCCTTCATTTTCTGCTGTTTTTCAAGGACTATTAACAGTCCATTGCTGATGCAGACAATTCCTAATTTTAATGCTCTGGAAAGTATTTCACTTGAACAATGAAAGTAACCAAAGGGAATTATCATTCCATATCAAGTAGAATTTAGTTCCATCTTAAATATGCTTATTCTATTTTTGAGGTATTGGAAATTTTCATTGAAGATTTTATTTTTCTTGATAGAAAAAGTAAAATGTGAGACACAAGTTGTGTAGATGTACTTTTTTTCTCCTGTTAATCATTGTATCATTACCAGTAATGATAACGAATCCCTTTGTCTATTATTTCTAAACTTCAGTAGTTCTAAGGTCTATACCCACTTAAAGCATTGGCATTCTTTGCATTTTTCACAGAAGTCTGTCCAGAATTCTCAATTTGTTTTTGATTTGATACTTCTGCTACTAATTTTTGTACCTATTCTTTCAAAGTCTTAGATTTTGAAATCACTACATGCACAATATTGGTAGTTCAGGCCCTTTAATATAGACAGTACAATAAAAGGTCAGGAAGTACGTGTTGAATCATTAGTGATGAAATACAGGCAGTATGACCACAAATTCCAAAGAATCTACTGGTAAAATTCTTAGGCTTAACGGCTAAGGTGTTGAGGTGGCAGATTTCAATGGTCAATGTGCTGACCATGACACTACAACTCTTGTCTTTTGGGCCTCTAGACCAGTAAATTTTTCTCCTGACTTCTATCAGACACACAGTGTTTTACAGAATCCAAAGTTCTTTCAGACATGTCACTACATTTAAGTTAACTTCATTTATCACAATTGTTTGAAAGGGTTCAGGGAGGCAAGAATCAGGGAAGATTGACAGTGTTTACAGGCACAGAGGAAGGAGTCAGGAGAGAAGAGGCAGTTCACTAGGTGGAGGCACACACAGCAAGTACCCTTTTATTACCCCGTTTATATGAGGCATCAAGAGTATGTAATTTCATGGGGATATAATACAGAATGGTGACTTCCAGAGGCTTGTGGTGGGGGAAAGGGGCAGAGAAGAAAGGAGAACAACTTAATAGGTCCAAGGTTTCCTTTTGGGGTGATGAAAATATTTTTGGAACTTGATAGACTAGGCTATGAAGATTGAATTGTTCACCTTAAGATAGTTAAGGTGTAATGTGTATATCAATAAAAATATATAGCACATAAGCCCATTTTCTTCAAAAACATTTGCACTCACTTCTTCGGTTAGCTTTATAGTCAGTATTGGAATTCTTCATAACAAAACACTACTTCTAAAATTACATGACATTGAGACAATCTAAGTATAAACCATGAAACTTTTTTGCAGGTAAAGGTCCAAGTCTTAGAGCAGGCTGATGTGATGGATACAACAGCACTCAGAAAGCTTATCTTCAATCAGGTTTAAATACATACAGCTACCAATGGTTATACCTTTTCAGTTACACCTCTGCCTGGTAACAAGTTAATCATATTAACATGAAGCGAAAAGATTTTAAATGGAAATTAGAGAAACAAGAGCTCTATTGATTTCTTGACCCTTTCACAATAATCTACAAGGAATTATATAATTGTTATTTTAAATAAATACACAGATTAAGACTTGTCTATTAAGCAAAGCCTACCAATAGTAAAATTTGATATTTTTTAAACTGCAGAAGTACATGTCTGAATAACACAGAGCTTTCATATTTAGAAGTGGTTGCTATAAATCTTGAAAAACCAAGCGACCTCACATCAACATGATAAAATTTCTTGAGAACCTAAAAACTGGCAACACTTTTGAATAAGTCTATTTATAAAGTATCTGTGTATAGATTTATATGTCAAAGCATAGAATGTTATACAGCAAAATGTTAGCAGTACTTATTTTTGTATTTAACTGTAGTGCACTTATTTTTATGAATATTTGTAACTTTTAACTTTGCTGTTTTAATTGTACTCTTAAACTTTCAACAATAAACATATATTACTTGAGTAAAAAACAGTTTTTTTATATTTTGTAAGCTTCCACATTTAACCTTCTTTTCTTCCAATGCACTCATGGCACAATCCTTGCTCCCGGACTTTGTTATGGAGTATCAGGGCAGTAGCTTTTTCTAGCAGACTGTTGACCTTCTGAGTGATTGTCTTCTTTGCATTCGTTAATGACTTGTTCCCAAGCATCTCTGCCAAATGTATGTAGCCTTGGGGAAAAGAAGAGCAGTGCAAGGATTCTAGAAAATCCCTTTGCAATTCTTTTGTGGACACGCTCACACTCAATCAGCTGTTGCTTCTCTCTGTATCATACCTAAGGCTGAGCGGTGGAGCATTCTGCACCTTCCTTATCCAGTAGGACAACCCAAACTGATATCTTCATATGAAGTCCCAGATCAGGCACCTTTTTCCTCTCTTGAAAAGAATATATTTGGACTTTATGAGTTCTTGTTAAATTTAATATCCCCTAATCTCCAAAGGCATACATTTTAGACAACTTTAGAAAGTAAGACCTTATGAATTAAGAGAAACTGTCCAAAATCACATCACTGAAAAACCACTCCCACAATCCAGACTCCATTTATTCTTCATAGCCATAACACTATGGCTGTGAAATGTGATTCAGAAGCAATCTCCGTGGTAAACCATTAGCTTAGTTAGAGACATATGAAAACATGACAAGGCATATGTCACTTAGTTCTATTTAAATATTCAAGTTCCTCATCTTAAAGATTTTCTAGATGACAGCTAACAGTCAGATTGGATGATTCACAAACACTGTTCATTGAATTTTAAAAGAGAGATGCTGGGGATTTTCATAGAAATTTCTACTTTCCTGAAAGCCTTGTATTACCCCATCTTTCTCTTTCTTGCTCTTATATACATACGAGTTCTTCTTTTCCTATTGTCTGCATAAGAACAGGATATGCTGACAGCAAGTTCAAAGGAATAACTAAGTGGAAAAGTTCACAGCTGATGTGAATCGAGAATAGATCATGACGTGGAAACTAGTGGAGCAACTGCTTTTCTGTGAGTGGTCAGAGAACACTAGATAAAGAAGTTAATGTTAGTTTATCATGAACTACTAAAATCAATGTCTATTTGAGAGTAGAGTTATAATTTCATTTATTTATTTGCTTTCACTATGGTAATATTATTTATTAACCTTCCTTTAATGAGCTTCTTAAGATCATAAGTAAGAACTTGTAGTATTAAGTATGGATCCCTCCTCAGAAATTATAGAGACTAATTGAAGCTTCATGTTAAAACAAAACAAACAAAACAAAACAAAGTAGGTATAGATCCAAAATATGAAATCAAATATTTACAACATTTTGGTAGTAAAGTGAACCAATGCCACCAGAGAATGGATCATCACAATACAGAAAAGAACTGACACTGAAACTAAATATAGACAAGTCAGAGCTGTTTTGGAATTTGGTACAGCATTAAATATTCATTGAATTATACTTAGCTTTTTTTCTGTTTTCTTCTAGTCAATATTCAGATACAATGGGCGAGAGTAGTAGAACTGAATGTGTGTGTGTGTGTGTGTGTTTTTTTTTTTCTGAAGGTAGAACATACACAGAAAAACACAATGAGAGAAGTCGCTTTACTGAAAAACAGTTTTGGGAAATGTCCACTCTTACTTAAGTACTAGATTGTGAATATGGCTCCAAGAGGTATTCAAGGGAAATTACCCCATCATACTTCAGAATATGGAATACCTTTAATTAAAAATTTCAATGAAATAAAATCATAATTTCCTTTTGGCAAAAAACCCATGATCATATCAGGCTTATTAAATATTCTTCTATCTTCTGTTTTTCACCATGAAGTTTCCCCTTAGAGTACAAAGAACATAGTTATTACTTTTTGTAAATACTGTAATTAAGGTTATCTTTAGAAAAGGGCACAGCAATCAATAGGCTCACATTCTTGAGTTATGACTCAACTCTATTATTTGTCCTTAAGAAGTAAACCACTTCTTGTGTAAGAACATTTAATTTATTACCTTTAATGCTCAGGAGGTAAGTTGGCACATTTTCACTTTGAAGATAAGAATTGTCTCAGTCTGTCCTGTTCTGAATTAATATTGACATCCATAAACAAGACTAACAATAGGTATCAGGGTGATAAGCAATTAGCTCAATGAATAAGGAAGTAGAAACTGTTTTCCCTGTGGAGGTTATTAGCTAGAATCTGTTTATCAATAGAATCATAGAGCGAAATGTGTATTGTTCTTCCCAGGAAGGAAGGAACATTTGAAGCACAATATGTTGAGTTAATTCTCAAAACTGTAAGAATAAGATGATCATTCTTATTTTTACTGATGAATAATCTTCAGAGAGGATAAGCAGTTAGTAGAAAGAGGATACAAACTCATGATTCAGAGTGTAGACTTTTCCTATCTCAGTTTCTTCTTTCTTCTCTAAGTTTTATTTCCCTCCACTCAACTCTTCCCATTTCCAATTCTGAGGTACAACACTACAGATAAATGCATTTAGACACCCATTTAGTGTGACGGTGATTTTAGTCTTCTCTTTGGAGTACACCTGATGATGAGGGAGGAAAGATGCTTCTGATTCACCTTTTCTGCCTGTTGCACATACTTTCCTCTCCCTATAACTTGAAAGTACTCTATAAGCATACTTCAAGAGCTGAAAGCTGTTGTTGACTTCCTTTATCTTCATTTCTTTCTCATCTCCATTCTTTATTCTGGCATTAGAGAAGAACTAGAGAGAACACCCTTACAATGTACTTTTTAAAGATTGCCTTATTTAAAAAATTTTAGTATAAAAGATACAGTATAAAACTCCTCCTAGTCACCATTTGTAAGTTTATAGTACTAACTGTATTCACATTGTTGTGTAACATATCTCTGGAAATTTCTCATCTTGCAAAACTGAAGTTCTTTACATTTCAAACAACTTCCTATTTAATCTTCCCTCTACCCTCTGGAAACCACCATTCTACTTTCAGTTTCTATGATTCTCACTATTATAGATATCTCGGATAAGTGGAACTTATTTCACTTGACATAATGTCTTCAAGTTTCATTCATTTTATAGCACATGACAGATTCCCTTCTGTGTGTGTTTGGGGTGCTAGGGATTGAATACAAGGACTCTGCTACATCCTCAGAGGCCCCATATGTCCCTTTTTGAGAAGAGAGCTCTCTAAGTCACTAAATTGCCTGTGTTGGGCTCAAATTTCAAATGAGTAATCTTTTTTGCTTCAGCCTTCCAGAATGCTGGGATTAGGGGCATGCCCCAAAATTTCCTGTTTTTTTAAGAGCTGGATTTTATTCTATTGTACGTGTAAGCCACATTTTCTTTAGTCATTTATGTATCAGTGGACATTTGAGATGCTTCCACGTTTTAACTATTGAAAATAATGCTACAATGAATGTAAATGTACAACTACTTCTTTAAGATTTTGCTTTACATTTTTTGTATATATTCTCAGAAGTGTGATGCTGAACTATATAGTAGTTCAACTTTTAATCTTTTACGGTATATCCATACTTTTTTGCATTACAATTGCACTATTTTTACATTTCCACCAATAGTACCCAAGATTTTTATCTCTCCACAACCTCATTAATATTTTATGTTCTGGGCTTCTTTTTCTTTATAGTGGTCATCCTAATGGATGTGAGGTAACAGCTTGTAGTTTCTATTTGCATTTTCCTAATGGTTTGTATATCCTTTTTAAAACAAATTCAGAAGTACGTTTTATGTTCTAAGTACAGGGAGAAGTGCACTGCATGCAAAAACATTACTTTTCATAATCATCCTACGGCTTAAGTGATGTTAGTCTTATTTTGCACCAAAGAAGCAAATAAAGTAATTTTTCAGAGAACTGAAAGCTTTCAAATGACAAAGCTGGCATTCAAACCTAGATCTAATACCAAAGCTCTTTTATCTATTGAACTGTTCTTTCTTTGCCTTTTGCTTTGCCCATTTACTTTTCTAAGGTGATTTTGGTGATTAACGCATCATTTTGTAGAAAGGAAAGGGGGAATTTTTGGTTTTATTCTGGACACATTGCTAAATGCTTTCAAATGTGTTATGTATGCATATGTTTTGGAGGGAAGTGAAAAGGGGAAGTCTTTTTATTTTGCATATATAGCCATATACTTCATTTGTGCTGTTACCATTTTAAGTGAAATAGTATAGTAGGTCCAAAGGTAAACTTGGATTTATTACCATAAGTCTTTGTACACTTGAAGGTTGTATTTTAGATGGAAATTATGCTTTCAAGAAATATGCAGACAGTCTAGATAGAGAAATTCCACTTCCAATTAAGGTATTGGTTCTATCAGTGTAAAAAGAGAATATCACGAGGAAAAGGGTACACAAGCCGTAAAATAGGAAAGCAGAAACTTGGTAAGAGACAAGAGGAAACAGTATAAACAGTGACAAAAATGCAGCCTCATAGACTATTCTGTCAGAGTCTGTATTCCCCTAGCTCTATCTTCTTCAGTTAAAGAGACTCACAACTACTATTATATTCATCTTGTTCTACTTCATAGCAGAGCAATACAATTTTTTATTTAGTGATGTCATGGGTTGAGATTTATAAGTTTAGTTTTGGTTGTGTAATGGCAGCATCTGAGCTGATTGTGACATTCAGAATGACCCCAAGCCCAGGAAATTTGGGCTGTGTGAACACATGATTCAACTGTTTATGGAAACCCCCTAGCCTTAAATTCTTAGTAAGATCTTCACTTGATCATGAAAAATATCAAGTGAATGTGAAACTAAAATTATTTTATCCATGCACTACAATGAAAAAACACAACAACTTTTACCCCCATTATATGAAAGAAATAGGTTGTTATCCACAACTGAAATTTTTCCAGTTTATAGAATCAATTATAAACAAAAATATCTTTATCTAGGTGTGGTGACATGTGCCTGTAATCCCAGCACTTGGCAGGAGAATTACTGTGGGCTACATAGTGAGTCAAGGACAATTTGAATGTATCAAGTATAATTTCCATTTAATGTATCTATTTGAATGTATCAAGACCATTTATCGAAACAAACAAACAAACAAACACCAACCAACCAAACAAAAAAACAAGATTCCTTTAGATAAAAGAGTATAAATATCTTAATCAACATATAAAAAGGCATGGAAATGTTGTTGCTGTTTATATTTGTTGAGTGCTGCTAATGATGCAGAAACAAATGGGTTAGGTAGGATTTGTAGCATTTGTGAGACCATTTACAAGCTTGCATCACTAAAGAAGCAAGGCACTACAAGAAGCTTAGTAATGTGCCTTACATCAGTGACAAGTATATGAGGCAGTAAAAGTGATATTATTTTACCATTTTTAAATTATGCATATTTTTGGTTTGATTTTGCTATACCTGATTGAATGGACAACTATTATGAAGATAACAAGATATGCTATGGTGCCTATTACTGTTATCCCAGTATCCTGCTGTGAAGTTCTGTACCAGTTTCACTGCATTGTCTCAATTGGCTTTGTTCTGTTGTATTTTATTACCTTTAAAATAAAATTTTAAAAAAATTATACATATTTAGGGCCAGGGATATAGCTCAGAGGCACAAGTGCCTGCCCAGCAAGTGCAGTATCATGAGTTCGATCCCTGGTAACAAAAACAAAAAACAAACCAAAACAAAACCCCGAAAAACAAACCAAAACAAAAAAAACCCAACCCCCTCCCATATTTAGAATTATTGAATTAAAATGAAACTACTGAGTATACTAAAATGCTGCTTATGGATGTCACATCTGAAATCATAGCCATCTACAAATTATTACTGTATTTCATTGATGCATTTCGTCTGTTCTCTTTATAGACACTCACTTGTTTTGCTTTCCTTTTTTATGTGACTTTAAATAATTCTTTTCTTTAACATTTTATAAATAGTTCCACCTTTCTTAAATAAGTTTTATCTTGAAACTTCATTAGTTTTTTTCTCCCATAAAGATGGTTTATTATGGTGAACTCTGAATGCAATGTAAGACAACAAAATGAGAGCTGTAACTTCCTTAAAAATCGATATTTTAATTTTTAGTTTTAATTATTAATTTTAAAGTATCACTCACTGGGAATATTGTATAGTTATCAATTCCTGCAAGCACACTTTATAACACAGTAGTAGATTCTACTCAGTTATTAGTAGTAGATTCTACTCAGTTATTATCTCATCAGTTATTCCACTGATGAGATATACAAGCTAAATCCATAATTAAAGTATACTGCAAATAAGGTAACAATTTTGAGAATAAATGACTTCTATATGAATATTTTTAATGGAACATTTCAATAAAAATTTTTCCAGTGCTGAGTGTTGAACCCAGAGCCTCATGCACAGCAGGCAAACACTCACACCTGTGAGCTATAATCCAGACCTTTTTTATTTTGAGACATCTCAGTAAGTTACTCAGATGGGCTTTGAACTTTCAATACTTCTGTCCTACTCTCTCAGATGGCTGGAATTTGAGGCATGCACCACCATGACTATCTCCAAAAACATTTTCTTTATTAATCAATTCCAACTGGCAGTTACCTATATGAGATAGAATTAATGTTGTTGATTTTTCCAGTTAACAATAAGAAAACACAGGTTTAGTAGGGTTAAGGGATATGCCAAAGGTCATACAGTTTGTAAGTAATTAAATGTGTTTCAGATAAAGATTGTTATATTACAAGTCTATTTTGACCCAACATGCTATGCATAGTCCTGTTTTATCCATTGTTTTGTTTTTCAAGGTTTCAGTTACTAGTATATATGGTATTCTGAAAATCATAAGTGGGAATCCCAAGTTTTAAACTGAGTAGCATAATGAAATCTCATGCTGCCCCACCCTGTACTCCCTGGTACATGAATTATCCTTTCACTTGGCATATCCATGCTGTATACCTTACCCATCTATAGTCACCTAGTAGCTGTCTTGGTTATCAGATTGACTATTACAGTATCTCAGTTCAAGTAACCTTTATTTTCATTAATAAAGGCCTCAAAGTATAAGACTATCAAAATTTTGCAACTTAGTAAAGATGAAAGGTTTTAAACCAAGGTTGCTAAGATATACAGTAAGAACTGATCTTCCATTTATAAAATTGTCAAGAAGCATTGTTACAATTTTCTACTTTATTATTACTTGCTGTTGTAAATGTACCATTCTGCCTAACCTACGGATTAAACTTTATCACTGGTATGAATATATAGAAAAAGGGGTGCTATGTATCTGCAGTTTCCAGCACTCTCTGTGGATTTACAGTGTATCCTCTGTGGATACATGGGAGGGGGTGACTTTACCTCTATCAAGGTTATTTAACATTATGTTATTTTAACTGAAGTATTTTATCACAAATATTTCTGTGTTGTATATGGATGTCATTTTTATAAGCTATGGGATTCTTCTGGGCGCACATTTTCTTTAACTAGTTTTGTTTTAAAAATGTAGTTTTCATCACCACACTTGCCTTTAAATGTTATTCTTTATTTGCACATGTAAATGTAGGCTAAGGAAGGGCTTTGGGTCATGTTAGGAACCACAATAGTGACTATGCTTGCAAAAGGAACCCACTTTTTAAATTTATTAAATAAAAGAGTGAAATGTGATTTATTTTTCAAAAACCCCACCAAGTTGCCATACATATTATCCACGGTTGATCCCTAAACCCATTGATTTTCACTATATCCAGCTTCTAGCATACAGTAGGTACCCAGTAACTAAGTACAAGTTATCCACTTTATCTGTAATATCTTGTTCTATGAAGTCTCTAATTAGCTGTCCTTTCTTTTTTTCTCTGTTTCTCTGACCATGGGGAAAATTCTCCTTAATTAAAACTCAGCTTCACTGGGAGAGGTTCTCATAAACAAAGTTAAAAGATATATTGTCTAAACATGAATATGTGATAAAACTATATTGTAAAGGTTTTAGAAGGAAAGGGATAGAACAATAAGCCCAAAGGTAAAGAGAAACACAACAGTATGTGAAAGTTCGGAGGAATATTCTAGTTCTTGGGTGGGAGGGCTATGGGTGTTTACTACGTGCAGTATTTTGCTTTATAAGATAGAGTTTTGCATATCTTAATGTGATATACTAATACATGTAATGACTATGTTGTGAAAAATAAAGACAATGTGAAATGATGAACCTCAGCAATGCACCACTCTTCTGGGAAGGCTTCCTAGTCTGCAGAGCTGGGTGAAGTGCTCTCCTCTATAGCCGTTTTGGACCTTGTGTTCACTTCTGTTGTAATATTGGTCACATTTATTGTCATTGTAATTTATTGTAATTGTTGTTGTCTCTCCTTTCATGTAATTTTTAGTAAGACTTTTTCTTATTCTTAATTTTCTGTGACTATGTTAGGTGATTTGCACATATTCTGTTCCAGCAAAACTGAATTGTTACTGTATGTCATTATTGTTACCTGACTATACTCTCTGCAGTCTAGGGAAAATGACTCTAGAAAACTTATGTAATCCCAGGCTAATTCTGCTCCTTTTACTTACTATAATAGTTTCATTCTAGATAATTAGATTTAATTCAAATTTTGCACTAAAAGTAGTTTTTTTAACCTTTTAGAGCTTTTTTGTTTTATTTTCTGTACAATTTTATTTTACAGAGAATAAAACAAAAGAGGACAGAACAACGCAGATCAGAACAGAACAATACAAGCAATACAGCACTTTACAACAAGACAATTGGATATCAACAGTATCTACCATAATATCTCTTTCTTTGAAACAGTTGAGCATAGCTTCACAAACAATAATATCAAACATAACAAAATACAATAAAAGCATTCAAGGGAATGAAACTATTACAAGGCATTCTGAACCAAATAACATAAAATGAACAATGGCTACTATAATATCTCATTTTTCATAAAAAATTATTTATAATATTATACATATTAAAATCTAGTAAGATACAACATGATAGAACCAATGGTAATAGAAGAACAAAGGTATGGTAGGACTTCAAAGCCAGATGATATTGAATCAGCAATGGCTGCCATAATGTCTTGTTTTCTTCAAAGTATCTGTTCATACCATCACACATAATAAGGTCAAATAAAACAGAATAAAACCAATCCAACCCATGAATGAAAACATTACAAGTCTTCAAAGCAATATAATGGGGATCTGTGATTACCATAGAATCTTATGTACTCTTACCTTTTCTTATGCTAGGGAGACTATACGGTATTTATACCTGTGAGTTTGGTTTATTTCGCTTATGAGTATGGTCTCAAGTTGCATCCATTTATTTATAAATGTCTCAATGTGATCATTCTTTATAGCTGAGTAGTACCCAATTGTATAAAAGTACCACAATTTTTTTATCCATTCCTCAGTTGATGGGCACTTAGGTTGTTTCCAAGATCTGGCTATTACAAATGTGCCACTGTAAACATGGGTGCACATATATCACTGTGGTATAATGTATTCAGTTCTTCTGGGAATATGCCTAGAAGTGGAATAGCTGGGTCAAATGGGACCTCCAATCCCAGCTTTTTGAGGAATCTCCAGACTGACCTCCACAGTGGTTGCACCAGTCTACACTCCCACCAACAGTGCAGAAGAGTTCCTTTTCCCCTACAGCCTCTCCAGCATTTGTTATTGGTAGTTTTGTTGATCCTGGCCATTCTTTCTGTAGTGAAATGGAATCTCAGTGTAGTTTTAATTTGCATTTCGCTAATTACCAATGATGCTGAACATTTTTTCATGTATTTATTTGCCACTCATATTTCTTCATCTGGGAACTGTGTGTTTATCTCAGATGCCCATTTTTGGGTTGGGTGTTTGAATTTTGGGAGTCTGATTTTTTTTTTAATTCTTTATAAGTTCTAGACAGAAGTCCTTTGTCTGAAGAACAGTTCGCTAAGATTTTTTTCCCAGCTTTTGGGTTTTCTTTTCACTCTGCTGGAGATTTCTTCTGACATGCAGAAACTCTTTAATAAGATGTGGTCCCAGTTATTGATTCTGGAAAGTATTTCCTGTGCCGTTTGGTTCTTGTTCATAAATTCTCTACCTTCTCCTATGTCTTCAAGATTTTTTACCTATTTTGTCTTCCAACAGATTTAGTATTTCTGTTTTAATATTTAGATCTTTGATCCATTTAGATTTTAGTTTAGTACATGGTGACAGGCATGGGTCTAGTTTTAGTTTTTGGCATATGGATAGCCAGTTTTTCCAGCACCATTTATTAAAGAGACTATCATTCTTCCAGTGAACATGTTTGGACATTTTATCAAAGATAAGGTGGTTGAGTGTGTTCATAGTTGTATCTTCTAGTCTATTCCATTGATCTTCAGGTATGTTTTTATTCCAGTGCCATGTTGATTTTATTACAGTAGCTTTGTAATATAACTTCAAGTCAGGGATTGTGATGCCTCCTACCTTGCCTTGTTGCTTAGAATTGCCTTTGCTATTCTAGGTCTCTTTTGGTTCAGTTTTGAATTTTAGGAGTGATTTCTCTAGATCTATGAATTATTTTAGTGGTATTTTCATTGGGATTGCCTTGAATCTGTATAACAATTTTGGGAGAATGGCCATTTTCATAATATTTATTCTTATCCATGAACAAGGGATCTTTTCATTTTCTGAGGTCCTCTTCAATTTCTTTTTTTTCAGGGTATTATAATTTTACCTGTATAGTTCTTTTACTTCTTTGGTTATTTCGTTTCTTTTTGGATGCTAGTGTGAAGGGTGTGGCTTCTCTTATTTCTCTATTGGTGATTTTGTTGTTAGTGTATAAGAATGCTATTGACTTTTGAGTACTGACTTTGTATCCAGCTACATTGCTGAATTTATTTATTATATCTAGGAGTCTTTCAATGGAGGTTTGGGGGTCTTCTATGTAGAGTATCATGTCATCTGCAAATAATGATAGTTTAACTTCCTCTTTTCCTATCTTTACTCCTTTTATTTCTCTCTCTTGGCTTATTGCTCTGGCAATATTTCCAGTACCATGTTGAATAGGAGTGGGGATAAGAGACATCCTTGTCTTGTGCCTGATTTTAAGGTAAAGGCTTTCAGTTTTTGGCCATTTAATATGATGCTAGCTGTTGGTTTGTCATAGATGGCCTTTATCATATTGAGGTAAAAACCATATATTCCAAGTCTCTGTAAGGTTCTTATCATGAATGGGTGTTGGATCTTATCAAAAGTTTTTTCTGGATCTATAGAAATGATCATGTGATTCTTACTTTTGGCTCTATTGATATGGTGGATTACATTTATTGATTTACGTATGTTGAACCATAACTGCATGCCTAGGATGAATCCCACTTGGTCATGGTGCATAATCTTCTTGATGATTTGCTGCATCCTGTTTCCCAATATTTTATTGAGAATTTTTGTATCTATGTTCACTAGGGAGATTGGCCTGTACTTCTCTTTTTCAGTTGGGTCTTTCTCAGGTTTTGGTACTAGAGTAATTAATATTTGCTTCCAGGAATGCCTTAGGGAGAATTGCTTCCCTTTGAGTTCATTGAACAGTTTGAGGAGTGTTGGCATTAAGTCTTCTTTGTATTTCTTGTAGAATTCTGTAGTGAATCCATCTGGGTCTGGGCTCTTCTTTGTTGGTAAGGACTTTATTACATTTTCAATTTCATTAATAGAAATTGGGTTATTCAGCAGTTTTATATCTTCTTGACCAGCTTCAGTGGTTCATATGTTTCTATGAATCTGTCCATTTCTTATGTGTTATTGAACCTATGAGAGTAGAGGTTTCCAAAAGAGGTGTTTATGATCTTTTGTATTTCCACAGAGTTGGTAGTGATTTCACGTTTTTCATTCTGTATTGCATGAATTTGAGTCTTTTCTTTCCTTTTTTAAGTTAGGTTGGCTAGGGGCTTAGCAATTTTATTTATTCTTTCAAAGAACCAACTCTTTGATTCATTGATTCTTTGTATTGTTTTCTTCGTCTCTATTGCATTAATTTCTGGTCTGATCTTTATAATTTCCTCCCATCTTTTGGCTTTGGGCTTGGCTTGCTCTTCTTTTTCTAGCTGTTTGAGCTCTAGTATCAGGTTGTGTATTTGTGTTTGTTTTGTTTTCCTAATGTGTGAACTCGGTGCAATAAATTTTCCTCTAAGTACTGCTTTCATTGTATCCCACAGATTACAGTAAGTTGTATTTGTATTTTTGTTTTCTTGTAGATATTGTTTGATTTCTTCTTTAATTTCTTCTGTGACCCATTGATTGCTCAAGAGTGTATTATTCAATTTCTATGTTGTTTGTGGGGTTTTGCAGTTTCTTTGTCATTAATTTCCAGTTTCATGGCGCTATGATCTGATAACATGCATGTTATAATTTCAATTCTTTTGCATTTACTTAAATTTATGTTCTGTGGGCTAGTTTATGGTCTATTTTAGAGAATGTCCCATGTATTGCTGAGAAGAATGTATATTCTGATGTTGGATGGAACACTCTGTATATGTCTATCAAGTCCATTTGTTCACAGGTGTGATTCAGTTCTGTTATTTCTTTGCTGATTTTCTGTCTAGTTGATCCCTTTGTGTCAATGGCGTGTTAAGGTCTCCTGTTATAATTGTGTTATTGCTTATTTGATTTTTCATTTCTGTTAATACTTGCTTTGTGTAGCTAGGTGTTCTGGAATTTGGTGCATATATATTTAAGATTGTTATCTCTTCCTCTTGTAGTTTTCCCCTAACTAGTACGTGGTGACCTTCTTTATCTCTTCAGACCTTTCTTGGTTTGAAGTTCACATTGTCTCCAAACAGAATAGCTACCCCTGCTTTTTTTTGAGTTCCTGTTGCATGAAGTATTGTTTTACATTCTTGGACTTTCAGTCTATGAGTTTCCTTTTGGGTTAGCTGGGTTTCTTGTAGGCAGCATATGGTTGGACATAGTTTCTTGATCCATTCTGCCAGTCTGTTTCTTTTAATTGGTGAATTGAAGCCATTTATATTAATGGTTATAACTGTTATATATTGGTTTATTCTTGACATGTTATCTTTCTGCTGTTGTATCTTTTTTTCCCCCTTCTGTTTAATTGTTTGTGTGCTAAGTGGTTTTTGCCTATGTGTATCTAGAATGTCTTTGAGTATTCTTTGCAGGGTTGGTTTGGTGATCATGAAGTTCTTCAGCTGTTCTTTATCATGGAAGTATCTTATTTCTCCATCCATCTTGAAGGATAGTTTTTCAGGGTACAGCAGTCTGGGTTGGAAGTTGTTTTCCTTTAGGATCTGAAATATTTCACTCCACTCTTTTTGACTTCATTGTGTGTGTTGAAAAGTCTGCTGTGATTCTGATAGGTTTTCCATTATAGGTGACCTATCTTTTCTCTCTAACAGCTTTTAATATTCTGTTCTTATGTTGGATTTCTGGGATGGTGATTATTATATGTCTGGGTGTAGTTTTATTTTGGTTATGGCTGTTTGGAGTTCTATATGCTTCATTAATCTTAATGTTAGTTTCCAGTCTTGTGTTTGGGAAATTTTCAGCCATTACTTCTGTAAATAGCTTCTTGATATCATTTGTGTTGTCCCCTTCTTTTTCATTTATACCTATTAATCTTATGTTGTTTTTCTTTGTATCATCTTGCAAGTGTTGAATTGTTATTTCCTGATTCATTGTTGTTTTTAAGATATCTTTCCTTTCCTGTTCACTAGCTGCAATCTTATCTTCGAGGTCTGAAACTCTATCTTCACTTTCATAGAGGCAGTTTTGGCAACTTATAATAGAATTTTTGATTTCCTGTATATCTCTTTGGATCTGCTTCATGTATTCTGTTTGTTTCTTATACTGTTTATTTGGGATTCTGTTTGCTTTATTCCTCTAATTTTTAGCTGTGTCTTCTTTAGATGCATTTACCATTTCTTTCACTACTTTTATGATTTCTTCTTTTACCTGGGATATTATTTCTCATTTGAGTTCCTTTATAGCTTCCTGTACTTGCTTCTTTATTTCAGTTGATATCATTTCAGGTATTTTAGGTGTATGACTAGTATTTTCTTCTATGTATGTGGCTCCCAGGCTTTCTTGGGATGGGCTGGAGGTTTGAGATTTCATTTTGGTCTTTCATTTTTGTCATTTTCCTATATTTCTGTGTTTCAAGCAATGTTCCACAACTTTCCCTGAGTGTTTTGGGAATCACCTCCTGTGCCCTCAGCTCCTGGGTTTTGGCTCCCCTGGTTGAATGAAGGTCACTGGGCATGGTCTAAGAAACCTCTCCAGGCTAATCCAGTGTCCTAGGGGGCTGGACAGGCACTCCAGCACTGGGAGCAATGTCCCAAACTCTCCTGGGCCAGAGTTAGGGAGCTGAAACTTCCCTTGCCCTTGCCGCTGTGCAAGTTGGAACTCCACTCACAGCAGAGCTGGCCTACCTCCGCTTGGAGCCGGCTTGTTCACCTGGTTGAATGAAGGTTGCTGGGCATGGTCCACTCAAACCCATGAAACCACTGCAGGCTAGTCCAGTTTCTTAAGGGGCTGGGTGGGCACCCCAGCACTGGGAGTGATGTCTCAAACTCCTTGGATCCAAGGCCAGGGAGCTGGAATGTCCCTTGCCTTTGCCACTGCCCCTTGCAGCTGCAGGGGCCTAAGTCCTCTTTCCTAAAAGTAGGTTTTTGACTACTTATTTTTAATATTATGCATGAATTGTTTGGTGACAAAGATGTGTCTAACTTATTTCTGTAATCCTAGAGCCCCCCTAAAAATCCTGGACCCTAATGCCATGTGTGCAAAGGCTCAAGGAATGATAATTGTGAGTCTGACATTCCTTTTTTTTTTTTTGGTCCTGGGGATGGAGCTCATGACCTTGCGCTTGACAGGTAGGCACTTATATCACTGAGCTAAATCCCTGGCCTAAGTCTGACATTCTTAAGGCCACAGCCACAGATGTTTTGTAGAAACGATATGAAATTCCTCCATTTGTAGTGTTTCCAGGGAAGAAATAGTTTTCCATAAGGAAATTTATTTTCATCTTTTCAATTATTCTTTTATTTATTTATTTATTTTTGGTTCAGGGAATTGAACTTAGGACCTTGAACTTGCCAGGCAGGTCCTTATGCCACTGATCTATATCCCCAACCCTCAACTGTTCTTATAGACAAATCTTCATATGAAAAAGTAATTATAGACTTTAGCCCTTTATATTAGGAAAAAATTTCTTCCAGTAGTATCTAAAAGCAATCTATTTTTCACTTCTTAGTTGATGATGATATTGAAGTGTAAGCATAAAAATGAGTTTTCTAACTTTATCATGGGGTAGGTAGCTCATACTTCAGACTTGGAAGTCAAGTAAGGGCAAAACTGACTAAAATTAGACTTAAGTAAGACTTTGATGTCTATTCTTACTTTCAAACACTAAACGTCAGCTAAAACAATGCTACTTTTGTGGTTGGAAGAAAGCCAACTGAATGGTAATCTGACTGGAGATCAGCTTTTCCAGACCACTTCCCTTTCCTCTATTCTCAAATTCCAAAAGTAAGTATAACAAAAGCACATAGTGCTATTCTAGTCAATGTATAGTCAGTGGAAGAAGACATTTTTAAATCAAAATTATTTATTGGATAAAACACCTCAAATGCTAGTATGGGCAAACTCTACTAAATATTATGAACTCAAACTCTTGAAACACAAATATAAACTCAAGAGCAGAAGTATCTTTGCTTTGTGATTGTCCCCTTTAAGCTATGAGAGTACAGAGGAGCCTGAGGGAGGCATGTGTTGCTTCAGACTCCATGACCTGCTGGCTTAGCCTTTTTAGGTCTCTCACGTATTTGAGAAGCTCTAAGATTTACCATTTTTTAATTTAAAATGGGGTGAAAGTCTGTGAATGTCCTCAAATATATATATAAACATAGAAAATGACCAGGACAGTGGAGGATTTCTCATCAATAACTTCTGTAAGCTAGACCTCACATTTGCCTACACTGGAGAGAAGAGCAGACTGGTATGGATCATTCCACACAGGTCCTTCTTAAACTGCAGGTCAGGTCTTCGTTTGATCCCACATATTAAAGCCAAGAAAACACATGTGAGAATGAAAGGTTTTAGCGTTTTAGCTGTCATCAGCTTGATGTTCTGCAAACACAGCTACCAGAATTCCTATATAAATATCCATGGCAAAATAGGGAGAGAAATTCAGATGGCACATGTAATGAGTATTTTTCCCCCTCCTTACTGCTATAAAATCAGAGACCACTCAAGAGCAATATAGTAATGAGAAGAAACTGTTCAAAAGGAAAGAGAAACTGGGATGGGGGAAAGGAGAAAAGAAGGAAGGCACAAGTAACAAAACAAAACGAAAATATATTGTTTTATATATATATATACACACACACACATACAAGATAGTTAAGATAGTTTATACTACTAATTTCTCTTAGTTCATTAAAAAGAAAGGTTTTTTGCTAATACTGTTTGGACAAGTAAATTCCTGTATCTTGTACTATGAGCAAATAATTTAAAGATAACAATATACAATGTATTAACCATTGTTACCCTCCTATTATCTTGTTCTGAAATTTTGTTGTTTCCTTTTAAAATAAAAAAATTTAAAAAAGAAAATAACAAGATAGTATGACAGGAGATCTGCATGTATTTGCTACTTTGTTTAGTCACTTCTTTGGAATAAGGAGAGAGGTAGGATGAGAACAGATAGAACCAGTGCTGCCAGATAAGTTTTAACACAGCCACGAGTTTAGACAACCAGGAAGAAATGAAAAATGGGGACAAAATCATTTTTCATTGCTTAGAAGAAGATTTAGCTCATCACCAGGAAGAAGATTGATTGTTTAGTGGAAAAGCTGTCAAAACTGGAGGAGAGGACCTGAGAATGAATCTGGGGTCCTGGTGGTTAGTCATATATGATTCTATGTCAATCCCCAGTTTATCACTCTGAATGAGTTGGCTTAACTAATTTGAAGACAAAGATAATGTTATCTGCAAAGCAACAGATTTATTACAGTAATTGAGATAAGATTAGCAAGGCTAATTTGTTATTATCCTTTCAATAAAAATAGGCCAGACTCAAATGATTGTGAGAACTGTTCTGTCTTCACTATTTGTTTTACCAAACCAGAAACACAACCAGCAAATCTTCCAGGCATACCTGTACCCTCAGATCCTTTGTTCTCTGTAATTATTTTGCTATGCAGGTTTTTGCTTGTCTGTCATTATTCTAGCAGGCATAAGGCAGCTAAATGGCCAACCAGGGGACTTGCAGTGAGCAGATAGAGCAGAATCTTAAGTACAGTAGGGAAGAGAGTAGGTATGAATATTGATTTTTTTTCACAGCTTGCTTTGCTGTACTCCTCAGTTGGTTCCTTTCCTTTGTATTCATCCACTCAGCACTTGTCCACATTAGTACTTTGCAGGTAATTATCCTGACCAACAACTGCAGTATGTAAAATATGTTATGTGACTGAGCTACTGTATAATATGTTATGTGAGTGAGCTACTGTATGGTTTTGTACACCCTGAAAAAGGATTTGAGTCATATAAAATGGGCCATATTTATTAATAACTAGAGAAAAATTTTGGCTAAGAAAGTCCCTATTTTGGTATTTGAAATCCCTTAAATAGGTTTATTGTGTAATCAAGATAAGGAAGTAATCTAAGGACTTGGTCAGTGTGCTCATTAGCATCTCTGAACATAAGAAGCAATTTATATCACTTAGCTGATCTTTGAAAGAATCAATAGCTCAAATACATTTTTAAAAACTTGGTTCTTATAATAATTAATGACTGTGCTTCACTGACACAAGACATGGCCACTGTATTAGGAATTAGCAGCTAAAAATAGCCAAGATCCTTATTACCAAGTGTCCAAGTGGAGGGAGGTAAGAAGAGAAAATAATTACTGGGAAAAAAATTCATTCCTGAGAACCTGAAGTTTACTTTTTTTTTTTTTTTTTTTTTACTTTTATCACACAGTTAAGGATACACAGATTGAAATGAAATAAAATGGACTCGGTACTATGCCCAATCAATCTCTAATACAGTTCTTATTAGCTAACCTCCTCATACGAATTTATAGTAGACACAGCTTTAGTTTTTATGCAGCACTTTGGATAAATTAATGGAATGCCCTTGAAAGCCACCCAGTTCACAGGCAGAATAAAGCAAACATGATTGAGAAACTTTTATCTGTTTAATTTGTTGACCACTTTGGCTATAAATAGATTAGATTATCTGGGAATCTTCTGCCTAATTTGGGTGGATTATTCTAATTTACCATAGGGAATTAGAATCATGATCCTGATATTTTCTGGTATGAATAGTCTGGTCTCTGATAACTGGAATAATAGTGATCATTTCTTATTGATCTGAAGTTCGTGTAACGGTAAGAGCTTTATTTATTGTGTGTGTTAATCAGCTTTCTCTGTCACAAAGTACCTGAGATAACCAACTTTAAAAAGGGTTAAGGTTTCATTTCAATCATGATCAATCGGCCCCATTGCTTTGAGATTCTGGGGAGGCATTATCACACGGTGTAGTGAAGCAAGTTGCTCATCTTATTGTGGTTGGGAAACAAAGTGGGAAGAGGAGATTGGAGTCCTCCATATCTCCTCAAAAGCATGAGTTCAGTGACCTTCTTCCAACTAAGTCCCACCTCTGATAGGTTCTATTACCTCTCAACAGTGCCACAAACTTGCAGTCACAACTTTAACACTTGGGCCTTTCAGAGACACTTATCCAGACCATAGTATGATATCTTATAATCATGAACTCATTTAATGTTCATAGTGCTCCCATACAATTAGTGTATTTCATTCTTTTTTTTAAGAAAGGAAAATATCACCCTCAAATAGAAACAACCAGTGTGGACATTGTTTTGAAAAAAGTCAATTATATTTTTTTTCTGCAAGTACATTTATAACTAACAAGACTCATTAAGTTCTTCTCACAGATAATTAATTCCTTTTCCTTACTTAGATGATGCAAGAAGAAATTCTCAGGCATTACCAATGAGCTGGGCAGGATTTTGACCCTAAGTTACATACTCCTGTTATGCTCATGAATATGTCACATCATGGTAAAGATGTTAAATTAACAGAAATTAAGATTGCAGATGGAATTATAGTCATTAACCAAGCTGACTTTAAATTAGATTACTCTGGATTATGGAAAGAAGGTGGGAGAGGTGGAAAGTATGAGAGGAATTTATCTGTTTTTGTTGGATTTGAACCTGAAGGTATGGAACCAGAAGCCAAGAAGAGAGGGCAGACTTTAGAAGTTTTGAACAATTCTCAGCTGCTAGCAGCATGAAAAGGTGACTTCAATGTTATGAATATAAGGAACTGAATTCTTGCAATAACTTCAGTATGCAAAAAATCAGAGTTTCCCAGAGAGCCTTTGCCACACTTAGACTTGTCCATAAGAGTGTGTTTCTGAACTACAGAAATGTGAGATAAAACCAAAGTGTGCTGTTTCTATATGCTAATGTTGATCATTTGTTATAGCAGCAAAAGAAAATTAATACCAAACAACAAAAGTCAGGCTTCAACCAGAAATTCAGTCGCCTTCCATAAATTCTACCTGGAAAAGGCATTAGTTTTTATTATAACCCTGAAGACTCCCAGTCATATGCTAACACCTGCCCATCACTGAATTTATTCAGAATAGTTTGAGTGCCTGCTACATGCCAGCATTGCTTTGTGCTCTAGATTATAAGAATGAGGAGGAGACATTTGGGACTTGCAGTTTAGAGGAAATATAAGAAAAACAAATGTATACCTACAACAGAGTGATAGAGGCAATAACCAGTTTTATGGGAACACAAAAAATGACTATGAATGGTTCCAAAATGTAGGCTTAGGAAGGCTTGCTAGAATTCATGATTAAGGAACAACTAGAAGGATGCATAGGAGAGTTAAGCACATGCAGGGGAGGGTATGAATGGTGTAAACAGTGGACATATGCAGAGTCCTAGAACATCCTTAGTCCCTCTGCTTTATACCCCTCACTAGCCATCCTCTTTGTAGCAGCCTTAGTGATCTTCCAGCATAAATCACACAATTGTTATCACTTCTTTGCTTAAATTTATATGGTGGATCCCATTACACATAACTTGTTTTTTTTTTCCCCTCAGAGTTCCTAAAAAAGTTTATTAGACTACAAAGCACTTTCTCCCAGACAAGACATACCATAGAAATCATGCTAACAAATGCATTGGAAAGTTAATGGAAGCAAATTTAAGCATTGGAAGAAACTTTTCGAACAGTTATAGAAATGGTATATTCATGCTACAGAAAGTGATACAGTTCCTGTTCCATTTCATTAAGACAAAATTAAAGCCTTAATAACCTAGGCAAAGCATAGTTCTTCCCTTGTGGAAATCAAGAGCATGTGGTTACTCAGTTTTGTCTTAATAAATGACATAAATATACAACTTCTACAAAATGGAATAGTATCTCTGACTATTAAGGTGCAGGAAAATAAATCTGTATTTCCCTGTATTGGAGATTGAATGTAGGGCCTTATTTATGACAAGCAGTATTATGCCACTAAACTACAACCCCAGTCTTTGAAAAAAAATTTCTTTTGAGACAAAGTATCAATAAATTGCGAAGGCTGACCTTGAACTTGCCCTCTTCCTGCCTCAGCCTCCCACATAGCTAGGGTTATAAGTATGCACAACTGTTCCAAGCTATTTATATCTGTTTGACTGTCCAGAACATCTAGCCATTTAAATGACTACTTTATTTTCTAACTTGATCATAAGTCATTAAAGAACTATTCACTTGAAAGATTAAAAAAAAAAGTTTTAAGTACAAATACATTAGATTTGCTACTTGGTTTTTAAAGAAAAGTTGTTAGAAATTCCAAAAAGGGAAAAACAATTAAAAGTTCTGTTACTGTGGTTGGTAACTAATTAAAACCAGTCAAAGTTCCTTTTCTTGGGGAAAACCCGGTCCTGCCCCCTCTACCCCATCTAATTTGCCATGAGCAGAGGCAGACAGCAGTCTTATGTCCATAGTAGAGTTCTCTGATCAGTTGAAGTAGAGTTGTCTTCTCAGGTATGATCTGAGAGAGCAACAATTTCTGTTCATGACAGGATTGAGAATCCCAGAACACTGCTAAGTATTGTTACCCTACAACAGGATAGAGACAATATTACATCTATATTTAGGAAGAATGTGCGTCAGTGTGGTTGTAGTTTGGGACAGAAAACTTAAAAAGAAAGGGAGACATGCTTTTCAATGTGTAAAATGATTTTGACTAGTAAAGAAATTTACCAGTATGAAGAAGGGGAATCAATAGTCACACTGATCTTTCTGTTTTCTTTCTGGAACTTCAGCTTAGTAAAGGTCTTACTGGCTTGGCTTTTAGAAGCCCACTCCTTTGAAAGCTGCTAAATATGGCTTTTATTGCTCAAAAATTGTATTAGTCTTTCAAGGATTGTCTTTTCTCTCACAAAATACCTACAATTTAAAGAGAAGAGATTTATTTGGAATCATGATTTATAGAGGTTAAAATTCATAAATTTGATGGTTCCAAGGCAGAAACAGGATGGCAAAAGAACATGGCAAAACAAAGGCTGCTCACATAATGCAGAAAGCAGAGAAAGAAGGAAGGAGCTGAGGAGGGAGATACTCTTCCAGACGACGTCCCAGTGACCCACTTCTCACAAGGCCCAACCTCCTAATAGCACACATTAGATGGACGAATCCATTGAGGACTATAGCATCCCATGAGCCAATCAGCTTTTGAACTGATTGGAAGTTTGGGGGACATTCTTGATCTAAACCATAGCATTCCAACTCTGGCTCCCAAAAGACTCATTTATGTCTCTACATAAAATGCATTTAGTCTATCTCTAATTCTTGCCAAAATTTTAATAGTTCCAAGATTGGTGAAAAGTTCAAGTCCAAAGTTTCTTTTGAGACTCAAGGCAAATGCTTAGCTGTGAGCCCCTGAAAAATCAAAAAGAAAGTTAAACACTGTCAACATACAATGGTACACAGTAAATACTCATATTACAAAAGAGAGGAATAGAGGGAGAGAAAGGAATAAGACCAAAATTCCACAGGGCAAACATTAAATCCTATAGACATGTGTCTAAGTTGTAGTGAGATATAAATACAGAAGTCAGGTATTGAATTGGCTCTGCTCACTGATAGTAGCTTTCCTGAGCAGATGCTCCACAGTCCTGGCTTCTCAAAATTCCTAGGATTTTCTCTACACTTTTGGCTTCACTTTCATAGCTTCATACAGTATGTTCTTAGGGGCATACTGCCTAGCTTTCCAGGCTTTCCTTTGAAATCTGGGTGGAAACTCCCTGACCCCATAACTCCTCTATTCTGCATGCCTGAAAAACTAGTACCAGGTGGATGACTCCAAGGTTTGATGCCAAGTGGAATAGTAGCCAGGTCCCTTTGGATTATGACTGCAGAGGCCACTGAGTGCCTTGATGTCTAAGCACTGTGAATAGAATCCTGGGGAACAAATCCCCTTGGTAGCACTTCTGGAGCAGGGTAGGGACCCAGGGACTCTACATAATTGAAAACTTTAGAATTTTGCTCTGTTGAGTTTCCCACGTTGTAATGAATATAGTCTTTTATATTTCTGAGACTTTCATTGAGGCATGTTTTATATTATTCTGATGCAAAGCACTTGTCTTTAAAAAAATGCTAATCTTTTTAGCAACATTTCTGTCTAGGACTTCAGCTTTGCAGGCACTTCTTTATGTTGAAACTGCAAGATTTTTTTTTTTTTGGTCATAATATTTACTCTTGGTTCTCACTATAAATATGGCTAAAATCAATGAGCACTGCCCATGCCACAGGCTGTCTTGAAATTTCCTCCATCAGATTAATTAGTCCATTGTCCTTATTCTCAGTCTCCTGCAGTTTCAGGACATGAGTAAAATGCAGACAAATTTTATTCCAGAACATAGCGCACATGGTCTCTAGCCCAAATGCCAATGGAGTCCTTGTTCCCATGAAACCTCCTGAACCTGGAATTTACTGAATACGTTTCTATCAGGATTCTGTTTTTTTTGAGCTCTGATTGGAATCTCCCATCCAGGTTGACTTATAATATTCCAGGTCTTCTGCAAAGCTTTCTAAACTTCTGCCACAAATTAGTTTCAAAGGCTTCTAAACCACTTGGTCAAGTATAGTCACAACAATGAGACCCCATACCTGGTGTCAAAATCTGTCTTAGTCACTTTCTCATCAATGGGACAAAATATACAACACAATTTAAGATGGAGAAGTTTATTTGGCTCACAGTTTTTAGGCTTTACAATACATAGTTTGTTGGCTTTAAGTCAGAAATAGGATGACAGGGGGCATGGTAGAAGAAAAACTGCTCACATCATGATGGTCAGAAAGCAGAGAACAAAAGGAGGAGCCAGGGAGGGAGATACACTTTTGCATATTACAACACAGTGCTCTACCTCTAACCTGGCCCCACCTCCTAGCAGTACACTCAGATGATGAGTGCTCTGAGGAATGTAGCATGTTACAATCCATTCACCTTCCAAAGTCCTGCCTTTGAGAATATGAGAGTGTTGGGGGATATTCTAGATTTAAACCATAACAGGGACATTTTAATCCAAAGTGCACTAGTACTATTTCTTTATGACTGCTTATGTCATTTAGGCACAAGATGAAAGGGATAGCAGCAAAGAGGGGTTTATTTTCTTGCTGGAAAGGATTGGTAATTTCTAAAGAATTCATCTGAAAAGAAATAATAAGAATTGATCATTTCTAATCATGAAGAATTTATTGTGTCTAATTGATCTTCTATTTCCTGATTGCTAAGTTGACTTAGTGAAAGTGTATTCAGTGATTATCTATTACTCATGACCATGTAAAGTATTCAAAAGAGAACTGGAAAAAAAATCTCAAAAACTAACTCCTACCACCAAAAAAAACCCCAAGCTCTTCAAAAATTCATCTTTTTTCCCACTGAAAATCAATCTCCTTCTTAGTTTTTTTCCTTTCAAGAGTATGTTATTAAAAATAATATTCTGCTTTGAAAATTAACTGATATGGTTTTATAATCATAAGTAAAATGTAAATATTTTTAATGATTTTGAATGTATCAAAAATATAGTCTGATAATAGGGAAGGAATAATTTGTTGTTTTCTCCATGTTAGCTTTGGAAAGTTATTACCCTTTACTGTTAGTATTTTAGTAAATTTTATTTACCCGGTCTTCTCTTTTCTCACTTTTGGTGATTTCATCTATTTCCATAATATTAATTAATATCTATATTTCATCTAAATATTTAATCCCAAATTTATTTTTCTGGTTCAGGTTTCTCTGATTTGTGCTCTACATTTTTGGACTTCTCACAATTTTTAACTTAATGAACCCCAAAGTGAACTTGATTTTCACTCCAGAACTGACTGTTCCCAGCTAACTGTATCTCAGAGAATTATATTCTAATTCAATCACATTTTAAAGATAAAATCTTGGAGTTTGTCTCCATTCCTCTTTCTTTCCTCATTCCCATATTTTCACAGTCCATCCGTGGGTAAGTCTTGTTCGGTCTCTAAAATACACCAGACTCTAGCACTTCTGTGTATTATCACTGCTAAGACCCTTCAAATAGTCTCCCAACTGTGCTATTGTAACACCCTCCTAAAAGGTCTTCCCTCCTTCACTTCATATTTCACATAGAAGCCTTTGTGATATTTAAAAATTAAAATAATCATAGCATGACTCTAAAAATCTTTGTGTAGTTCCCTTTGCACTTGGGATTATATGCAAATTTATTTGGTAAAGCTTGTGTCATCTTGCTCTTCTTTATTTTCTCGTATAGTTACATTGACTTCATTTTTATTTCTAAGAAAAATGAAAATACTTTTCCACTTAAGACTTTGCATTTATTGATCTTTCAGATTAACTAACTGGTAATATCCCAGGAAGACTAGCTCTTTCTTCTCATTTAGCATTTATTTCAATGACCCCCTTTAGAGAGGCCTTCCTGAATTATTCTATTTAATATAAGCATCCCCATTAGTCACAAATAATACTTCCCAGTTGGGCATAAAAGCTCTAATAACAATCTTTTTATTGTCATATATTGATTCTGTTTGTGTCACTATAAAAGATAGATGCCCTCTCTCCTTTTTTTATTTAAAGAAAAACAAAACAAAACAGAAAGAGGGTAGAAATAATACATACTTTCAAAAAAACCAGTAAGAAATCACTAGTTGATAATTACATATTTTCCTCTTAGAAGTAGTTGCTCAAGTTAAATAAGTAAAGCATACAAAGTGGAAATTTAAACAGTAAGACTGCAAACAGTTCTGTTCACCTATCCAATAAAAACTTAGTAATATGGTTATCAATCTTACACACTTAAACATGCATGCAGTTATATCCTTTAGAGTACTTTCTTTTCCTCTCTTTTTTTACAATAACTATAATCAATTCTCATAAACTGTTTAGAAGTTCTATGCATGCATGAATCTCTACATGTATACCTATCCTTTCTGTATTAGAGGGAAAAACAAATCAAAACAAGATAACAAAACAAATTCCTAGAAAAACATGAAATGAAAAAGTCATATAGAACCACAATACTAAGTGATTTACAATAGTTACTATGATGTTTCTTGTTATTTTCAATAGAATTATCTATATCATCAGGCATAGGCATAATTGAACATAGCCGTACATAGCAATATTAATAAAAACAAAACATTGGAGACATTATATGACTTCAAAAGCAGTTAATAATCCAACCAGAATGGGTATCCTTTTGAATCTTGCCATCTTCAGAGTAGTTGTCTCTACTCTCAGACTTGATACTATCAAGCATACCAGATTCGAATAAAATCAGTCAAGACAAAACAGAGATCTAACAAATCAGATTCAAATAAGATCAGTCATAGTAAGACAGTGTAAGTAATACAGGGCTTCAGTTTAAGTTAATAGGAAATTAAGGATAGTTACAGTAGTATATCCTGCTACTTTTGGGATAGCTGTCTGTGCTTTCAAATCTAATACAAGTAGACAGACTGGAACAGAATAAAATCAAACTAAACAGAATGATAAGAATAATGTGGCTTTTAAATCCTGATACACTATTAACAATGTCCTCTGCCTTCCTTTTTTAGATAATTCCTCCCCTTTCACTTTCTCAGGGTGCTTTGTACATTTTAGGTTCCACTAACACCTTTAGTTTTTAGATTAGGGAGGCAACTTGCTATCTAAGTGGTTCTGAAACTTTTTAACCCCTGAGCTTGATCATGAGCTGTATTCCTTTATTTACTAAAACCTCAAGGTTTTCCTTCCTTATAGCTGAGTAGTTCTCCACTGCACAAAAGTGTCATGAGTTTCCAACCTATCTGCAGCTGCTGAATGAGCTGTCCCTAGTTCTCTCTGGTTTCCTGTCACATAGAGCATTGTTTTCTCATCTTTGATTTTCAGTCAATTAACCCTCTTTCAGGTTGATTATATTTCCTATTCAAAGCATCTTGATGGACCCTATCTCCTCACCTACTCTGCCTGTGTTTCTTTTTGTTAGTGTATCCAGGAGATTATAGCCAATCTTCTCTGCCTCATCTTTGCTATGCTATTTTTCTGCCATTGGTTGTTTACTTTTATCCTTCATTCCACTGTCTGCCCCATTCATTGAGGCCTCTCTGCCATTGTTCCTGGAATCTTGGTGAATTTTTTTCTCTCTCTCTTGAATGTCCTTCAGTATTTTTTGTAGGGTTGGATTGGTGGTCATGAACTCCCTCAGTCCCTCTTTGTCATGGAAACATCTCGTTTCTCCATTAATTTTGAGCAATAGTTTTGCAGGATACACCAATCTGAGTTGGAGGTTATTTTCTTTCAGGGCTTGGAATACTTCACTCCAAGCTCTTCTGATTTGATAGTTTGTGTTGAGAATTCTGTTGTGATTTTGGTGGGTTTTCCTTTATAGGTGATCTATTTCTTTTCTCTGGTGGCTTTTAATATTCTGTTCTTGTGATGAATTTCTGGGATCTTGATTATTATATGTCTGGATGTAGATCTGTTTTGGTTGGAGCTGGCTGGAGTTCTGTATGCCTCATGTATCTGATTATCATTTCCTTTTCCTATGCTTGGGAAGTTTTCCTTAATTATTTCTGTGAATAGCTTTTTTTATTTCATTTGTATTTATCCCTGCTTCTTCACTCACAATTTTTATTCTTAAGTTATAGATCCTCTTGTCATCTTCTAGCCTTTGTATTGTTACTTCCTGGTTCTTTATTATTTTTAAGAGATCTTCCTTTTTCATGATCACACATTGCAAATCTATCTTCAAGTTTTGAAAGTCTATCTTTAGTTTCTGTCAAGAAATTTTGCCAATAGAGTTTCAATAGAGTTTTTAATTTCCTGGTATTCTCTCTGGATCTGTTTCATGTATTCTAGATTTTGTTTATATTTTCATCAAAGGTTTCTCTCCTTTTTCTGGGTTCCTCCATTCTTTTATTAATCTTCTTATATCTTGCTTCACTTGAGTTAGAAGTTCAGTTTTAAGTTCATCAATGAGGTCACAGAAGTATTTCTTTATGTCTGCTGAGGCCATGTCCGATATTGCATGTTTGCTGCCCTCAGTCTCTTTTGTATTTACCTCTCCTGGACTTATTTTCCTTGGGTCAATGGCTGGAGGCTTTTTCTTGTTTCTTTCTCTTGTCATGTTTCTGGTTTCTTTCAGACAGGTGTATGGTGAAGGTCTCAGGTCCTTTTCCGTATTGCTTACAGTTTTTCTGAAGCATGCTGGCTAGGGGATTGCTGCCCTCTCCAGTTTGCTGTTGATCTGTGAGCTGCATGCGGGGCTGATGTGGGCTGGCCCCTCTCCTCTGAGCCAGTCAACTAGTGAATGCCTTCATCACCTGCAGATGTCACAGGTTTGGGACAGTTTTGTCCCTGGCTTTTGGGCCCCAATCAGGGGCATGATTCAGCCCAAGTAGATCCCACCAGTATTCTTTGGGCCAGGAGCAGCCAACTGACACCACTGTAGTTGCTGGTTCAGGCCTATCCTGCCCAACTCCAATATGTCGTCTAGCCAGTCACCCCTCTGTGGGACTTAATTCCTAGCACTCACCACAGGTTAGTGCATCTCACCACACTGGTTCTGCTCCCTGTTGTGGTGCATCCTCCTGCCAAGGCTCTCTGGCTCACCAACCCCCAATTTTGGCAGGGCTGCGACTTCAGTTCGATAGTCACCCCACTCAAAGCACAGTGCGGGACCAGCTCTGATGGGAGCATGTCTAACTCCAGCCTTCTGTCCACCTTTCTTTCTTTCTTTCTTTCTTTCTTTCTTTCTTTCTTTCTTTCTTTCTCTTTTTCCTCAGTTTCTTCCTGGGTTGTGAGAATCCCTCTCCTTTCATCTGGTCTTCTCCATGGTGTTAAGTTCTGGCATCTGAGTTGTTTTTCTCAGAGAGGCTCTCTACTGTGCTACCTATCAACACACCATCTTCCTCAGATCTCTGATGCCCTCTCTCCTTATTAATATTGAACCACAGGACTAAGTAATAAAAAACAGGTACTCAACCAACATCTGTTAATAAATGACAATGACATCCTCACTCTATATCAAAATCTTGTATCATTTAATATGAATTTTCAGTACAGACATTTTGGTCTAAATATTCCAACAGGTGCAATTTTAATCATTCTGCACTTATATTGGAAATATATTCATTTCTTGATTATGAAACTAAGGAATTTGTAAAATTACCTTAAAATATTTGATATGTATATGGACATTTTAATTAGCACTCTCATTTGACTAATATCATTTTGGGTTTGAATATACAAATTATTCTTACTTTCATTATCTGTGAAAGAATTTATCTTATTGAGATAAGCACTGTGATACTGACTCAAAGTTAGCTCAAATGTTAAAAAGCACAGTGTTTAAAACATCATATTCTTTTTGTTACAAAACAAATGTGTGTTCATTATAGAAACAAATTCAATACAGATAGTTTACCATGTAAAAGTGATCATTATTGGGCATGGTGGTACATGTCTATAAGCTCAACGCTCTGGGAGGCTGAGGCATGAGGATGGCACTTTTGAGCCTAGCCTGGACACTTCAACAACTCAGTGAGACCCTGAATCAAAACTAAAATACAAAAAAGATCAGGGGATGTAACTCAGTGCAAAGGCCCTATGATCAATCTCATTACTGGCAAAAAGAGAAGGAGAAAGTGAAGAGGAATAGAAGGAGGAGGAGGAAGAGGAGGAGGAGAAGGAGAAGAGTAAAAATAAGTAGCGGCAGCAGCCAACATCTAGAGGTCACGGTTATTAAATTTTTTGATGTATTTTACACATAGGTCACATGTAATTTATCAATTAGAGTATATTTTTTGAAAATTTATAAATTTCCCTAATATATTTTACTCACTTTTAATGATATGGTATTTTTTTCTATAATTCCATGTTAATAGTGTATATATATTCCATTATGAAAGTGTGCCATAATTTATTGTCAAGAAATATCAACTGAACACATTTTGGCAAGGACTTTGCTAGGCTTATTGAAAGTTACTCTAAGACATCATTCTTGTCCTCTGAGAGTTTATGGTTTAATGGGGACACAGATCAATAGCAGACAGTTGTGAAACGCAATTAAAACTGTGATGAGATAAGCTTATTAGTCGTTATAGAAAATTACCATGAATTTAGTACCTCAAAACGAAGTACATTGATTCTGACTCTATTCTGGATGCTAGAACCCTAGAATAAAGGCTAAAGTCAAGATTTCTGGAAGGCTGATTACTCCTGGAGGTTTGGAACAGGAGGTTCATTTCTTTGTCTTTTCTAGCTTTTAGGGCCGTTTTTCTCGGCCCTTGGCTGCTTCTACCATCGTACGCATAGCAGCAAAGCATCTTCAAAACACTGACCATGTGCTTTCTTTCTCTGCACAGAAAACCTCTCTCTTTAAGGATGTTTGTGATTACATTTATGGCCCACTCTTAAGATGCCAGCTAAGCTTCCCATCTCAAGATCCTTTACTTAATCATATCTGAAAAATATCTTCTGTGTATAAGGTAACATTCACAAGGTCCATAGCTTTTGGATATGTGTTGGCTTTGATTTAGAAGTGGGTAAACAGGACCAATGACAGGTAAGGAGAGCTGTGCCTGTGGGATGAAACGATAACTCAGGGTTAGACAAGGCTGGCTCAGCGACAGGTTTCTAAGGTAAGACCTTTCAGAATAGTTTGGAACATCTCAAAATGGAAAGCAAAAAATGGCCTCATTAAAGTAGAAAGGACAAAAGGCTGAATCCCTAAAGAGAACTGAGGTTTACAGAAACTACTGACAGCTTGAGTGAATCAAATTCAACAGAATTTATGAGAAAAGGGTGTGTGGGGGGGAACAGAAACCAGAATATGGAGACCTTTGTGTCCCACTATCAAGGGGTGGTGAAAAGGGCAGACAGAACCATCTGTCATCCATGGAGTCAGTGTGGAAAATATCCTTGGCTCCAATGCTGAAAAGGTACTGGGAGAGGGAGCAGTCATTCACTCAAATTCAACAAGTTGACAGGCATAGTGGTTCATGCAGTAATCCCGGTTTCTCAGGAGGCTGAGGCAGGTTGATCACAAGTTTGAGGCTAGCCTGAGTGACTTAGCAAGATCTTTTCGTATAAAATGCAAAAAAGTCAACAAATATTTTTGAACTGCTAGGAAATATTAAGTTCTAAAAGTACTTAGAATAAGACAGACATTATTCTCCCCTACCTTGTGGTAGGATAAAGCCAATAGTCAATAATTAATACAACCAATTTGCACTTTGAAATATGGCACAAAAGAATACATAGGGTGATGTAAGAAAGAGTAACTGGGAGCCCCACTTTAGATATGGTGCTCAGGGAAGACCTTTCCAAGGAAATGAGACTTAAACTGAAATTTGAAAGGTGAGAAGAATCCAAAAGATATTTGTTAAGAAGTTTCCCATTTATGAAAGGAAGAAAAAATGCTACTGAGCTTCAGAAGAGCCAGAAGAAGGGCAAGTAGTGTGATGTGAGATTAAAAAAAATAATAATAATAACAGTACTTGGGTGGGGGTCAGTGTTAAATATCAGATGAATGTTTAAACTGTTGCTCTGCAAAGAGCTGCTGTGGATCTGAAATATGGCTTTGCACTGGATATGGGAATAATGGTCAGACTGAGGATATATTTTCAAGACAGAATCAACAGGACTTGTGAGTCACTGGGTACAAATGGGATCTGAGACTGGCGGGAAGAGGAAGTGAGGACAGAAGAGACGGTGATATTATTAGCTGAGGAAAGAAAAACATCAGAAGGAAACGAAGTTTTAAGTGTGTGTTGCGGCAAGGAAGGAGGAGGTTATTGGAATGTGGAGTTTCCTGTGGAACCGTCATGTGGGTGAGTCTAGTAGCAAGTGAGTCTGAAGTTCAGGAGAAGAAGGTGACTAGCAGCCATGGGTGTTTGGACAATAATCAAGACTGTGGAGGAGGATGAGAAAGATTAGGGATACAGTGTGGAGTACAGCATAAGACCCAGGCTGAAACTTGACTAAAAATGATATTTAAATCTCTTGACCAGAAGAGGGTCAAAATGTAGGAGGATAAACAGGGATGTGTGATGTCACAAAAGGGAAGAGAACCTTTAGCAAAAACAGAGTGGTCAGCTACATCAAATGGAAATGGGATTTGTGAGCTTCTCCTAAATTCAGAAACTAAGGGCCAGGTGTGGTGGCACATGATTGTAATCCCAGCACTCAGGAGGCTGAGGCAAGAGGATTGCTGCAGAATTTGAGGTTAGGCTGGGCTACAAAGTGAATTCAAGGTTAGCCTGAACTGCATAGTGAGACTGTGTCTCAAAGAGACCAAAAACAAAACAAGAAAACAAACACCCCAAAAAACAAAAAAAACCCAAAACCAAAAATAACAACATGAAGAAAAAGAGAAACTAGGATGATGTAACTCATTCTGGTCAAGAGCAGTTTCAGGGGAGTGACTCAGAGGGGAGGTAGATTACATGGCCAAGGAGTGAATAACCAAAGGACTAGAGACAGATGATTAAAGTGAGAATTGTCTTAGACAGTTGTCTCAAGAGGTCTGGACATTAATCACTTAGGTTTTAACGAGGTTGTAAAAGGCAATTTGCAAACATTACTGACATTTAAAATGTTTGTATTCTTTGTCCTAAGAAATTCAGCTTCTAGACATGTGCCACAGTAGTTTAACTATGCAAAAGTGTATGCACATCCCTATTAATTTGTTTCTAATCACAGAAATTTAGAAAATTAATATATCTATCAATAGGAAATAGGTTAAATATTGGTGTATCATATAATGGAATAACATAGTGGTTTAAAATAATGATGCCTAGCCAGAGATTTAGCTCAGCGGTTTAAGTGCTTGCCTGGTAAGCACAAGATTGTGAGTTTGACATCTGGTACAAAAAATGATGATGCAAATTTTGTATATATACTGACTTAAAAGTTTAAGAACTAAATTATAGAGCAGTATGTATAGTTTATGAAAAAACCCTCTGGAAACCTAGTTGCCAAACTGAACTGTGGTGGTCATGTTCACTTTGTGTATTGCACATGACTATAATTTTTTATTTTTGCTCATTACTTTAGAAAGTAGAAAAAAGAAACACAAGAAATCTGGTTGTAGTGGTGAAAGAAAGGAGAGCAAGGTAGAGGAAAGGACTTTTTATTCATCATAATAAGGTTCTGAGTAGGTTTCTCTGTTCCCAAAGGGTAATTGTGTACTGCGTGGAGGAGGCTGAGAAGGAAAAGCATTCTAATATGCAGGAGGATACGTGCAGAAACAGAGAATTATTTTTAGAAAGAGGAAGAATACTTGCATCAATTTACAAAAAAAATAAAAAATAAAAAAAATCTAATTTTGATTCTGTTAATAAGAATTGTGTGAAATCTCATTTAATATTCTGGAAGATCATTTGATGATATTTTCAAATATTAAACATTTGACACTTCTGTGTTATTTCAAACTTTCTGTTGCTTTAAACTAGCAGTTCTTGAAGTATCTTAAACTTTTAAGTCAGTATATATACAAAATTTGCATCATCATTTTTTTGTACCGAATTGAAACTTGTTTTCCTAACAATTCTAAAATGTTATTCTTTTACAGATGAAAAATGGAATTTTCCAAGGACCACAAGACATGTGATCTTGCAGCAGACTGAATGCAGATATGAAAACCTGGCTTTCTCTTACATAGAATATTTAAAGAGATCTGCTAAATTTTTAGAAAGTGTTTTTATCACCACTTTTTAATTTTATAAAATACAATTATTTTTATAAATATGTATGGATGTGTAATGGGCATACTATTACTTTAAAATAAATTAATATACTTTTGATTTCTTAGTTTTAATTTATACTGCAATCAGTATGAATATATATAATCTACAAAAAGAAAGTCTCTTGGCTCCTTAATAATTTTAAAGGATTATCACAGTGAATGTTGCCATGGCTTAATGTTTATACTCACCTATTATTGTTTCCTTAGAATGAATTCTTGGGTGTTGAATTGATGCATTAAAAAGCTTGCAAAGGCCTATGGAGATAGAACAACTAAACGTAAATTAAAGTCCTGGATAAGATCCTTGAGCAGCAAAAGGACATTATGTAAAAACTAATGAAATCCATGTCTTGGATTTCTGTGATTAACAGGACATGCCCACTTGGCCAGCTGCCTGGTCATGACCTAAATTCCTGCCTCAGTCTTGGTATTTGGTTTTTTAATCCCATCTATTTTTAATTCCACTGTTCTGTTCTTCTTTTGAGTGAAAGAAATAATTTGAACTATACCTCTTTGTGTTATTTCCAATAAAAATTTCTACATAGAAAACAAAAAACTAATGAAATCCAATCAAGTATAAACCTAATTGAGATAGCATGTCCACACTGATTCATTTGTTGTAAGAAATGCACCATACTAATGTAAGGTGATAAATAAGAGAGAATAGATGCTAAGTATGAAGACTCTCTGTATTTTTTAATTTTTCCTGAAATCATTACATTTTCTAAAACATAAACTCTATTTTTAAATTATAGCTTATTAGTGTTCTGGTCTGTCATTACAAGATTATCACAGACTTGGTGACCTAAAACAAGAGAAATATATTTTCTCATAGTTTTAGAGGACAGAAGTCCAAAATGAAGATGTCCATAAGACTGTGCTACCTCAGAAGGGAAGACCTTTGTCCCTCCCCTTTCTGGCGGCTCCAGACACTCCTCAACTTGTGTTTTCACCTTTGTAGTCTTTGCTTTGTAGTCTTCACATGACTTTCAGTTTTGTTGTGTCTCCTCTTGTCTTTAATAATAAACCTGCCATTGGAGTGAGAACCCACCCAGTAAGTCCAGGTTAGTTTCATCTTGATATTCTTAGTGTAGTAACACATACAAAGATCCTTTTCTTTTCTTTTTATTTTTTTATTTTTAAAGAGGGTAAAATTAAACAGAACAAAACAGATCATAAGAAAACAATGTAAGAGACACAGATTTCAAAGCAAGACAACTGGAGATCTTCAGTGTCTGTCATATTGTCTTTTGTTTTCTTCCAAATAGTTATCCATATCTTCACATACAATGAATTCATACAAAAAATAGTATAAAACTGAGCAGAACAGGATGATAAAGGCATTTTAGGTCTTCCAGACCAGACAATAAGGAAGTCAACAATGGCTGCCACAGTAACTTTCATTCTCTTCAAAATAGCTGTCCATACCTTCATGTATGTTGAAATTAAACAAAACAAAACAGACTAAAATCACTATGAACAAAGAATAATAGTACTGCTGGATTTCACATCATGACAATATGGAATCAGCACTGGATACCTTAATGTCTCTTTTTCTTCAAAGTAGCTGTTCATTTCATTATGCATTGTATTATTGATTCTCATTAACTTTTTAGAAGTTCTACACATGCACAATTCTCTACCTGTATACCTAACCTTTCTATATTAGAGGGAAAAACAAACCAAACCAAACCAAGACAAAACAAAACAAATTCCTAGAAAAACACAAAATCAAAAAGACATATAAACAACAGTAGCAAAGAGACCAGAACACTGACAATATAGGCCTTCAAAACAAGGTGGTATGAGCATAACTAGGGTTGTTATTTCACATAATGATCTTTAAGAGTTCCTCAGATCACTGTACAATAACATGAACAATTGTTCCAATCCTATGAATGTTAACTATTTTGTTCCAAGAAATTATACAGTTTGTAGTGCAAGTGTGTTTATATAATTTTAGACATTTTTTCTTTTCCCTTCCTTTTTCTTTTCCTCACTTTTCCCTGAGATATTTTTTTCCTCTTTAAGCAGATTCTTATCCTTTCACTGTAATTATTGAGTTTTTTGTACCTTATGTACTCTTACCATTTCTTACACTAGGGAGACTATACGGTATTTACAGATGTGAGTTTATTTCACTTATGAGTATGGTCTTGAGTTGCATCCATTACTTATAAATATCTCAATATGATCATTCTTTATAGCACAATAGTATGCCATTGCATAAAAATACCACATCTTTTTTATCCATTCCTCAGTTAATGGGCATTTAGGTTGTTTCCAAGATCTGGCTATTACAAATTGTGCTGCTATAAACATGGATGCATATATATATATATATATATATATATATATATCACTATGGTATGATGTTTTCAGTTCTTCTGGGAATATGCTCAGAAGTGGCATACCTGGGTCAAATGGGACTTCAATCCCAGCTGTTTGAGGAATCTCCAGACTGACCTCCACAGTGGTTGCACCAGTCTACACTCCCATCAACAGTGCAGATTCCTTTTCCCCCACAGCCTCTCCAGCATTTGTTGTTGGTAGTTTTGTTGACCTGGCCATTCTTTCCAGAGTGAAATGGAATCTCAGTGTGGTTTTAATTTGCATTTCGCCAATGACTAATGATGCTGTACATTTTTTCATGTTTTTATTTGCCATTTTTATTTCTTCATCTGAGAACTGTATTCACCTCAGTTGCCCATTTTCAGATTAGGTCTTTGAATTTTGGGGGTCTAATCTTTTTTAATTCTTTATATGTTCTAAGCAGAAGTCCTTTGTCTGAAGAACAGTTCGCTAAGATTTTTTTTCCCAATTTGTGGGTTTTCTTTTCACTATGCTGGAGATTTCTTTGGACATGCAGAAACTCTTTAATAAGACATGATCCCAGTTATTGATTCTGGGATGTATTTCCCATGCGGTTTGATTCTTGTTCATGAATTCTCTACCTATCCTATGTCTTCAAGATTTCTACCTACTTTGTCTTCCAACAGATTTAATGTTTCTGTCTTAATACTTAGATCTTTGATCCATTTAGATATTAGTTTAGTACATGGTGATAGGCATGGGTCTAGTTTTAGTTTTTGGCATATGGAGAGCCAGTTTTTCCACCACCATTTATTGAAGAGACTATATTTTTTCCAGTGAACGTGTTTGACCTCTTTATCAAAGATAAGGTGGCTAAGTGTGTTTGTAGTTATAGTTGTATCTTCTAATCTATTCCATTGATCTTCAGGTCTGTTTTTATTCCAGTACCTTGCTGATTTTATTACAGTAGCTTTGTAATATAAGTTCAAGTCAGGGATTATGATGCCTCCTGCCTTGCCTTTGTTGCTTATAATTATCTTTGCTATTCTGGGTCTCTTCTGGTTCCAGATGAATTTTAGGAGTGATTTCTCAATATCTGTGAGGTATGGTAGTGGTATTTGATTGGGATTGCATTGAATGTGTATAACAATTTTGGAAGGATGGCCATTTTCACAATGTTTGTTCTTCCTATCCATGAACAAGGGATGTCTTTCCATTTTCTGAGGTCCTCTTTGATTTCTTTTTTCAGGATATCATAACTTTCCCTGAATAGATCTTATGCTTCTTTTGTTAGATTAATTCCTAAGTATTTCATTTTGTTGGATACTATTGTAAAGGGTGTGACTTCTCTTATTTCTTTCTCAGTGGTTTTGTTGTTAGTGTATAGCAGTGCTATTGATTTTTGAGTGTTGACTTTGTATCCAGCTGAAATTAATTATACCTAGTTATACTGAATTTAATTATACCTAGGAGTCTTTCAATGGAGTTTTGGGGATAAAGACCCTTTTCAAAATAATGTTACACTTGTATTCTATGTTCTGGAAATTCTAAAATATCTTTCTGGAGCAATAAGTGTGAAAACAACAATATATCAATTAATAGCTGAAGAATTGCACAAAAACGATAATTCTGGTTATAGATGATGCAGTCTGGCTCTTCTTTCTGACTACTTTGCTATCTTAGCTTTCTGTGTAAACAGTGCTGAAATTGGGATCACACTGCTGTGTGGTCTGCAAGTAAAAGATTTAGGAGTGAGTAGGCTGTCAGAGATTACAAAACCAAACCAAACCAAGCCACAAAGCATATGATAAAGAGACTTGCTCATGTGTCTCTTTCCCTTCCTGAGGTACCTACATACCAAGTCCATGAACAGTACCTGGTGCAGAGGGTACTCAGTGAATATTGTCTAATGACCAACTGGTTTGTCTCCAATCCTCTTTGGCAGGCATATTTCTATGTAATTATATATCTCTATACCTATCATTTTAGTTCTTCAGAATGTATATATTTCCCCTACAGTTAGAAGGTAGGCACTTTGAGAATAGAGGTCTACTTTGTCATTCTTCTTTATAGGCAATATAGTGCCAATCATAAAAAATTCTGCACCAGAGACCTGACAAATGAATATGACCTCTGACTGATTTATTTATGTCTTAGGTCCTTTCTCACCCTCTTACTAGGATAACAATGCTTCTGTTAGTGTAAAAAAAAGAAAAAACCAATGTTGCATTTCATTATAGGGATTCAGCAATGGAAGGAAGAAGAATCTGTTTAGTAACAGAAAGGATGTGCAGGTTAAGAAGATTGCAGTGGAATAACTGTGGGCATCAGCAGTGTTTTTTCTAGACTATGAGTTACCAGCTGGTTCACTTTGGACAAAATCACTAAAACTTCAGTATGCTGTAGGGCAGGGATAATAATGCCATTCTCATAGTGCTATTCTCAGAATTGTATTAGAAAATATTTGCAAATGCTCACCTGCATAAGTCTTATACAGAATAAATATTGAAAAAACAGTTATCTTCTATGTTACTAGGAAATTCTAATTTTAAATCACATCTTTTTGCTAACGTTTCTTAAATTCAAATCTTTGATCTGGTGACTTTCTATAATCTTCAAACAACTCCCTACTTAACATTTTTGATTGGTGTCTACAAACGCTTATCAAATGTATACTATCGAGAAGAGACTTTTTCATTTCACATCCCAAAATTTAAATAAAGTAGAAACAAAACTTTCTACTCCATTTTCTATTTGCAAAATTACTCAGGCCCAAAACCTAGGAGTCACCCCCAGCCCTCTTTCACTTATAATCTATTATCAAATTCTGTTGGTTCTAACTCTGATTTGTAACTAGACATACTGATCTATGTGTCTAAGCCAGCCCACTCCACTCTACAGCCTTCTAAATGGAACTTCCCATTCTAACTTGTTCTGCTCTCTCTGAAGATCCTCTTTTCGTGGAACTTTCTGTGTTTTCTGTCTTGTTTAGACTGAAGTTAAACTCGCCAGAGCCTAAGTGTATTTCCAGACCTGGGCTGTATTTCTATTTCCTAATCTCACTCCATCCTCCTCAACTGTCTTCCAGCCTCGTCTAGTGGTCTTCTTTTGTCTGGAAAGTTCTGTCCCCACTCCTCAGCAAGAATGTCCAATCTTCTCTGATCACCATCCAAGAGAGGTTCTACCTACCATCCCTTTAAAATTATTCTCACCTCTCACACAAACTCTTTCATCACTCCACATTTATTTAATTTTTTAGTGTTCCTCATAGTCTGTAGGTTTAAAAAAATTTGTTTACTGCATCATTGTTTCACTTAGCGATAAAAAGATGATTTGCTTGAAGATAAAGTCTACTTTAAAATGACACTATTTTAAAGGAAGAAAAAAGAAAAAGCAAGCAGCCAGTTTCCTGAATTCCAAAAGTGCCTAGTTTTGTATAATCAGGTCAAATACAAATTAAAAATAAGAGCCTTGATTGTCCCTGTTGAAAATACTTTCCTCTTTTCTCCCCATCCATAGTAATTAGTTTAGGAAATGTTTAGTTTTAAGTATTTTCTCACCTTTTTGAAAAGTATATAAATCTTTTTGTAGCTTCTTTGGCCCACTTCATTAACCACAAATGTCTTTCTCCAAACCTGTTTCTATTGAGGATAACAGTCGAACTAGCGCTCTGTTGACTTCTAATTACACTCCTAATTTCTGTGATAAATACACAAAAATTTTATTTTTCTTTGGATAATTAGCTAATACGGCTGATCACCCCAACTGCTTGGTAAAGTTATGATAAACTGTGCCTGACAAACAGCTGGCCTCAGGTCCTTTTACTCAAGATTAGTTATTATTTATGCTTAAACATGCATGTAGTGAGTTCAATCTACTTGGTTCTTATAAAAAGGCAAAGTTTCTTTTTGTCTTTGTACTATTTTAGTAGTGGGCATCACATTTTAATTTAATGCTCATTCAACAAACTTTTTATCATTACTTTGTTTTTCCTCTCATCTATGGAAAGGATTTCTGGATTGGTGAGAGATTGTGATTTTAATTACATTTCCCCAAAATCAACAGTAAATTCACAAGGAGTCCAAAGAAAAATTTAACTGTTAAGTATTAATTTTCAGGATAAAACTTTAACTGGAAAGTTAGAAAAATGGTAAGGCATTGTAGCTTAGGGAGCTGACTAGCTGGTCCTTAACAAAGCTGAGTAAGAAGCAACAGGGGAAAGACCAGCTTGAGCAATTGGAGGATACACAATTTAGATCCGAATACTACCTTAGAAATAAAAGACAAAGCATTTCTTTCTTCAAAAGGACAATTCTTTAGTAAGCATGTTTATCAAGCAAGATTTTTACCTGAAACACTCATGAACAAGATATATTTACTTATGTTTCCAAATTAAAGCTGACTCAGGCTCTTGCCTAATAGGGTCAGTGGGCAGTTTTTTCTTAAAAACATAGTGCTCATATTTATCATAGGGAATTTGTACCTGTACATAATATCTCTTGATTCTTTTTTTCCACATTGTCTTCCTTCCCTTCAACTGTTCTTTCCTCCCTATTTACAGAAGCTTTGTTTCTATTTTTTCCTAATCCTTTTTTAAAAAATCCCTTTCTCTTCTTTCCATCCCCACACCCTTTCTCTTGTTTCCCTTCCCATTTGAAAATGTTTTTCCTGTGGTGGGAAGTCTGGAATTTGTCTTTTTGCAGGGTACTGAAGCTTATGCCCTTCTTGGCAGGTGGATTGGGAGTACATTAATGCTTCGAGGACTGCACCTGATTTGAAGAACTCATTGTCCCTCCTGTGTTATTTCCCTTGTGTGCTGGTGCTGTTTAGTGCTGGGCTTTCCTAACGTGGGCAAGCCTAATTTGCCTCTGTTTAGTGTTCTAGCTCATATCAGGAGGAGTCCATATCAGGAGGAGTCCATATCAGGAGGCTGATGGGTCTGCTATGAAAGGCTAAAGAGTCTTTTCCAGAGGATTAAAAGATCTGGGCCAGAAACCCAAGAGTCTGTGCCGGAAGCCAGATGATGACATTCAAGGTAGAGGTGAAAACTGGAGTTTGTCCGGAGAGACAGAGGCAATCCATTTTTCATTTCCTTTTATACTATCCAGGTGATGAGCTACCCTAGGGTGGGTCTTCCATCCCCTAGGATATAGAATTGCTGAGATTCAGCTACACTTCTCTTAACTGAACTTTGCAAACTGACACAATCAATCAACCATCATACCTTTGTTGGCTCATTTCTCCATAAAAACATTAATAGAAAATGTTACAACTGTATTCTTATAAAGGGAAATACATATAATTCAAGCTGAATTCATGGTTATCTGGAATTCATAACCTCTTTTGGTTCCAACCATACACATTGTTCCCTTAGGTCCAAATTAAATTTGTCAATTTTTTTCTGCTCTACCTTTTGCCCTTAATTTTCTCTATGAGGCAAAAGTAGTCAGTCATGGCACACCCTGAATTTGGGGTTGTGTTGAAATTTCCTGTGCTATGTTAATTAGTCTACTGTTTTTAATATTGGTCTTCTAAATTTTAGGACATGGAAAAACACACAAGTTCTCACCAGAGTATAACATGCTTGGCTTCTAGATAGATAACTAATGGAGCCATTTTTAAATTTTTTTAAGAGTAAAAAAGATTATTGGAGAAAAGGAATGAGGAATAAGAATTGCTGCTGAAAGACAAGAGGAGTCCTAAATGGGCTGTCCACCAATGGACTCCTTGCTCCCAACAGAATGCACCTGAGCTTGGCCTTTACTGTCTATATTCCTATCTGTATTCTGGTTCTCTGGCCTGCCAACAGAATCAACCATCAGGTACTTATGACATTTTAAGGCTTCTCTAGCTAAAATCTCCAAACCTTTCCAAACTATTCCTGCAAACCTGATCCAAAGACTTCAAAACAACATGGTCAGTTATAGAAACAATAATGACTCCATTTTTCTGGTACTCATTCTATTTATTCATTAGCTTTCCTACTGCTGGGACACAATACCTGACACTCACAATTTAAAGAAAGAGAGGCCTAAGCTCATGATTTGGGGGATTCAGAATATGGTTACCTGGCTCCAAGGTTGGAACATCAAGGCAGAAGGGCGGGGCAGAGCAAAGTTGGTTAGTTCATGATGGCCAGGAAGCAGAACAAAGCAAGACAAAGGAAATGTGCCAGGGACCAGACATAGCTCTCAAGGTAGACATAAGCAGAAGTGTGTTTCACTAATCCTCTGAGTAGATCTCAAAGGAAACTAAATTGACATTCCACACTGTCAAGGTTAATGTCAGTGGCCCCCATGCCTTTGCATTGTGCATTTGTGATTGGTTCATTGTCTAGTGCTTGGATTGGGGGTGTGAGTGCTACACTGGCCTAGGGGTGGAGCCAGGATGTGATGTCATGGCAGGAAGAAGGCGTGTCTCTCTCTTGCTGGTTTCTGCCTTGCTGTTTGCAGCCACCATGAACTGTGGCCCCGCCATGACACCCTGCCTTGGAGTCAACTGAGTATGGACTGAAACCTCCAAAAACTGTAAGAAATAAACTTTTCCTTTCCCAACTTTGGGCATCAGGTATTTTGTGTCAGTGATGAGTAAGAAGTAACTAAGACACACACTAACTGCCACAAAAGGGTATTGGTTATATTTGTTTTCAGGTTTTCTTCTGCTTAGTCTTTAACTTTCTTAGTATTCTTTTATTTTCAAATGTTGAGGTTGGGGTTCTTTATGCAATTGCTGTCCTTTAATCATGTTTTTTTGGAGAGGGGAAGACACAGCTTCTTGCATCTAGATATCATACATAAGTCCTGAACAACACCATATTGTTTCTATATTAAAAGAGGAGACATCTTATTTTCAACGTTTTAGTGTAGTTGCAGCAAAAAAAAAAAAAATGTGTGTTTATATTGAAGCAAATTTTAAATGAAAGACCATTGCTTTAAAAAACTGACCATCTGGAAGCATCCAGCTTGCCACCCCGGTAAGTGGCTGTGGCCTGGCAAGCTGCTGCCATCCCAGGATGAAAATCACCAGTGTCTCCTGAGATCCGTGCAATGTTGGAACTTAGGGCGCTGGGAAATCAAGTAACCAGCTTGCCTCCCTCAATGGCTGTGAGCCTACCAGCATGTGGGCTGAGAATTAAACATCCCATCCCCACACCGCCCCCCACCACTGTTAGCAAGTGGGAGCCAGAGATCTGATCATCTCTTGGGAGGTTGACCATATGCAATATAGCAAATAAGGGGGATTTCCTTCTACCATCTCTTTGAAGGTAATATTTTAATCACTGTTTTGCTTTGTTCTGATTAATGGTATTGCTCTATTCAATATTCTGTTTTGATAAGTTCTATAATATTCTGTATTTCCTTTGATTTTGCTGTATCTGATTGAAAGAACAACTATTGTGAAGATAACGAGATATACTATGATACCTATTGCTGTTGTCCCGGTAGCCTGCTGTGAAGTTCTGTACCAATTTCACTGCACTGTCTCAATTGGCTTGTTCCATCTTGTTCTGTTGTATTTTACTATCTTCAAAATAATAAAAAAAATTAAAATAAAACAACTGACCATCTGGATTAAACCTGAAGATTTTATATTCTTTTAGGTTAAAAATTAAACACAAACATTTAAATTGCAAGCATTATCAATTAAGTGAATGACTATACCTGTGAGTTATGATTAAGGTTAGACAAGATGAATATAAGGGGAGATACTCCAATGGTGTTGGTGAACCTCATTGCAAGCATGTGTTTAGTCATGGGTGCCATAATTTAAGAGGAATATAGATGAGTTATTGCTTTGGTAGCACATATACTAAAAAAAGAGGAATACAAACAATGCTATGTAAATGGTCAATGAAGGAAATAGGAATCATTCTAAAGCAAATCAATCAATCAAAACATCAGAAACAAAGTATTTGCCTAAAGTATATAAAGGGCTGTCATACGGAGGAGGGGTTAGATTTACTCTACCTTCCTTCTCATGGTTTGAACAGGCCTAATGCATACACACTGTAGGGAAATAGATTTTTAAAATCAGTGTAGGAAAGTACATACAGTATTGTCTGGAGATGAGCTAAACTGCATGAAGAGTCTGTTAGTTCCCCTTTCATCAATGGCAGTATTTATCCATGAAGTATTTATCTGATAATATTTTTACTCTACTGGAATTTGAGGCGTTGGATGTACACTTGTTCCTTTTGACCCACTTGTAAATTAAAATCAATTTTAAACAACCTGCAATGAAATTGTTAATAAAGTTAGAGCCGATATAAAATAATTTTTTCAGGGAATAAATTAATAGGAATAGACAAGTCAAGTAAAGGAATTTTGCTTTTAAGGTGAGTATAGATGTTTGAGATTGAAAGAGATGATTCAGTGGAGGGAGAAAAGGCAGTTTGGGAACTAGTCTCTTTAGGAAATGGGAAAGTTCATTGACTTGTTTGAAGGGCTCTTTTCAATAGCTTAGGGTACCTTGAACTCATGTTGCTCTTGCACAGTGTTCTGAGTGTGAGTAATACAGGCATATGCTACCATGCCATGGGCAAGTGTGATTTTTAGAAAATAAGTATGTTTCTGAGAATGAGATGTTGGTAATTAGGGCTCACTGTGAAACTATGAATCTTCCTTCTTTCCCAATTGACCATTATTTTTTCTTCATATTAGGAAACTGAATATTTGATGGGGTGTTTACGTAGCAGAGGATTGATGATAGAGAAAAATAAAATGGGCATACCCCACTTTTCTTATGTGAATTTCTTCAGTATAATTTTCAGCCCAGTTTGGTTCTGCTTCTTGTGCTGTTTTTCCTTTATCAATTTGGTTCTTTCACCATCATAATTCAAGTGTGTGTCCCTTCTGAAGCTCTTCCTTAAAGAACTGAACTGAAGAGTCTAGTGTGGTCTGATTATCACATTGCAGTGATCTTTTAGAAATGCAAAACATGAAGAAAATTGCTTTGGGAATTCACACTAAATGCAGAAGTAAAATTTTCCAGTCAAACCTCAGCTCAGAGACTGTACATTCTAAAGACAAGTATGACAATCAGACATCAAGAAAACAGACATGTGAAAATGAGAAATTATTTTGTGCACAGTTCTACAGTCTTTCTTAAACGAAGAGTCTTGAACTTTGGACTGGATAAAAATTGCCTGAAAAGTCTGTTGAAATAGATTCCTGGACATGATTCCCCAGAGAGAGAGGATGTGAATTTACATTTCTGACATGTGCCTGGTGGTGTTAGTACTGCTAATCTGTCGACTACATTTCCAGGTAGCAGTCATAAAACACACTACAGAGAACATCATTTCTGGCATTGTCTTCTACTCTCTAGTTAAAAATTATTCAGTCTCATCCTAGAGTGGCTGAATTTAGTCTTCTATCTTTGTGATTATTGGAACATTCATGTGCTACATTTATTATAATTAATATTTCAAACTTTTTATTTGAATATTATAAAACTATATATTATAAACTAAAAGCATCACCACTTGTCACATACAGAGGTTCTTTTACACAATATCATTAAAATAATTATAAAATTCTTGAAAATATTATTTCCAAATTTCTACACCCAAATCTTCTTTTTAACAAAGGGAAATAAAAGATGGGAGTACAAAGTTGAGATGTTCTCTTTACTTAATAGACTCAAAAAAGAACTGAAAACTCCTTGATTATATGACTCAAATGTTATTTAGTGCTGACTCTGTGTCTGCTGAATCCACTTACTGTTACTTGTACTTGCATTCATTTTGGGAAATATGATTCAGAAAAAGTTTCCTTCTCCAGAGTTCATTCCACTGACTATTCATTAAAGACAAATTTAGAACGTGCTCCTGTAGGTCAGACCCTGTGCAGTACTGTCTGGCCATCCTCAGCAGGCTTTCTCATCCTCTCCAAAAGCATCACTATGGACCATAATGAAAAGCAGTTACTGAGGTCATAACAGTTCCATGAATGCATGAGATCTTTTTGTAGAGTCATCATAATCATTGACATCATCTTTCTATTAATCAACAAATGCCATATCTTTTTTATCCATTAATTGTTTTATGGACATTTGGGTTGCTTCCAAGATTTAGGTATTACTAACTGTACCACTATAAACATAGGTGTACAAATATTGTGGTAGTAAGATAGTTTTAGTTCTGAGAAGATATCCATAAGGGGGATAGCTGGGTCAAATGGGACCACAAATCCTAGTTTTTTTTTCAGGAATCTCAGCACCAATTTCCATAGTAGTTGCACCAGCCTAGACTCCCACCAACAATGGAGAAGTGTTCCCTTTTCCCCACAGCCCTGCCAGCATTTCTTATTAGTTGCCTTCTTAATAGCAGCAATTTTTTTCTGCAGTCAGATGGAATCTCAGCATTGCTTTAATTTGCATTTCTTGAATGACCAGTGATGTTGAATATTTTTTCATATATTTATTTGTGGTTTGCACTTCTTCTGAGAAGTGTGTGTTCATCTCAGATGTTCATTTTTGAATTGGGTCTTTGAATCTGGATGGTCTGCTTTTTTTCTCAGTTATTTATATGTTCTGGACATTAGTCCTTTTCCTAAGAACTGCTGGTATAAATATTTTCCCACTCTTTCTGTTGAGTTTTCACTCTGTTACTGGTTTCTTTTGTGGTGCAAAAGCTTTTTAATAATATGAAATCCCAGATTCTTTGCAGTATTTCCTATGTGGTCTGGTACTTGTTCATGAACTCTTTGCCTAGATCTGTCTTCAAAATTTCTGCTTACTTTCTCTGCTAATAGATTTAGTGTTTCTGTTTTAATATTTATATCTTTGATCCATTTTGATTTCAGTTTAGTGCATGGTGATAGACATGGGTCTAGTTTTAGTCTTTGGCATGTGGAATGCCAGTTTTTCCAGCATCATTAAAGAGGCAACATTTCTTCCAGTGAATGTGGTTGGTCCCTTTGTTAAAGATCAGGTGACTGAGTGCACTTGGAGTTATTTCTGTTATCTTCTAGTCTGTTCTACTGATCTTCAGGTCTGTTTTTTTCACCAGTACCAAATGTTTTTAATTAAAGTATCTCTGTACTATAATTCCAAGTAAGGGATTGTGATCCACCCCCCTGCCATGTGTTTTTTGTCCTGAATTGCTTTTGCTATTTGTCTTAGTTACTGTTCTCTGGTTGTAGAAACAAAACTACTCAATACTCCAAATTAAGCAAGCAAAAGTTTATTTAGCTCATGGCTTGTGAAAGTTTCAGTCCATAATCAGCTGGCTTTAAGGCAGTATGGCATGGCACAGGGGCAACACTTCAAAGTGGCAGAAGCAACAAGAGCAAAAAGGGGGGAAAGCAAGACTTTTCTTCTCTTAAATTGTACCCAGGCCACCCCACCTCCAGGGTGGGTGTAGCACTCACAAAGTCTCCTTCCTCTTCTCTTGCACAGGATGAGGATGTTTATAAAGGAAGTACTGGCTCTCTGCTGAGTTGTTTAAACTTTTAAACTTCTTAAGTTGACACAATGTATCAACCATAATGTTGGAAGCTGTTAAATCTGGGAATTGACCACATATACAAGGCTAGGACATAACCATCACTAATTTCATTAGTGGTACAATTATGGGGCCAACAGATTCTAAAGAATCACAAATGTATATGAAACTGTTGTATGTTTGATTCCAGTATTTACTTTTTTTTGTGGATTTTGATTAGAGTGGTGGAAGAATAGAACCCCTAATAGAGTTTTAGCACTCTGGCTTGGCTCAATTGGATAAGGAAGGAGAGATGGAGGATAACTCTTCCCTGCAAGAGAAGAGCTTTGTTGTGAATTCTATTTTACAACATCTGACATTTTTAATTAAGCCACAAGCACCAATCCCCACCTTTTCAGCTCAGACAAATTTTGCTGTCACAGGTTAGAACTTCTAACTCTAAGGGAGTAGAGCCATTTTCTCTATCTTCCTTTCAAGTGGTGCAAAAAGAAGCCAGATGGGCATGGTGGATTTTCAGCATATTTATAATGTTATTGAACTTTATTTTTTAAGTTTTATTTAAAGAAAGAAAAGAAAATTTAAAAAACAAAATAGAAAAAATGAGAAAAAAGTAGAATACAGAATTCAAAAAAATTAACATAAAATTGCTAGTTGATACATTACATATTGTCATCCTAACAATAGTTGTTAAAGTTACAAAATCAAAGCATAAAGAGTGGCTAGACACTCACATTGACAGTGCAAACTATTCTGTTCAATGATCTAACAGAAACTTAGTAATATGATCATCTATCTTATACACTATATGTACTATTATACCCTTCAGAGCACTTTACTTCCCTTTCATTTTTACAATATCATTATATTTTTTGGATCCCATTATTCTTTCAGTTCTTATTATTTTTTACACTAGAGAGACAATGTGCTATTTACTAATTTAAGTCTTGTTTATTTTACTAATGAGGATATTTCAATTTGCCTCCATTTATGTATAAAGGCCTCGAGATCATCCTTTTTTATAACTGAATAGTATTCCATTGCAAAAAAATACCACATTTTTTTTCATCCACTCTGAGGTTGATGGGCATTTTGGTTGTTTCCAAGATTTAGCTGTCAAAAACTGTACTGCTATGAACATGGGTGCACATATATCACTGTGACATGACCTTTTCAATTTACTGGGAAAATACCCAGGAGTGGAAGAACTGGATTGAATGGAACTTCTAATCCTAATTTTTTGAGGAATCTCCATACTGATTTCCACAGTGGTGGCACCCAGTCTGCACTCCCAACAACAGTGGAGAAGTGTTCCTTTTTCCCCACAGCCTCTCCAACATTTGTTATCAGTTGTGTTCTTGATGGCAGCCATTCTTTCCAGGGTGAGATGAAATCTCAATGCTGTTTTAATTTACATTTCTTGAATGACCAGTGATAGTGAACATTTCTTCATATATTTATTTGCCATTTGTATATCTTAGTCTGAGAACTGTGTGTTCATCTCAGATGCCCATTTTTGGAGAGGATCTTTGAATTTGGGGGGCTTGATGTTTTCCAGTTCTTTATATGTTCTGGATATAAGTCCTTTGAGGGATTGTTGGCTAAAATTGTTTCCCATTCTATGGGTTTTCTTTTCACTTTGTTGGTGATTTCTTTTGAAGTACAAAAATTTTTTAGTGTTATAGATTCCAATTGTTGATTCTTTGAAGTATTTCCCATGTGGTTTGTGTTTTATTCATGAATTCTCTCCCTACCCCTATGTCTCCAAGATTTTTACCTACACTGTTGTCTAGAAGATTTAGTGTTTCTGTTTCAAAATTTAGATCCTTGATCTATTTTGACTTTAGTTTATAGTGATAGGCATGGGTCTATTTTCAGTCTTTGGCATGTGGAAAGCCAGTTTTTCCAACACCATTTATTAAAGAGGCTATCCTTCTTCCAGTGAACATATTTAGCCCCTTTGTCAAATATAAGGTGGCTGAGTATCTTTGTAGTAGTGTTTGCATCTTCTAATCAGTTCCATTGATCCTCAGGTCTATTTCTTTGCCAGTACCATGCTAATTTTATCACTGTGGCTTTGTGGTATAGTTTCAAGTCAGGAATTGAGATGCCTTCTGTCTTGCCTTTGTTGCGCAGAATTGCCTTTGCTGTTCTAGGTTTCATCTGTTTCCAGATGAATTTTAGGAATATTTTCTCTAGATCTGTAAGGTATGTTAATGGTATTTTGATTGAGATTGCATTGAATCTGTATAACACTTTTGGGAGTATGGCTATTTTCATAATGTTGGTTTTTCCTAACCACGAGGAAGGAATATCCTTCCACTTTCTCATATCCTCTTCAATCTCCTATTTTAGAGTAGTATAATTTTCAGCATATAGATCTTTTACATGCTTGGTTAGGTTGATTCCTAAGTATTTCATTTTTTAAGATGCTATTGTGAAAGGTGATATTTCCACAATTTTTCTCTCATGGAGTTTTTTGTTTGTGTAAAGGAATGCTATTGATTTTTGAGTTGACTTTGTATCCAGCTATGCTGCTGAATTTGTTTATTACCTCTACTAGTCTTTTAATAGAGTTTTTGGGGTCTTCTATGTACAGTATCATGTCATCTGCAAATAATGGTAATTAACTTCTTCTTTTCCTATTTTTATACCTTTTATTTTTCCCTCTTGTCTGATTGCTCTGGCTAATATTTCCAGAACTATATTGAATGGGAGCAGTGATAGTGGACATCCTTGTCTTGTTCCTGATTTTAGAGTGAAGGCTTTCAGTTTTTGTCCATTTAGTATAATGTTGGCTGTTGGTTTGTCATAGATGGCCTTTATAAGATTGAGGTACATACCATCTATTCCGAGTTTCTGTAGGGTTTTTATCATGAATATGTGTTGGACTTTATCAAAAGCTTTTTCTGCATCTATTGAGATGATCATGTGGTTTTTATTTTTGGTTCTGTTGATGTAGTGTATTACATTTATTGATTTGCGTATGTTGAACCATCCCTGCATTCCTAGAATAAATCCCACTTGGTCATGATGTAAACTCTTCTTGATGATTTGCTGCATTCTATTTGCCAATACTTTATTGAGAATCTTTACATCAATGTTCATTAGTGAGAGTGATCTATAGTTCTCTTTTTTGGTTGGGTCTTTCTCTGGTTTTGGTATCAGGGTGATACTTGCCTCCAAGAATGAGTGGGAGGAATGCTTTTCTTTCAATTTCATTGAAGAATTTAAGGAGTATTGGCATTAAATCTTCTAAATTTCTTATAGAACTCAGACTTGGATCCATCAGGACCTGGACTTTTCTTTGTTGGTAAGTTTTTAATCACATTTTCGATTTTAGTAGCTGATATTGGGTTATTCAAAATTGCTATATCTTCTTGGTTGAGCTTTGGTAGTTCATATGTTCCTAGAAATCTGTCCATTTCCTCTGTGTTTTCCACCCTATGTGAGTAGAGATTTTCAAAGTAGGTATTCATAATCTTTTGAATTTCCATGGGATCTATAGTAATTTACTTCTTTTCAGTCCTTATTGCATGGATTTGAGTTTTTTCTTTCTTTTTCTTGATAAGGTTGGCCAGGGGTTTATCAGTTTTGTTTATTCTCTCAAAAAACCAGCCTTTTGATTGATTAATTCTTTGTATTTTTTAAGTTTCTATTGAATTAATTTTTGTTCTAATCTTTACAATTTCCCTTCTTCTTTCCTTTCTTCTGTGAGCTTTGGGTTTGACTTGCTCTTCCTTTTCTAGAAGCTTGAGATATAGCATTAGGTTATTTATTTGTGTTCATTCCATTTTCTTGATGTGGCTATTTATTGCTATATATTTCCCTCTTAGGACTGCTTTCATTGCATCCCATAGGTTACAGTATGTTGTATCTGCATTTTCATTGTGTAATAGGTATTTTTTTATTTCTCCTTTAAATTCATCTGTATCCCACTGGTGATCCAGAAAGTTGTTATTTAATTTCCATGTATTTATGCAGGTTTTGCAGGGGTTTTTGTCATTGATTTCCAATTTTAATGTGCTATGATCAGATATTATGCATGGGATAATTTTGCTCCCTTTGCATTTAGTTAATGCTTTATGGTTTAATATATGGTCTATTTTTGAGTATGTTCCATGTGCAGCTGAGAAGAATGTATATTCTGATGTGGTTGGGTGGAACACTCTGTAAACATCCATTAAATCCATTCACTCACAGGTATGATTCAGTTCTGTTATTTCTTTGCTGACTTTTTGTCTAGTTGATCTATCTTTTTGTGACAGTGGGGTGTTAAGGTCTCCCATTACAATTGCATTCTTGTCTATTTGGTTTTTCATGTCCATTAGTATTTGTCTTATGTAGTTGGGTGCTCCTGTATTTGGTGCTTATATATTTATAATTGTTAGTTCTTCCTCTTGTAGTTTTCCATTTATTAGTGGCCTTCTTTATCTCTTTTAATCCTTTTAGGTTTGAAGTTCACTTTGTCTGCAAACAGAATAGCTACCCCTGCTTTTTTCTGGGTTCCTGTTGCATGGAATACTGTTTTCCATCCTTTGACTGTTAATCTATGAGTTGCTTTTTGAGTCAGATGTGTTTCTTATATACAGCATATTGTGAGATCCTTTTTCTTGATCCATTCTGTCAACCTGTTTGTTTTGATAGGTGAATTGAGCCCATTTACATTTATGGATATCACTGATATATACTGGCTTGACTTTGCCATGTTGTGTTCCTATTATTGGTTTTCTCCCTTATTTAGTTTCTTGTCCAGCCTGGTGATTTATTTGTTCTGGAGATTGTGGTCATTTTATCTCTTTCTAGCATGTCTTTCAGTACTCTTTCTAGGATTGGTTTGGTGGACATGAATTTCTTCAGTTGTTCTTTGTCATGGAAGTATCTTGTTTCTCCATTAAATTTGAAAGACAGTTTTGCTGGCTACATTAGTCTGGGTTGAAAGTTGTTTTCTTTTAGGGCTTGAAATACTTCACTCCAGGCTCATCTTAACTTGAAGGTTTGTGCTGAAAAGTATTCCATGATTCTAATAGCTTTCCTTGATCGGTGAGTTGTGTCTTTTCTCTAACAGCTTTTAGTATTCTGTTTTTATGCTGTATATCTGGGATCTTAATTATTATATATCTGGGTGTAGATTTATGTTGGTTATGACCTTTTGGAATTCTATATACCTCACTTATTTGTATATTAGATTTTTCCCCCATGTTTGGGAAATTTTCTGCTATTACTTCTGTGAATAATTTAGTTATGTCATTTGCATTGACTCCTGCATCTTCATGGATGCCTATGAGTCTCATATTTTTTCTGTTGGCATCATCTTGAAGCTGCTGTATTGTTATTTCATCTTAATTTGTTGTTTTTATAAATTCTACCTTTTCATGATTGTTATCTGAGATCCTGTTCTCAAGGTCTGAAATTCTATCCTCAGCTTCATTTAAATGGTTTTGCTAGCTTTCAATAGAATTTTTTGTTTCTTGGATATCTCTGAATTTGTTTCATGGATTCTGCTTGTTTTCTGCATTGTTCATTCAAAGTTTCAATCAATTTCCCATGCTCCTGTATTTTTTTCATCTATTTCTTCTCTAGCTATGTTGAACAGCTCATTTACTAAGGTTGTTATTTATGTCTTTATGTGGGACATTATTTCTAATTTGATTTCCTCTATAGCCTCATGGATTTGTTTCTTTATTTCATTTGCTATCCTTTCAGAGATTTCTGGTGTATGACTTTTAAAGGCCTCTATTTCAATGTTGCCTATACTTGCTCCTGTTGGAATAGATGTTTGAGATTGCATTTTGCCTTTTCATTTTGTCATTTTCACCTTTTGGGTAAATATTTGGTTTTCAATCCCAACAGTCTCAAATGTCTGTAGTGTAAATTTTAGGGTCCTATTGTGTGGTTGATGTTTGTTCAATTGCTGGGTACTACAATGAAGAGGAGATCCAGTCACCTGAATTCTTCCTACAGGGCCTATTGGGTGAGTCCTATATTCTTTCTGGGCTAACTAGCCTAGAAGTATTAATGTAGGTCAATTCTTAGTTCCGGCTGTTGCTATGTCTTCAGGTTGTTGCAGGTCACCATATCTCCCTGTCTATAGTGTTTGTGTCATCTGAGGCTCTACTGTGTCACTGACGGTCTCATAAGCTCTTTTAATTTTCTTCAAGTTGGGGGAGGCCTTATTGGCACACTCCTCAACTTGTCTAATGTTCTCTGTGTGGAGGAGGGGATTGCTCACTCTCTTGCTAGGTTCACCAAGGTCTTACAGTTGGAGGGAGTTTCACTTCTGCTCCTATTTACTCACTGCAAACCTCTATTTTAGGGGCAACCTCACCACACTGACTGGAGCCTGCTGAGGTCTTCTGTTTGGGAGATGGGTTCTCCTATCCAGCTATCACAGTAATCCACTGTAGTCCAAGGTTCTGGGAGAAGGGGTTGGAAACAAAGATCAACAGCAGTACTAGGTCCAGGAGGCAGGGGGGTTCCTTAAGGGGCAGTCCCGTGGCAGTGATCAGGGGTATCCCAGGCCTGTCAGGCCATGGGACGGGCCCACGGTGGCAGTCCAAGGCAGCTCAGTCATACCAGGAGTGTCACAGGTGTTCTAGGTTGAGGGGCAGGCCTGCAGTGGCTGGTTACTGAACTTTAAAACCCCAACATTTCTGAGACAAATTATAATCACTCAAATCACCACTCACAGCTTAAAGGAAAGAGAAAAAACTAAGCCACTTGTTTTTATTGAGGAAATGAGGGGCATTTTGCCAAAAATTGTTTTGCTGCACCTATAAGGGCAGCATAGCCACTATCTGTCTCTTCAACAAAACCTTTAGTTATCTGTCCAAAGTGTAGAGAAGCATATTGTTGGGCCACTTTATGTAAATTCAAAACTGACGTGGAAGGTCTGCCTAGTCTAGAAAACTTGCAGAGGGGACTGTCACAGCCCTACTCGGCATGACAGACTTCTAGTGGTTATGTGGGTAATGTGTTCCTGACATATGGTTTGCTGATTGTTGTTTACAAAATACTCTCACAAAAGACAATTTCCAATGACCAATACAACAACAACTAACCTGTAAAAGTTGTAAAAATTCAATATTTGGATTTCATGAATTGGTAATAGTTGGCTCTAGCATATCACTGTCTCATTATGGCTTTGTAGTAAGTCTTGATATCTGGTAGTATAAATTCTCTAACTCTGTTGTTTTTGAAAATTGTTTACTTAAGCGGTACTTGCTTTGAATTTATGATCAATGTAACTACATTTAGTTAGGTCTTTTTTTTTTTTTCTTTCTTATGTCAATTTTAGTTTTCAATGCACTGATACTACACAACTTGCTAAATTTCTTGAGTTTATTTCCAGAAGAAAAAATTGCAAAGTTACATACTTGGGAAGAAATGTAAAAACAGTTTAAAGAAAGGTTAGGGAAAAACTAAACCAACACAAATCTATCTGGACCTCTACAACATTTAAAGGATTATTTAATAGGGAGAAACTGCTGATTTAAGCTTGTCTCACTATTTTTCGGGACCAAAGAGATTCACAGAGTCTAGAGTTTGGTTGAGATAAGAGAGATTACAAAAAAAAAAATGAGGCCAGGGATTTAGCTCAGTGGCATAAGCGCCTGCCTGGCAAGTGCAAGGTCAAGGCTGTAAATCCCTGGTACCAACAAAACAAAACAAAACAAAACAAAACAAAACAAAACAAAACAAAACAAAGTTGCTTGTTTCAACTGCAAGGAGAAATCAAGGTTATGGCTCGATCTACTCAAAATACTGTTCATATCATCCCACATTCTCACATTACTCAATTGGTTATTCTCTTGACAAAAATTGGAAAATCTATAAATAAAGAAAGTGAATCTAAGGGTTTTTGGGGTCTTCTGATAATTATTGGGTTCAACAGCTTATCATCCAGAGATAAAACTGATAATTAAAGGATAATCATTTAAAGGGCTTTTAGATACAAAAACAAATGCTTCAGTCAATACTCAAAGCAATTGGCTTATGGCATGCCCTCTGGATGTGGCAACCATAGATCTACAGGGTGTGGGTAATGTCTGTCACCCTAGTAGAAATGTTAAATTGTTAACCTGGAAGGATAGGAAGAGTGCCTTTACTGCCACATGCAATTGACTTGCTTTCAAATTGCAAATTTATGATCACTTTAGAATAGCAGACACAGGAGCATGGAGGAGACTTCCTTTAAAGTTTGAGACATCCCTAGATTTGACTCCTAGCCATCAAGGTGTAAAATCATTTCAGAATTTTGCCCTTAAGAATACATATAAATGATGAAAGGCATGGAGAACTTCCCCATGACAGCCTGGCCTGGCCTGGCCTGGCTTGGTGAGGCAGGACTTACCTCATGGTGGAGTTGGTGTTTGCTTGTCATTGCAGGTGGTAGTAGATGAATGGAGGGCTCAAAGTCCAAATGGTCTGCGTCCTGTGTGCTGCAGAGTGGACTCCACTGGGGCCTGCCAAATCTTTTAATGGCCGACTCACCAGTGGCAGCACCATATCAGTCAGCCTGGGGCTGGGAAGGAAGGATGTGGTTCTGGTGACCCCAGTCAGCCCTACTTTTCCTATCACCTGCATGCACACATTATACACCAAAAGTTTACATGGCACCAACACCACCTGCAGTTGGATCCCCAATAGCAGTGTGAGGCCAGAGTGAGAGAACAAGCTGTGTACCGAGAGCCTGGCAGTTGGCAGTGACACTGACCACAAACTTGCATTCCTGCAGTGGCTCACAAAGCAAGCCCTGGGGTCTGCCTCCACACCAGATAGCCACACTCACCACTTTGAGGTGGGGAGATAAGAGCTGCAGCCCAAGATGACAATGACAGATGGCAAATGAGAGCCCTAGGTGCCTAAATACAAAATATAGATTTTTTCCCTCTGTACATAAAGCTCTTACTACAAAATTTCTTTATAATCCTCAGATCTAAAATTTTTAAACATGCTCACAATTTAAATTTCAAAAACAAACAGGTGAATTCACCCCATAATCGATTTCATTTGGCAATATATACCATTAAAATTTTTTCAGTTCTAATAAAGATGAAACTACCACAGCAGAAAGGCAATGCAATCATATAAAGGCTAAAAAGTGTCCTTTGGAAGGCTCTTTATACGGACAATAAAAGCATTCAGTCCAGTACTAATCTGGGGTTTCCCAGGAAATGCTAAATGTCCTATCTGAGTGATAGAGCATGCTGCCTGGCTATATCATAGTTCCAAGCCCAGAAAAGGAGTCCATGTCTCAAGGAAATGATGCTCAGTCCTATGACAGTGATGTTTCAAAAATCACACCACAACTGATAGACAAGGATAGGGTTAGAGCAGATCTGGAGCCAATTAAAGGAATTGACCCAGGATGCCTAGGAGATGGTAACCAAAAATAAAACCAAAGATCTAAATAGGTGATAAGAGTATATAGAGATAGCCAAACTAAAAGTTACATGAAAAGAGGCACAAATTTGCTAATATTTTTAAGATAAAATACAAAAAAATGTTAATTATAGATAATATTTTGTCCTTTCCAAATTATTTTTATAAGAGATCTCTGCTAATTGACCTGCAACAATTTTGACTAGTCAATTTATAGTTATAAATTCTAAGTTTCTAAAAAATATTATAATTCAATTTGGTTAGAAAATATATTTGAGTGTGCTCTGATTTTGTTAGATGCTGGTCTGGCCATGTATCTGTTTTTCTGTTTGTAAGCAGTTGTTGGGAGTTAGCTGAGCTAGTAATTGTTCACATGTGTGGAACCAAAAGCATGAGTGCCCATACAGGAGTGCCTAAGTGGAACAGAATACCTGAAAAATGCCCTGAGGGCACAAGGTGCTGGAGGTAAACAGGTGTTCTGGCCTGGAGAACATGGAGCTTAAGAAGTGAGCCAGTTCAGCAAAGGGGTGTGATACAAGCATATAAATAGCCCCTCTGGGAAATTAGGGAGCTCTTACACACACCAACAAGCTGTGCACTTTTTTCTATGTCTGTCCTAATCTGCACAGATTGTTTGTTCATGTTTGTCCATTTGTCCATTCTATGAACAGCTGTTCTTTTTTATTTGAGCTCAACAATTTTTCTCTTTTCTTGCTTTTGCGGTTTTGGATCATTTAATCAAAGTTTAATTTGGGTCATAGATTTATTTATTTTTGGGGGGTTGGGAAAGCAAAATTTATTTCTAAATTGCAGCAAGATGGACATAGATTAGATCTAAAAATGGACTCCCTCATTGGGGTATTATTAGACATCAGCCTGAAATATTGTGGCAATTTTTTTAATTTTAAAGAGGATAAAACAGAATAAAACCAATCAAAACAAACCAGTGTAAGACATACAGGACTTCAAAATATTACAAATTCAACCATAGTGTCTTTTGATGTCTACAAAATAACTGGAGATAACTTCAGACATAGTAAAAATCAAACAAAACAGAATAGAATAGAAACAATAAAAATAAAACAGTGAATGTAATAAAGGATTTCAAAATAAGCCAATAGTAAACCCAAAATTGCTACCATAGTATACCTTGCCATCCTTGAAATATCTTCTCCTGCCATTAGATTTAAAATAATCAAGCAAAACAGAAGAGAATACAACCCAACCCAACAAAACAATGGAAACAATATACAACTTCCAAACTAGACCATAGGGAATTAACAATGGCTACAACCCTCAGAAGGATATCCTCCTTAGATGGCCACACTGCATACTGATATCTGCTGAACTTATGATCAGACCACTGGTCCTAGAGCTGCAATGTTAGTGAAACACCAAAGCACCACAGGCATACAATTGCATTTTACCTTGATAGCTATCATTACAGCCTGTGTTTCTCTGGATAAGCCGGTCACTTACAGGGGTGGAGTGGGGAGATTGGTACTTCTTGTTTGCCAGTTCACACATCAGAAGGGGCATGGGTCTAGCTGTTCCCACTCCAGTGGCAGCCCGTGCATGGCACTGGTTCCCAGATTGGGCTTGTTTGCTGGCGTGTCGTTGTTCTCTCTCTCTGCAGTCCATGAATGGCACTGACTCACAGGAAGAGGCTTGTGTCTAGCTGTTCCCAGTCTGGTGGTGGCCTGCACATCTGGGTCATAGATGTATTGTTATTTTTTAGGGTTTTTTTTTTTTGTGTGTGTGTGTGTGTGTGTGTGTGTGTATGTGTGTCAGGGATCAAACTCACGACCTTGTGCTTGCCAGGCAGGTGCTTACACTGCTGAGCTAAACCCTGGCCCTTATTATTTTTTATACTAGACAATATGATATTTACAAATGTGAGTTTATTTCACTTATGAGGATAATCTCAAGTTGCCTCCATTTATGTATAAAAGTCTCAAGATCATCCTTTTTATAGCTAAATAATATTTCATTGTATAAAAATACCACATCTTTTTCATCTATTCTGGGGTTTATGGGCATTTTGGTTATTTCAAAGATTTAGTTATTACAAATTCTGCTATAAACATGGGTGCACATATACCCCTGAGACATGAGGACTTATATACAGAACATAGAAAGAATTGAAAAGCATCAAGCTCCTCAAATTCAAGGACCCTCTCCAAAAATGGGAATCTGAGATGAACACATTTCTCAGATGAAGATATACAAATGGCAAATAAATACATGAAGGAAAGTTCACCATCACTGGTCATTTGAGAAATGCAAATTAAAACAGCATTGAGATTTCATCTCCTCCATAAAGAATAGCTGTCATCAAGAAATCAACCAATAACAAATGTTGGTGAGGTTGTGGAGAAAAAGGAACACTGCTCCACTGTTGGTGGGAGTGTAGACTGGTGCAAGCTACTGTGGAAATCAATATGGAGATTCTTCAAAAAACTAGGATTAGAAGTTCCACTCAATCCAGCTGGGTCATAGATTTAAAAAAGCATGCTTCCACCTAGGTTCCCAGCTAGTCAAAATGATGCCAAAATTGTTTGTGTAAATATAATGTATATTGCAGTTTATTATAATCTCTCATTGTTCAAAAATAAAGTGTTAAATGTTATGATTGAGTTTTTCATAAGTCATCAAAAAATTAAGATAATTAAAATAAAAATCCCTTAGGGTAGGGGAAGATTATTGGAAAAGACTCCAATTGATGCATAAGAAAGCGGCTGCCTGGTAACACTTAACCAGTTCTTATTCATTGATCAGAGGCTCCAATGATCTCCATAGCCTTATGGGAGACACACCAACTAGTTATAAAAATACATTATTATAATATGTTCACATTGGTCATCATCAAAAGAAATAATACAGTAACATTTTTGATTCAAAAATGCTCATATGAAGATTTTCATATGGCTGTGACAAATGATTTAATGCACTCATGGTATATTAAATGTATTCATACTTCCAGATGTACAAGTTTTCCAAAATGTAAAACAGATTGTTAATGGTGACAGAATTTTGTTTCAGATTCAGACCTCTTCCTGTAACAAAAACTTATGAGCTATACACCCCACAGAACTAAAATAAATTAAGTAAAAGCTTGTAGGTATTAAATAGGGATGTTTGACTATATGAGGATATTTTATGTCAAAAAAAAATGGAAATTCAGATGTCTTACAAAATATCACTGTGATTGTCCTAATATTAGGTTTGGATTTTGATTTCTAATTTTCTGTGTAAAATATGTAACTGTTTGTTAACATTCTATAGGAATTCAAATGTTAAAACATCCATGGTTGTTAAAAAATAATGGTTTCATTCTTGATATTTGGGTAAGATAATAATGTTAAGATTACGGCTATTACTACACTATACTGTTATCAATCTTTTATTCTGCGTGTTCAACAACTGAGGCTTAGAGACCAAAAATTGGAGATATACATGAGATAAGAGGATAGCCAATATTTTGGCCCTAGGCCTCCAAGGTCAATGAAGACCTAGGACATAAGAAAATCTCTGCTGCATCATCCTATACTTGGAGTCCCTGGTTTTCTGATCAAGAAGATTTTGAGACCATAGAGAAAAGTGAACACTGATATGTGGTGTGCCTAAGAAGAGTCACCAGGAGAAAAAATCTTTCATAAGAAGCAACCTGGTCAAGCACTGGCTGTGACTCATTCAGATGCCTGACATGGACAAAAGAGCTAAGAGATACTATACTTGGTTCCAAGTTAATTCCTGAGGAGACTTAAGTGACCTTGATAGCAAAAAACTGATTGTATTTAATAAAGGACTAATCTTAACTTGCTCTTGAAGATCCAACAGAAAAGTATAACCACCAAATGTATAATACAATGCCATAGTAAATGTTAGCTATAAAAGAAACTCAAATTGCTAATGGCTACACTGATAGCTGTCTGTTACACATTAATGGACTCTATACAATTTAAATTGTAGAACACAGGGACTTAAAATTCTTGGACTGCACTTAAAATTAAAAGCATTAAAAAATAAAAAGATCTTCAACAGAGTTCTCTAAACATAACCCCTCCTGCTTCCACTGACCACACATCCTGTGCTACAACAAACAAAAAAGGGATTGGTTGGGAGCCACTGAAGTTGGAAATTGACTATATGTGCAAGGTGGGAGCATGGCTGCCCCGACTACAAAGAGCACCCAGAGCAAGCCACATGAAGAAGCTGCTTCAGCCCAGAGATCGTGTAGCTCCCAGACAATCTGAATAGTGTGTTGCTAGGATAATGGAGTGTCATATGACATTAAGTTGCTAAAAGGTATAAATAAATGCCCCTACAGTGAGGGGAGCAGTTCCTTTTCTCCTATCAGGAGGGTAAGGGCTCCACCTGACCCTAGCTTTGTCTCTTCTTTATTTTCTCATCCTCTCACAGTCCTTCACCCCAAGAACCTCAAAAGCTATACAGGTTGTGGCACCATAACAGTTTTCTAGGTCTCTTTCAGATCCAAGTGAATTTTAGGGTTGTTTTCTCTAGTTTTATAAGGTATGCTAATGGCATTTTGACTGGGACTGCATTAAATCTGTATAAAAATTTAGGAAGTTTGGCCATTTTCACTATGTTTTTTCTTCCTATCCAAGAGCATGGGATATCTTTTTTTTTTTTTTTTTTTTTTTTTGTACCAGGGACCAAACTCACAACCTCATGCTTACCAGGCAGGCACTTATGCAGCTGAGCTAAATCCCCAGCAAGATATCTATTTTTTGATACTTCTTTGAGCTCCTTTTTCAGAGTTCTGTAGTTTTCAATGTAAAGATCTTTTCCCCCCTTTATTAGATTGATCTCTAAGTGTTTCATTTTTTGTGATGTTATAGTGAATGGTGTTGTTTCTATTTTCCCTCTTAATGAGTTTGTCACTTGAGTACAAGAATGCTATTGATTTCTGAGTGGTGACTTTGTATTGAGCTACTCTACTGAATTTGGTTAAATATAGAAGTCTTTTGGTATAGTTTTTGGAATCTTCTATATAGAGTATCATGTCACCTGCAAATAATTATAACTTAATTCCTCCCTTTCCTGTCATTATTCCTTTTCTTCCTCTTGTCTAATTGCTCTGGTCAATGTCTTCAGAACTATATTGAATAGGACTGCTGATAGTGGATATCCTTGTCTAGTTCCTGATTTCAGAGTAAAAACTTTCAGCTTTCATCCATTTAGTATGATGTGGGCTGTTCGTTTGTCCTAGATGGCTTTTATCAGACTGATATAAAGACCATCTGCTCCTGTTTTCTGTAACATCAATAGTTGGTGGAATTTGTCAAATGCTTTTTCTGAATCTATTGACAATCATGTGACTTTTGTCCTTTGCTCTGTTGATATGGCTATTGTGTTTATTGATTTGCATATGTTGAACCATCTTTGCATCCCTAGAATGAATTCTACTTGGTCATGGTGTATAATTTTGATGATTTGTTTAACTGTTTTCTGACACTTTGTTGAGGACTTTTGCATCTGTGCTCACTAGGACAGATTGGTCTGTAGTTCTCTTTTTTAGTTAGGTCTTTTTCTGGTTTTAGTATTGCTTGTTTTAGTAATACTTGTTTCTAGGAATGAGTTATGGAGTATTGCTTCCCTTTTTATTTCATTGAAGAGTTTGAGGAGTAATGGCATTAGATCCTCTCTAAATTTCTTGTAGGATTTATCTGTATATCCATCAGGACCTGGGCTATTTTTTGCTGATAGGTTTTTAATTATTTTCAATGCCACTGACTGATATTGCCTTACTTAGAATTTTTGTATTTTCTTGATTCAGCTTTTGTAGTTCATATGTATCTAGGAATCTGTCCATTTTATTTGTTTTCCATTTTTTTGGAGTAAAAGTTCTTGAAGTACATATTCATGATCTTCTGGATTTTTGCAAGTTTTGTTGCAATTTCACCCTTTTTGTTCCTAATTGCATGAATTGGAATCTTTATTTTTTTTATAAGATTGGCTAAGGGCTTATCAATTTTAATCTCTCAAATAGCCATCTCTTTGATTCATTCTTTGTATTATTTTCTTAGTCTCAATTGCATTAATTTCTGCTCTGATCTTTATAATTTCTTTCCTTGTACAAGCTTTGGACTTGACTTGTTCTTTTCTAGAAGTTTGAGACTTGTCTTTTTGAGATAGGGTCTTGCTATGCAGTTCAGCCTGGCTTTGGGCTCACTTTTTAGCCCAGGCTGGTTTCGAACTCACAATGATCTTCTTGCCTTCGCCTCCTGAGTGCCAGGGTTACAGTAGTGTGCCACCACCTGGTTCCTAGAAGTCTGAGATTTGACATTAGGTTGTTTGAGCTCATTCCGTCTTCTTGGTATGGATATTCATGCTATAAATTTTCTTAAGGCTGTTTTCATTGTGTCCCGTAAATTCTGGTGTGTTTTTTCAGAATTATCATTTACTTGTAGATACTGTTTATTTTTTAATCTCATCTGTGACCCATTTGTTATTCAAGTGTAATTTTCATTTATTTATGGAGTTTTTGTGGTTTCTCTGTTGATTTCCAATTTTACTGCACTATGATCAGAAAATACACGAGATAATTTCAATTTCCTTGCATTTACTTACAGGCTAGTATGTGGTGTATTTTGGAGAACATCCTGTGTGCAACTGAGATGTGTATTCTGATGCAGGGTAGAACACTGTAGATACCTTATCAAGTTCATTTTTCACAGGTTTGGTTGTTTTGATATTTATTGATTTGTCTAGTTGATTCATCTCTTTGTGACAATGCAGTATTAAAGTGTCTTATTACAATATTAGTGTTTACTTGATTTTTCATGTCCATTAATATTTGTTTTATATAGATGCATGCTCCTGCATATTTGGTGCAAAATATGATTGTTCTTGTTTTTCCTTACCAAGAAATGTATTGACCTTCTTTATCTCTTTTGATCTGTCTTAGCTTCAAGCTCACATTGTCTGCAAATAGAATAGCTACCACTATATTCTGGGTTCCTGTCAAATGGAATAGTGTTTCCCCTTTGACTTTCAGTCTGAGAATTTAAACCTGTTTCCTGTATGCAACATATTGTTGGATCTTATTTCTTGATCAATTATGCCAGGCATTTCTTTCGATTGGTGAATTGAGACTATTTATATTGATGGTTGTATCTGACATGTATTGACTTATCCTTGTCATATTATCTGCTGTTGATTCCTTGTCTTTCCCATTTAATTGCTTGCTTTTCCTGGTAGCTTCTTCCTATTGGTTTCTTGGATTTGTGCACATTGCTGTCTAAACATCTTTCAGAAAACATTGTAGAGCTGATTTGGTAGTCATGAATTTCTTTGGTTGTTCTTTGTCATGAAAGCATCTTATTTCTCCATTAATTCTGAAAGACAGTTGTACAGGGTGCATCAACCTGGTTTGGAAGTTATTTTCTTTCCAGACTTGGAATACTTTCCTCCAATCTCTCCTTGACTTAAGGTTTGTGTTAAGAAGTCTGCTATAATTCTGATGGGCTCTCATTCACAAGTGATTTCTCTTCTCAAACAGCTTTTAATATTCTATTCTTGTGCTGAATTTCTGGAATCTTATTATATACCTAGGTGTAGATTTATTTTGGTCATGGCTAATGGAGTCCTATATGCCTCATTTATCTGTATGTCAAGTTCCTTTTCCATACTTGGGAAGTTTTCTGCCATTATTACTATTAACAGGTTTGTGTTGGCTCCTGCTTTTTCATTGACTCCAACCAATTTTATAATCTTCTTTGCATCATCTTGCAGCTGTTGTGTCTCATTATTTTTAAAAGATTTTTCTTTCCATGATTGCTAGGTGCAATCTTCTCTTCTAAATCTGAAATTCTGTCTTCACTTTTATCCATTTAATTTTGAAAAATTTGAATGGATTTTTACATTTCCTGTATATGTTCAAATGTTTCATGGATTCCATTTCTTTCATGATGGGAATTCATGGTTCCCAACATTTTCCTATGCTCCTTTTTAACAATCCATGTCTACTCTAGACCTGCCAAGTAAGTCTTTCATTATTGTCATCTCTCTCTTTTTTTTTTTAATCTGGGAGATTATTTCTATCTGATTTCCTCTATAATCTTGTGTACCTGCTTTTGAAATTTCTGCTATTTCAGAAATTTCAGATGCATGGCCTCCAGTTTGTTCAACCTTCTCTTTCCTTTGACTTGTTATGGGTGGGCTGGAGGTCTGGGGTTGGGTTTTGCTTCTGCTATTTTAAAATTAAATTTTTTTCTGGGTTGGTGCCTGTATAGTAGGTTTCTTATAGTAGGTAGATTTATCACTAATATCCCTAAGAAATGTCTGTTCTTTAGAACTGTCTTCTATGTGTAGGAGATTCTCAGTTGCTTTTCTCTGTCCCAAGATCCTACCAACTCAAGTTATTAAGGGATGAGATATTACCATTTATGTGGCTCAGCACCTCGTCCTTTGGTATTGGACTATGGCAATGTTTATGAACCCAGACAGTCATGGTACTATTATAGAAGGGAGAAGAGCCGACTACAAAAAAATATGACATCCTGGTTAAAGCATTATAATTAGCAGTAACATCATTCACAGCTTAGAAAATGACAAACTAGTAACTCTTGATTTAGTATCTTTAACCATTGCATCATGTTCTACAGTCCTATAACAAAACCCAACATAAATCTGGAACTTGTATGCAATGAGTTTTGCCCTAGAAGAGTGACTTTACTCTATAGTGGGGAAATTGTCTTAAAAGAAAAACACAATAGAGCTTTCAATGATACAAACAGCCCAGTGCAACAAACATGCCATAGGTTTGCCATCACTGATCTAGAAGTTCTATCTGGATACTATCTTCCTCCTAGAGGGCCATCTGAACCAGGTACTCAGGTATATTAAGACATTCTAAAAGGAAGTGTCAATAACGTCTTGCCAGTTTCAGAGTCAGACATGGATTATCTGTTCCATTGAACAAACATCAGTCAGCTAAAATATCTGGATCTGAAAGCCATCAGAAGGACAAAGTTAAGCCCATGGCCCCTCCAAATCCTGCTAGAGAATACTGCAATCACCCTCAAGACTTTCAAGTTGGAGCCACCTGTAGGATCATGGACTTGTAATTCAACACCATGTTGCCTGCTCTGATCTGCTGCTCCCAGCTTAGGACCTTCTGTTTCTGTAGGAAACATCACCACATCTGTGCAGGAGGACCTACTACACCACACTGACAGGCTGAGTCAGTTATACCTGGAGCTGTACCCTACCCCTGAGAGAGGTGTTATGCCAGGATGCTATACACTGGATGAAATCCCCCAAATTCAGGCTGAGCTGATGGCAACACTCAGGGACTTCAAACAGCTAACAGCAGTCTTTTTCAATGTTGTCTCTGTGTCCAGTTGGCTACAATAATCTACAATCCATTTTCAATTCCTGATACTTGCCTAATTGAGTGCATATATAAAAACCTTCCTTCTGGAAATGAAAGTGAAGACACGGGTTCATCATAAGGAAACAGAGAAGCCATCATTTCAGACACTAAATGAGAAGGAAGGAAGGAGAGGTAGAGGTCTGGATTAGAGGGCAGTTGTGTCTTATGGAGCTAAAGTTAGTCTGGCATGATTGCCTGTGAAGAAATAGAAGCAAAAGGATGTCAGTGTTAAAAATTAATAACCCACTGGTGAAGATGTGAACTTGGGTTACAGTAGGAATGCTGTACTTTCTGCAATTTGTGTATAAAGGGCATATACTTCATAAAGTCAAATTCCATCTTGACAAGTAATAAGGAATCTAGAAAGAAAGTGAGTGTGAAAATGGTTTCTGTTAGAAACACTATGTACAAGAATATACTAAAAATAGTTTCAATTAATCAAAGACATGAAACATTGAATTATGTTGCAAAATGCAAAGTTTTTACTAATATTATTTAAAAAAATACTGTAATATCATAGAAGGACTCATATTTATCCCCCTAAAACTTTGGTAACACTTCTAATACTCATGCATTTTATAAAAACATCAAGGTGCCAGGGACATAAATAACTATTTATAAACTTATGTTCTTGAAAAAGATACACCTAGAAACTTTTATTTTGTGGGAAATTTAAAGATAGTGATTTAGAAGTCATAAGTACTTCTGGGTAAGGATAAAGACCCATCTGTTTGTTATCTTTCAACTTTTGTACTATAATTTTGGCAAATTCTTCTCCTTGGATATCAGTGGTGTCCAGTAATTGTCTGACTTTTGAGGTCCTTGTAGGTTTAGTACTAATAAGTTCATAGTCCTCCTTCATGAGCAAGTCCCTGGACAGAAGGGCATCCAGTGATTGGTTAAGGCAGGCTTCAGTCATTTGACTCACAATGTCTTCCCTTTTGCTTTGGATCCACTGCTGAGCAATACCAGGCTGCAGGTGTTCTGCACAAGAGCAAAGGATGAACAATTATAAAGGTAGGACAGATACTAGCAATGAGCATAATTACATGAAAAAGAAATAAGCATAATCTTGAAAGATTGTGTCACTATGAATACAAGTATTTGTGGATGCTATTATTTTTTTAGGAAACATTCAGGTATTTGGAGTACCTCTCCTTTCCCTGCCAGAGAAAACACTACCTTTTTAAATGCTATAAACCACGGCAAAAAACTACTTTAGTTTTCAATTTTTGTTTTTTTGTTTAAGTATAAAGGTGAATAACTGTGTCTCTTAGTACTTCCTTCTTTAGTTAGATGTTCCTGCAATGCTACCTGGGCCTACTGCCACATGCTAGTACTGGGCTTGGAAGTACTTCCCTATTTAAGAAGGTATTTACATACCATACTGAGGAAATAGAATCAAAGAAACATGATTGTACCCTAAAACTACTGAACGTGTATTTGTGAGGTAAATAACAACATTGATAATATGGCTTACAGTAAGCCATTACCTGAATTTCTCTCATCTGTGAGCGTATTTATTACTGCTAAAGAGCACGAGGTCCTGCGATCACACAATGTTGTCCTTTGAAATGCAGAAACAGTATTATCCCAACTCTGCTTTACCAGACAGTGATCCAGCTTCGCAGAAGAGCAGTCTTGAGGTTTTACTGTAAAATACAAGATTTCCATTAGTAGAATATTCTTCAAACATGCCAAACAGATAAAATATCAATATTTGGGTCATAAGGAAGGAAGCCTCCAATGTCTTTAATTTTTACTGTTACCAAAGCTACTTCAGAAATCTAATTCTGCAAATACTTTTTAGAGCCAACAAGGGTTAATACTCAACATTTTTTTTGTCTTCTCAGTTTCCTATATTTTATAAATTATAGAATTTCAATGTTTTTTGTCTCACATCTTCTGCATGTTAAATTTTCATATAAATGTGTGTCAATATATAGTCAATATAAAGACTTTTAAATGTGCCATATTTACATGCAATATGCATCATCTACTTCTTCCTCTAGCAATTCTGTGCAACTTTGGGGCCTCAGGGGTCCATCTCTATTTGCAAATCTGTATAGATAAATTTTCTGTCCACACTGAATATTCTGCCTTACATTTCAACAGTCACTGGACATACCCTTATATGCATCATTTATATCCCAAATTAAAGAAAAAAAACATTAAAAATTTAATTATTATTTATCTTAATTCTATTTGTTCATCTCTGTGGTACTGGAATAGAATGCAGAGCCTCCTGTATGCGAGGCTGTGGTTCTACCACTGAGGATTTAATCTTTTGAGACAGAGTCTTGGGAAATGCTGAGGCTGGCCTTGGACTTGTAATCTTCCTGCCTCAGCCTCCTGTGTAGCTGAGAGTATAGGTGTGAGTCCAGTTAACCATTCAACTTAACTCTAAAAGCTTAACTTTGTTAATAACACCAACACTATTCAAGTGACTAGGCTTAATAGCTCAGTTTTTTTTTTTCTCTTAACTCATTCAAGTGAATAGTTATAAAATCCCATTGGTGAGTCCTCTGTAATATTCCTCACACCATCCTTTCCTGTTTTCACTTTGGATCATCAGTTCTCATAATCTCTCACCAACTCTATAGTAGGAGTTTCCTAACTGGTCTCCCCACTTCTAGTCTCTTTTTCCTTTCAAAACATCATACATATTCATGCAGCCAGGATGAATATTCCTAAAGCAAAAAATTTCATTGTTATATCTTTGCTCAAATATTTTTAAGAGTTATTCCCTACCAAGGTTAAAAACCCACATAGTTTAGCCCTAGAATTTCTGATGATATGATTCTCCCCTACTTATCTTCCATCTTCTTCTGGCCACCCTCTTCACAGGGTAATCCAGACTACTCATTGCTCTCTGAATTCTGGGTCTTTATATTCCTTGCCTGGAATGCCATTAGCCAGAAATAATGTCTTCATCATGCCAGTGCACTGCAGTTGAATGAATGAAAGTATTTATCCAAAGACCTGGTTCCAGCAAGACTTGGGTTTGCAAGCTCCTAGCTATGCGATCTAGTGTGGTCAGGAGTTCTTACTCTTTAAAACGAGATTGTCTTTCTTGAAATGCTATGTTATGAAAGTACTTTATAAACAATGCCATTCTTTCACTGCAACATCATAGCTATAGATTCACCTCAAGTTTCCTACCTTATCTTATGGTAACTTAGAAACATTTCTCCTCTTTCATTAAACAAAACAAAACTTTCCATAGAACCTAACATAATATCTTTCATAGGTACATGTTTCTGTTGAACATGCCACTGCTACCTAAAACAACTTCTCACTTTTAAAAATGGGCATGGCTGGGTGTGGTACTGCATGCTTGTAACTCCAGTACTCAGGAGGCTGAGGCAGGAAGAGCTGGAGGCCTGTCTGAACTACACAGTGAGACCCTGTCTCAAAAATAAAACAAAAACAAAAACATTGGTATAGTGGCCCATGCCTATACTCTGTACTCTAAGGGGCTAACACAGGAGGATTTCATGTTCAATTCCACACTTGGCACATAAGCAACTTAATAAGACACTGTCTCAAAATAAAAATAAAACAGGATGGAGTTGTGGGTCAGTGTGAAGGCTCTTGCTCACTCTCCAGTAACACACACACACGCACACACACACACACAGTGCAAATGAAAGACATGCTTCATACAAGCCATGACTTCTTGCTAAGCAAATATCTTGAAAGAAACTGGGAAACTTGCTTATGAACACTGATTGGAAAATCTACATACCAGTTAAAAAGTCTGTATTTTGAGGAACTGACTGAAGCCTCAAGGTTCCAGATGAAGAACAGCTTTTATGAAGTTGAGAGGGTCCACATGACTCCTAAGGTAAACAGAGGATAAAATGAAAAGGCCTAAGGAAACTTTATTCTTGAAAAATCATTTTAAAAAAAGCATATATAGAATAATCCAACAAATATAAACTTAATTTCTTTATCAACTCGAATGGGGTGAATGAGAGAATAATTACATACTAGACAATCATTTCCCAGTGTATGCTACTTGATCCCAGAAGCTTTGTCCAGTGCCTAGAAGTGTGGATGATAAATTTGAATTCTGTAACTTTGATTATCTATGGATTCAGAGCAAATGCCTGTTCTCAGGTTCCCTTACATTGAAGGGGGTAGGGAACTTTGAAAAAATAATAGAGATCATAGCTGCACTCCCAGCTCTATCAAAGGACTTCCGACCTATCTCCAACTAAGCACTGGAACTCTAGATCTTAGGATCCTTGTCTGCACTATCTAAAATGTGCCTTCAAGGGTTCCAAAATCAAATGCAGTAGTGTACAAAAAAGAGATTTAGAACCTATTGTGCTTTAATATTCTCTTGACTGTATTATTACTGTTCTGAGTTACTCTGTAAAGTGAACATTTATATTCTTAAAAACGACTTACTTATGAATACTACTGAAGAAATCTATCTCATAGAGAACAACAAAAATGGATTTCTCTCTTATTGATTAGCATGAGAAGAAAAAAATGGCATAAATTAGTGGTAGAATTACAATCAATAATTTGCTCAGGAATGGAGATGTAGCTCAGCAGCACAGTGCCTGCCTGGCAAGTGCAAGATCATTTGTTCGATTTCTGGCATTAAAAAAAAAACCAAAAAACAAAAAAACCTGCCCATATACTTCCCTGGAATATCATTCACTGTCTAAAATAATGACAGAAGTCAGTACACCCCAAGGGTAAAGACTGTGATTTGACTAGATCAACAATGACCTGAGAATTAGAAGAACTAGGTTTCTAATTAGTACTTAACAAATTCTAAAAGCTCTCTGGCCTTTGTTTACCATCTGTATTTTTTTTTTTATTTATTGTACTGGGGATCAAAGTCATGACTTTGCCTTTGCCAAGCAGGCACTTAAGCCGCTGAGCTAAATCCCCGGCTACCATCTGTAAAAGAAGTGGTTAAATGAGGTGGCTCTCGTATCCTCACATTTCAAGTTTAACACAAACACCTGGACATAAGTATACAAATATATTTGTGTGTGTGTGTGTGTGTGTATGTATGTATGATATATGGCATGTGATATAAATACATATATTTGTTCTTTTACCTCTGTTGGACTATGATTTACAGGTATGTTCAGTGCTGATTCCATTTTCTTTTTGTCACATAAGTGAACAGTACTTGAAGTACTCTGTAACTGGAATGGATACAAACATATATTTTAATTAGAAGTAATTAAAAAACCTTAGAAGTAAAGAATCTACTTAACATTTATTTTATGTGTTTATACAAAAAGAATGGAAAAAATCTAAATCAGTTGAAAATAAAATACATGCAGTATAAAATACAGGAAATATCTTTAGAAAACAGATCTTGAATTTTGCCTTGTATTAACTGGTTGACTTGAGTAAATTGATTTCTCACAGTCTTGGAACTTTGTCTTTAAAAGAATACTTGAATACTAGACTGTTCAGAAGATTGAGATTGTAAATATAAAAGTGGTGCTTAATAAATTTGATTATGTGTTCTATCCATAATGCTTCCACAATGGCTATATGTCAAGTAGTGTGCTTTTGAAGTACTATTATTATTGAAAAGAAATTGAAGCTTGGTCTAAGAAAAGGAGGTAGTGTGTTTAATGGAATCTTTGAGGTCATTCAGCCAATGAGATCTGGTTTAGAATCCTAGCATATTAACCGTTTGATTTGAGTAATCTGTTTACTTATGAATACCTATTTTACAGTAAAACTGTAAGGAGATTTGGAAGTAATTTATGCAAAAATGTTCAAAGTTGACAACATCCAATAAACAGTTGCTAAGCAGATGATTTATTTGAAAGCTATCCTTCTGTATTAATAATATTAAGCAATTTGCTTGTCTGCCATCACTACTAAGTGATTTAAAAACAAACATAAGCATCTGCTCTTCTTCCTTAGAATAATGACAACTGCTCTTCCAAACTTTTGAAATCAGTAGGGTCTGCATCCAGCTCTCTGTCGTCGTTCAGTTATAACTCCCTGTTACGTTAGGAGGAAAAACTTCTTATCTATGTTTACAATGTACTTAGCATAAAACTCAGCCAATGTTTACAAAGGTATATTTATGTGAATCTTTAAAATTAATTATTGGCTATGTCTGTGTTATTTAAGGTTCTTCTGTGCTTTATTGAAATTTTCTTGCTTTTTTAAAAAAAATTCTGAAAGGCATAGATTGGCTCACTGAGCAGAATTAAAAACATACATACTCTCAAGGACTGTGGATTCTCGAAGGGTGAGGAGGAGCCTTATTGAAACATTTCTGATGATGCAATATCCTTGTATTAGTAACACTGCTTTTCATAACTGATGAGATATGACAGTCACACTGCTTATGAACTGGTGAATTAGTCTCAAAGAAGAGATGAAATGGAATATTAAAGAAAAAAATTCTTTCACTCAGGTTTTACTTTTAAAGCAATAGGAAGTGTTTAGCTGAATAAAATGAATTGTAGGAACTTGTTCAAAGAATTTAAAAAAATGTAGGTAACAGAAAAAAGTCACTCTAATAATGATCTTTGCTCTTAGAAATTTCTTTATGAAAGTCTTATTGCTTTTACAGACAGGGCCTCACTATGCTGTGTTCCTTATTCTGGCTTCAACTTTTGATTTGCCTCTAACTCTGGAGTAGCTGAGACTGTCAGCATGTGTCACTGAGCCCAGTTTTTAAAAATCTGCATTCTACTGTTGGCCCTGGCTCAGCTAGCTGTCTAGGGTGTAACATAAATGACTAATTTCCCTATAGTGCAATTATCTTATCTATAGAAATCAGATAATATTCTTGCCTAGCAGTTTCACGAGCTTGACACATGGATTTAAAAAGTAAAAAATAACTATAGTTCCTCTAATTGAAACCAACACTTCAATTTTAAAACATGGAAGAAAATGTTATTGGTAAATAGTTGTTAAAAATATATATTTTAGTAAGCCAAAAACTCTTCTAAAAATTAACTCCTACATATAGGATCCTAGTTTGGAAATAAAGTAAGAACTGGAATGGTTCTCTTTCTCTTGCACAACCAAGACAACAGGCCCTTCCATTTAGCTTTGTTTGGAAGGAGAAAAGGGAAAGTTGTGAGGAGATGAAACAGGAACTGAAAAAGAAGACAAAAGACATCCTCAGAAGTTTGTATTTACTAAGTAGGGAAACTGATGTGCTCTGGACAAAGGACTTTATACTTATTCAGCAGTGAGAGAGTCAGGTGCTAGTACTGCTAGTATCAATTTTAGTTAATTATAGTTGTTTCCTTTGGATTATTTCTTTTAAACTAGAAGTTATGCAGGACGAGCCAGCAAATTGCAAGAGATAAGTTATGTCATTTAGTAGTAAGTAAACTGTCTATTTTGCTTGTTCATAATTCAAGATTTTGGTTAATTGGTGGCTTTTATTATTATATATTAAGTGCAATTTAATATACTCTAACCAGTGCTAAAACCATATTTACTTTGACCCTACTTGATTTTTGAACAAGTTTTGATAATATTAAGAAAACCGGGGCTGGGGATTTAGCTCAGTGGCATAAGCACCTGCCTTACAAGCATGCAGTAATGACTTCGATCCCTGGTACCGATTTAAAAAAAAAAAAAAAAAGAATATTCATCTCTAAGAAAACCCTAATAACGGGTCCCTTTACTTGCTCTTCTGATTCACAAGGGCTACACTGATGAGAAACTGCCCTAGGTAAGTCACAGTGACTTCTGTTCCTTTTTATGGAGTGTTTGAGAAAATGAAAATAAAAATCAATAAAAATGCACATTTTATTATCATTTATAGTAAAAATTCTGTAGCTTAGCTTTACATCAAATCTCAGTAAAATCTGTGTTCACTGAATAAAAAGAGAAGTGCAAGAACTCAGGTATCAATAGTCTGCAAGTATTAAAACTTTAGGAAGGTACATCTGATTCACACACACACACACACACACACACACACACCCTGTCTCACCCCTGCCTCCAAATATCCCCATTTGGCCTTCATTACTAATTTTATGTTTACGTCTCATATATGAAGGCTCTGGAAATGGTAAATCTGAAGATGGCCATTTGAATGAAATGAAAAATTTCTTTGGTGACAAAGGAAAGATGGATTCACAATTCCTGGTAAACTCCCAATTCAAAACTAATCTGTGTTTGTGAAAAGTATATAAAAATTAACCTATATTAAAAACTTCTCATGAGTAATAGAGTCACTTAAAGTACTAATTCACAGCATTTCATTTGGTAATTTACCTTTGTTTTCTTTAACTGAATAACAGCTTCAAGAAAAGTTATCTCTTCATATGTTCTCAGAATTGGTTCAAGTTCTATTAAACATTCTAAATAAAAAAAAAAAAAACAACTGGGTTTCAGATTGTTTCTAATAATTAAACTGAATGCTAACATTTAGCTCATAAGGCCCTATGTCAATTTTTCCGCAAAACTGATAACATAGACTATCTTAACAATCTTTATTACTATCATAACAGACATAAGAATCAATGGAATAGAATTCAACTACTGATTTTCAATAAGTGAGCTAAAGCTAATTCAATGAAAAGATGGTCTTAACAGAAGGTGCTAGCAGTTATCCACACAGAAAAGGATAATTTAGACCCTTATCTCACATCGTACATAGAAATTAACTTGTAATGGATCATATTTCCAAATGTAAACACAGGAGAAAATCTTCATGACTTTAGGTTAGGATGACATAAACAGGAACCATTAAAAACTGATCACTGTATTTCAAAATACTGAAAAATTGACACTAAAGGAAAATGGAAAGATAAGCCTAAGACTGGGAGACTATATTCACATGTCACACATCTGTTAGAGGACTTGCGTCTGAAATATATAAGGAATTGTAAAAACTCAACAGTAATACAAAGAACAAAAAAACAGTGAGTATAAATTTCTATTTGGCTCTACTTCTTTCCTGCTAATTTTTCATATGCATCACTCTTACTCTTCTGTTTTCTTATCTCCACTAATTACATCTGTTAGGATTACTATCATGACAATAATGGAAAATTCTGCTTATCTTTGTTGGCCTTTCAGTACACTAGACATTGTTGACCATTCTTTCTTTGAAACTCTCCCTCTGGTGGCTTCCAAGACACAGGAGACTATACCTTCTACTTCCTCCCATTAATCTTATTTCTTTTACTTTTTTTACTTGATTTCTAAATTCAGGCATGGTTCAGAGGTCTAACATGGGTCTTCGTTACCTGTATTCCCTATATCTCTAGATGATTTAGAACTATCTACATGTTAGTGACAGTTTTGTAGCAGAAGCCATAGCCTCTTTGAAAAACAATTTTACGAAAGATTGTTTCTATTTATTTTCTATCTGAACAGTGCTGCTATCATCACTTGTAAGTCTGTGTGAACATGTTTTAATTCTCTTAAGTAATTACCTGTGAATGGAACTGCAGGGCTGAATGGTAAGTTTATCTTTTGTTTGTTTTTGAGACTTAAGTATGTTGGTATGCAGTAGGCTGGCCTTGAACTTGCTATCTAGACCACTGCTGATGTCAAACTCACCATCTGCCTGCCTCAGTCTCCTGAGTGCTGAGCTTACAAGCCTGTGTCACCACACTCAGCAATCTTTCATTAAGAAACTGCCAAACTCTTCTCCGAAGTAGTTACATGATGCTATGCTCCTATCAGCACTGCATGAGTGTTTCATTTCTTCCTATTATAGTCAAAACTTGTTATTTTCTGTCTTTTTAATTATAGCTATTTCAGTGGGCAGGGAGTGGCATCTAATTATTTTAATTTGTGTTTTCTACCAGTGTTAAACACTTCTTCCTATCCTTTTTTTTAGTCACTTGTAAATATTTCTTTTGTTAGGATTCAAATCTACTAACTTTTAAATTGCTATTTGCTCTATTGAGTTGTCAAAGCTCTTTTTCTGTCTACATACAGCTTTTATCAGATACATAATATGAAGATACATTCTCCGAGTCTATGGCTTTGCCTATGTTTTAGTAACATATTTTGCAGTATAAAAGTTTCCAATCTTTTTTAAGTCCAATTACTCAATTTTTGTGGATTCTGTTTTTGATGTCTAAACTGAGAACTCTGCCTAATACCAAAGTCATCATTTTCTCCAGCTTACATTTAGGATTTTTTTGTTTGTCTGTTTTGTTTTTTGTAGTGCTGGGGATCAAACCCAGGAGCTTGTGCATGCAAGATGCAAGGCAAGAATTCTACTACTGAGCCACAACCCCAGTCATTTCCAGCTTACCTTCAAATGTATGATTCATTTTACCTCTGAAGTATATCTTAATTTGGTATTTAGTTCCAGAATCAACACCCTAATTAGACAATTAGTAAAAAGAGTTTCCTAGCTGCTTCTTTTGCACATCTTTCTGCCTCCCTCCAGTTTTCCACACAGCAACAAGAATGATTTCACTTGAACTCAAATCAGATCATATAACTTACCTAAAAAACACACTTTAATGAATTTCAAATACATGAGACATAAAAGTCTAACCTTTTATGATGGTCAACAGTTTTCTTCTTAGCTCACTTTAGTCAAGCTATATGGGTTTTCTCTTTATTCCTTACAAATACAAAACTTTTTCCTCTTCTAATTTCATGAACCTTTACCCTTGAGGTTTTCTCTGCCTGGGCTCTTCTTTTTGAAGTTTTGAATGACTGGCTCATTTTCAAGCTTTACGTTCAAGATCAAATGTTTGCTGTTCCACTCTCTTAAGTAGTTAATTACTACCATGCTTGTTTCCTTATAGGACTTCACAGTCTGCATCCGGTTTATTTTCTCTGTCTTCTCAACTAGAATGTGAGCTCCCAGAAGTTAGTGCCTTAAATGGTTTTGTCTGCTACACTCTATTCCCAGTGTTCATTCCAGTAAGTACACAGAACATGGTAGATGTTTAACTAATACATTAATGAAATTATTACTTCTTTCAAATGACTTTGAAGGAAAATTGAGAAGGAATTCTCAATTTGTCTCTAGAAGCAGCTACCCAAATATGAAGGCTATGAAAAATCAGAGTTAAAAAAGGGCCAGGAATTTAGCTCAGTGGCTGGCTTAAGCACTTGCCTGGCAAGGGCAAGGTCGTGAGTTTGATCCCTGGTACAAAAAAAAAAAAGAATCTGCACAATACCTTCAAGCTACTAACCTACATGGAACTTTTAAAAAAGTGTTTTATTTACAGTATGTTAACTATTTCTGCATTTCAAAAGATGCAAATTAAAACTGTGTACTCACTTAAGAAAGACGGTCTTTCATCTGGGTTTTGTGCCCATCCACGTTCTATTAGTGAGATCATGAGAGCTCGATGAGGTATATCAAGTGGCAAACTGTCTTCGTTAGTGTCAGGCCGACGTCCCTGTGACACACTATACATGATCTGCAAAGGATTGGTGACTTCTGTCCAAACAAATATATTTCATTAGATATATACTGTGACTAGGTATATTAAATTCTAACATTAATGAAATGAAAAGTAGAGAATCTTGACTTTTAAGGAATAATTTACTGTTCTCTTTCTTATAAAAGGAATGTATGCAGACTTGCTGCCTCCTATGATCACAACCTCATCTCAGGAACTGTGGGTTTGGCCGTAACATTTGACATACTTGGTGGGATGTGAGTAGAGCAGAGCCCGAGTAAAACCTGGCAAAACTAAGAAGGGTTATAGCAACTAATATCTAGTAAGAATGAGAAATAAATGTGTTTTGTAGTGGCTAAGATTTTGAAGTTGCTTGTTAGAGCAAGCTATACTACAGAAATGTCAAATCAAATAAAAAAAATAAACAATATTATCAGGTAATGAAAAAGATTATTCTCCTGTGAGTGCTTCTCTTTATAGAAGAAATATTAAATTTCCATATAAAGAGTTTTATAGTTGGAATGGATCTTGGAAATAGTAATTCTTAACTTCATACATCTCATTTGACAGATGATAAAATGAAGACTCATGAAATTGAGTAATTTAACCACAGGGCCACTTACTGTCACAATAAGAATTAGAATCTAGGTTTTTCTGACTCTCAAGCCAGTATACGTTTTGGTATACGATATATTCATAACTGATAATTTACTATTTTTTATAGTGTTTTATACAAAATGAATGAAAGATAGATTAAAAATAAGGTTATTAACCAGGCATGGTAGCACACTTGGGAGGCTGAGGCAGGAGTACTGCCATGAGTCTGAAGCCAGCCTGGGCTACACAAGTGAGTTTAAGGTCAGCCTGCATTACATAGCCAAGAGCCTGTCCCAAAAAACAATAAATAAATAAATAAAATAAAAATTACAAAATGATTTATCTAGAAGAAGCAATTCAAAGTATACTGACCTTCAAAAGGCTGTTTTCTGGATAACACTTCCCACATGATAATTGCATAGCTGTTTAAAAAAGAACAGTTATTCATTACAAATAAATTTCGCATAATAAACTAAAATACACAGCACTAATTTTACAAACTGTGGATACCAGTTTTGAAAGTGAAATGCTACATGAAGAACTACCATACACAAGTAAACAGATGAATGTTCATGTGTTTAGAGGCAATTAACCTTTGTTTTGAATGTGAGGGAATATTAATTTAAAAAATTAGGAAATTAATAATAGTTTAAAGTTGCATGCAAGGACAATGTTTTGAGGTCAAGTTAATAATTATTCTTAAAAACCCAGATAGGCCATGTCTTCTGCTTACATGATTCTATTTTTCACACAAAATGAAGAGCAATAAAAGATTGCCTCATGTCACTCTATTTTTCTGTCTGCTTTCATAGTGAAAATATTTCACATACAATGTAAACATCAGTTATAAATTACCTGGTTTATCTGCATAGAGTTTATGTTTGGAATAAATGATTTAAGTTGGGTGCAGAAATTTTGCCATATCACCAAATTGAATGCTTGTTCAAAACAGACTCATGGAATTGATTAGGTAACAACACATAATTTTAGAGGAAAAGAGAGGCTTACAGACTGGGAAATTCTACCCACATCAAGGAGTAGTAACTATTTCTTCATTTTTCCTAATAGAGAACACTAAAATTGAACATAAAGACATTAATTCACAAGTGAATTAAAAGTACTCAATCAGTTCTGTTTTTACAGAATCAAACTAGCTTTGAAGAATCGTTGACTAGAACATGGTCTTTACCTTAGAAAGTATGACTACTTTTTGAGTACGTTATTCAAAATAAGCTAAAGGTATCAGGGAACAGAACATATGAAAAAATTTACTCATATAATAATGTGAATGCAAAATATTAAGTGTCCAGTAATATGTACTGGCTGGCACTGGATTTGAGATACTAAAAATTAAAATACTTTTTAGAAATAGCAATACATAGTTTACTTAACTATATAATTTTGTTGAACAGATACATCCTTCATTGTTAAAAGTGCATTCATTCTTTACCTGATTTATTAAAGACAGCAAAAGTTATTTTAAAATATCATAAAATACAGTTAGAGTAAATGTACTGTTTGACTTTACTTTCATATATATATATATATATATATATATATATATATATATATATATAGACAGAAAGACAGACAGACAGACAAATAGAAGGAGATATATATAACTTATATATAAAATGAATGCCCCACTAGAGATGTAACTCAATGGCACAGCACCTGCCTGGCAAGTGCAAGGTCATGAGTTTGATTCCTGGTACCAAAAATAAATAAATAAATAAATAAAATGAATGCCCCTACTCCTTAATGCAGAACATTAAAAATTTCCATTTTCCTTTCTCTGGTAAAATACTCAGTATTGATAACACTGTGTTATACTTATTACTGTATCATAAAATTCTAAGTAATCTGCACCTGAAACATAAACATATGATTTTACCAAAAACGTTAATTTGTTGTGTAAAAGGTCCACACATATACAAATATTAGGGGCTCTTTAAATAGAAACATACCTATATATTTAAGAGGTTGTTTATTTCTCTAAAAGGATGTATGAGTAACGGAGACTGAAAGGATGAACAGGATAAGAAACTCAAAACTGGTAAGTTAGGTATCAGTTTCCCCCTGCTTCCCCAAGTAGCAAATGATCAAAACTTTTTAGCATTGTATTCCAAATTTGGGACAAGAAGATATGCCTAGAAGTTTTTAAACTTTGTAAAAGTTTCTTACAGCAATAAATATTAACCATTGTGACTTCTTATTTACTTTTACCACAGTTAATGAAAATCACACCTTAAAATGTAGCTTAAAAATTAATCTTTTGTCTTAAACAAGGTTAACTGTGATCAAAAGTAACACACTGTACCTGTATATATCATGCTTCACGCTGGCCCTTGTTTTTTGTCCAGGTTCATAGTTCTCAGGTGGCATATAGATAATTGTCCCTCCTTCTGGTGAAGATTTGCTACCACGTGATTGTGACAGTGACATCATGCGCCACTTTGATAAACCAAAATCTGCAATCTGTAAGAGGAATAGATGCATTTAAAGGTTTTCTCTTCAAAAAGTTGAAAAATAGACTGTCAGTGTACATATACTTCGAGGTATCATATGGGAGGAAAGATGTGTATATATGTATTTTTTTTTCTATATGATTTTTTCTATAAACAATGGGATTTGAATCTAGGACCTCTGCACTGCGATACATCTACAATTCTTTTTATTTTCTGAGATAGAGTCTGTCTAAGTCATTAAGTTGCCTAGGCTGGGCTTGAATTTACAATGCTTCAGCTTCAGCCTTCCAGAGTGCTGGGATCAGAGGAATTCACCACCACACCTACCAAATACCTAATGTTCTAGCAGCTTCTTACTGAGTTAAATTCCACAGCACTGTGCCCAGTAACTCTCGAACCATTACATACTAACTTGAGGTTTGACATAAAATTTCAAAATTTTAAAGGGAAACTAATAGTCTTTGCTTTATTCTACATAATACACACTGGTACTATTTTTAGAAGTAAATATACATGAGGTCTGAAATTAAACATTCTTTATAGAAGGTATGTGTTTTCCAAATCCAGATACTTCTCACAGATCATTGTCCCTGAGCTTTGTTTATAACTCAGGTTCAGATGGTCTTATTCATAATGCCTTAAAAGGAACATCCTTATATTTTCAAATAAGCAAAATCTCAATAATAGTGTGAGAGGCATCACTGCATGATTTATGTTTGCTATCAGAAGCATGGTGTCGTGGGCAATAGCACAGACCACATATAGATACATGGCACATTCTGTCCATGACAACAGGTACCTACAGAATTAGCAATCACAGACATTGTACTTTTGATGTGCTCTTTACAATTTTATTCAATTGTAAATCTTGTAAAGAGGTTGTGTATGTTTTATAATTCGGTATTTAAAAGGTTCCTTAAAAAATGCAAAATGCAAACAGAATGCATTAAGGAGATTCAAAGAGGTATACAGGTAATAAAAAACTCTAATGAAAACTGCAAAAACCGCCTCAACGAAAGTGACGATAGAATCTCAGACCTCAAAGATAAGACTGCAGCTGGTGAACAGGAAAGGAAAGATCTTCTAACAATAACAAGAAATTAGGAAATAACAATTCAACAGCTGCAAGATGATGCAAAGAAAAACAATATAAGATTAATAGGGATAAAAGAAAAAGAAGGGGAAAACACAAATGAAATCAAGAGGCTATTTATTTACATAAGTAAAAGCTGAAAACTTCCCAAACATGAGTATGGAAACTGACATATGGATTAGTGAGGCATACAGAACTCCAAACAGCCATAACCAAAATAAAACTACACCCAGACATACAATAATCACTATCCCAGAAATCTAACATAAGAACAGAATATTAAAAGCTGTTAGAGAGAAAAGACAGGTCACCTATAAAGGAAAACCTATCAGATTCACTGTAGACTTCTCAACACAAACAATGAAGTCAAGAAGAGCATGGAATGAAGTGTTTCAGATCCTTAAAGAAAATGACTTCCAATCCAGACTGATGTACCCTGCAAAAAACTGTCCTTCAAAATGGATGGAGGAATAAGATACTTCCATGACAAAGAACAGCTGAAGAACTTCATGATCACCAAACTAAACCTACAAAGAATGCTGAAAGACATTCTAGATACACATAGGAAAAAACCACTAAACAAGACAATTAAACAGAATGGAAAGCTACGATACATGATACAACATCAGAAACATGTCAACAATAAACCAATATATGACATTTATAACCAATAATGTAAATGGCCTCAATTCACCAATTAAAAGAAACAGACTGGCAGAATGGATCAAGAAACAACGTCCAACCATATGCTGTCTACAAGAAACCCATCTAACCCAAAAGGAAACTCAGAGACTGAAAGTCAAAGGATGGAAAACAATACTCCATGCAACAGGAACTCAAAAAAAAAAAAGAAAGAAAGAAAAAAGTGGAGGTAGCTATTCTGTTTGCAGACCATGTGAACTTCAAACCAAGAATGGTCCGAAAAGATAAAGCAGGTCACTACATTAGTGGAACACTGCAAGAGGAAGAGATAACAATCTTAAACATATATGCATCAAACTCCAGAGCACCCAACTACACAAAGTATTAACAGAAATGAAAAATCAAATAGGCAATAACACAATTATAACAGGAGCCCTTAACACACCATTGACACAAAGGGATAGATCAACTAGATAGAAAATCAGCAAAGAAATAACAGAACTGAATCACACTTGTGAACAAATGGATTTGATAGATGTATACAGTGTTCCATCCAACAACATCAAAATATACATTCTTCTCACCAGTACATGGGACATTCTCTAAAACAGACCATATACTAACCCACAGAACATATTTAAGTAAATGCAAAAGAACTGAAATTATCCCATGCATGTTATCGGATCATAGCGCCATGAAACTGGAAATTAATGATAAAAGTAACTGCAAAAACCACACAAACACATGGAAATTAAATAATACACTTTTGAGCAATCAGTGGGTTACAGAGGAAATTAAAGAAGAAATTAAACAATATCTACAAGCAAACGAAAATACAAATACAACTTACCAGAACCTGTGGGATGCAATGAAAGTGGTCCTCAGAGGAAAATTTAGTGCACTGAGTTCCCACATTAGGAAAACAGAAAAAACACAAATAAGCACCCTGATATTACACCTCAAACAGCTAGAAAAAGAAGAGCAAGCCAAGCTGAAAGCCAAAAAAAGGGAGGAAATTGTAAAGATCAGAGCAGAAATTAATGCAATAGAGACTAAGAAAGCAATTCAAAGAATCAATGAATCAGAGTTGATCTGAAAGAATAAATAAAATGGACAAGCCCCTAGCCAACCTAATTAAAAAAAGGAAAGAAAAGACTCAAATTCATGCAATACAGAATGAAAAAGGAGAAATCACTACTGACCCTGTGAAAATACAGAAGATCATCAACAACTATTTCAAAAACCTCTACTCTCATAGGTTTGATAACACAGAAGAAACGGAGAGATTCCTAGAAACATACGAACCACCAAAGCTGGATCAAGAAGATGTAAAACTGCTGAATAACCCAATTTCTATGAATGAAATTGAAAATGTAATAAAGTCCCTACCAACAAAGAAGAGCCCAGGCCCAGACAGATTCACTGCAGAATTCTACAAGAAACACAAAGAAGACTTAATGCTGACACTCCTCAAACTCTTCAGTGAAATCGAAAGGGAAGCAATTCTCCCTAAGTCATTCCTGGAAGCAAATATCACTCTAGTACCAAAACCTGAGAAAGACCCAACTAAAAAAAGAGAAGTACAGGCCAATCTCCCTAGTGAACATAGATGCAAAAATTCTCAACAAAATATTGGCAAACAGGATGCAGCAAATCATCAAGAAGATTATACACTATGACCAAGTGGGATTCATCCCAGGCATGCAGGGATGGTTCAACATACGTAGATCAATAAATGTAATCCACCATATCAATAGAGCCAAAAGCAAGAATCACGATTATTTCTATAGGTGCAGAAAAAGCTTTTGATAAGATCCAACACCCGTTCATGATAAGAACCTTACAGAGAATTGGCATAGATGGTCTTAACCTCAATATGATAAAGGCCATCTACAACAAACCAACAGCCAGTGTCATATTAAATGGCCAAAAACTAAAAGCCTTTACCTTGAAATCAGGCACAAGACATTGGATGTTCCTTACTACTGTTCCTATTCAACATAGTACAGGAAATACTAGCCAGAGCAATTAGACAAGAGAGAGAAATAAAAGGAGTAAAGATAGGAAAAGAAGTTAAATTATCATTATTTGCAGATGACATGATACTCTACATTGAAGACCCCCAAATCTCCATTGAAAGTCTCCTAGATATAATAAATAAATTCAGCAATGTAGCTGGATACAAAGTCAATACTCAAAAATCAATAGCATTCTTTTTTTTCCTCATTACATATTTGATATTTTATTGACATCTTATTTCCCTAAGTATATGTTGTACAAATAGTAGGAAGCTTCTGACAATCCAGAAAGAGGTGACAAGACTGCCACATAAGGATATATAGGCACATGTGCTGTCAGTGAAAGCGAGAACATGCAGCATGCAGTTGTCATGTGTGAAAATTACTTTGAGTGACTTGCCCGTTGAAGCAAAGCTTAATTTTGTTGTAAAGGTCTTTTTTTTTTTTTTCCAGACAGGGTTTCACTGTGCAGTTTAGGCTGGACTTTAACTTATTTTGCAGCCCAAGCTGGCCTAGAACTCAGCAATTTTCCTGCCTTAGCCTATTTGTATTTTCATTAGAGTTCATATAGGAATTTATTCTTTGTTATCTTTTAAGTTTTCTAAGCAAGTACACAGCTAATGAAAATGTTGACTATTCTAAAGGCACAACACATATTAAGAATTTAACACTTTATTTTATTGATATTTTGTGTTCCTGTTATCTATATACTTAAAATGTAAGAACCTCCTGACAAAACAAGAACAGCATGATGTCAAGAATATCCTATAAAAAGCCTAGGAAAGCAAAACACATGTGCTGTCAGTGTAAGCAATACATGTATATCGAATGTGCAATTGTCATGTGTACAGACTGCCTCAGGTGTGATAATTGAAGGAAAGATTTTGTTTTATAAAGTGCTATTGGTGTTTTTATTATAGTTCATATAAGAATTTTTAAAAAAGATTTTGTACACCGTAAGTTGATGTTAAAAATATTGATGTTTTATAGACATTCAATATTAAAAAATTTAATACTGTTTTGATTATTTTACCTACTAAGTACTCATTATTTCACATAATAAAATTCATAAAAATTAATTTTTCACCAACAGAAACATTCTAAAGAATAATTATGGTCTGACAGACCCATGCTTCGGCACCTTGATGACAAAATTAGTCTTATGTTCTGGGGGTAAAGTATATTTACACTAGAAAGTTATTAACGGGCTTAATATGGGATATATATACATATATATATATTTAAGAAAGATATTCTAGATCAAAAATCTCCAATTGTTTTCTGTTTTACATATATGATCTTTGCTATAAAGGATGCTCTATGTGCAATACTTGCAGGTAGAAATAAATCTACATTTCTCTCAAGCCCAACCACATATATCAAATATGACATAGAGAAACTACATGAGCAGCATGTGCAAAATTGAACATTTTGTTAGCTATTTACATCACCATGGTCAGAAAAGAAATGTGCCAAAACTCCCTTTCCCATTCCACTTAAACTGGTTCCCCACAAATGCAACAAACATTTCCTGTGACATTAAGTTGTCATCAGCTTGTGTGATTCCCAGTTCACTCAACATTTTCTTTTTCATGTGGCCTTTTAGGGTGGAGGCAACAACTAGTTCATTTATAATTTCACAATTTCCCTCAACTTGTTTAGAAAGGTCAGCAGCTCTTTCATAAATCTCTGTCTTGTCAGTTGCACAGTGAATCAGCTCCTCTAGATCCATTCTTCCAGCTACATCTGCCTCTCCACTTGTTTGAGTCTTAATTGCTTCACTTTCTTCAGTTTTATCTTGATCATTTTCTTTCAGATCAGAAAAAATTGTAGGTTTCACCAAAACAATACCATAACCTTCGCTATTATGTATGACATTATTTACCACGGATATTTTGGGACTATCATAATGCTCATCTAAGAAATCCTTAATGAGGATCCCCTCCTTGCAGTGATGGATCCCACTGTCACTCAGGACACATTTACTCCCAGGATATATTTCTAAACCAGCCCCCTTGGCACCGTATAAATCTGAGTTCTAATTAGAAATTCTGCTGATATTCGTACTGTGACTCCAGTGGTTTCACATTGCAGCACACAGTTTTCTACTGCAGTCTTGCCACGGTGAATAATTAAGATTCCTTTTACAGCATCATGCTGAACAAATGTTATGCTTGAAATTTTAATATCCACACCTGTATAATCCACAAAACTGTCTTCTTTACCCTTCTTTTCTATTACAATATCATCTGGTAGTCCATAGCCTTCCAACTCAATGGAGTCAGCAATGGAGAATGTGCCATGTACCATATAATGGCCAGGACAAACAATAACAGTGTCACCTTCTTAGCAGGCATTTACAGCAGACAATGGATCACTATGGAACTGAAATTCAACATCTTCCTTAAAAGCTTCCTCACAAAGCCTGTCCCTAAGCAGAGATCGCAGTAACCCAGTCATCATGGTGGGAGAGACTACATGGGTGATCTTCTGGCCATTTGGATGGATACCTTTTGCTTGGATATTAGAGTTCTTCTGATAATCAAAAACATACCTCAACAAAGGATTCTCAATGAGTTTTAGCTTTTGTTTCAACTGTTCAGTCTCTGAATACAATTTTAACCCCTCCACCATGGAGATATTTTCCTGCTCAAAACCTGAATTACAAGTTGACAAACTGCTTCTTAAGTTTAAAAATTTCCTGTAACTTTCTTCACACTGAGTCAAGAAATTGTGGTAGTCAACAATAAGTCCTGAAGGAACTCGGTCTTCAAGAATGTCATAATGCAGTCTCAATCGAGGTTCAACACATCTGACAAAATAATCATATTCATTGTCTTCCTCTTCATCCCAACTCCTCCAAATGTACTGGTAGAAAAACTTGACATGCTCAATTGCAAGTGCTGTCTGGTCAAACACTCCAGTCATCAAACACAACCCACAACTGCTGTAGGGGCAACTGATATTCCTTTAGTTCGAGGAGCTCTTTCATACATTACAAGGTAAAAGTGTTCACTTCAGATTCACAGGCACATGGCTCAGCAAGCTTCACTACTGCCTTCAAGGCTGAAAAGTTGACATCTGTAACCTCAACCAACACCTCAAATACATTAATGTGCCAGACAGCCAGCCATCCAGATGGTTCAAGGACCTTCTCCAAGAACTCAGTTGTAAATTGCCCTGACTTCTGAGGCCTTGCAATCAGATAAAATGTAATCTTGATAGGCTCTGAATCGTTTATACAACAAAAGTTGACTTGTCTGGAAAATTTCTGGGAAAGGAGATTTTCCTTCTGGCACAAAATTCTGCAAGCTATTGTCTGGATTATCATGACAGCTACAATCACTTCATGAATCTTCAACTTGGAACAAACCTTTCTCCAGAGGCGCCCGCTCCTCCTTGGATGCCCAGTCAGTGTTCCCAGGTGCCATGGCCTCCGGCTCCACACCTCCACCCACCCAAACCCTGTCCGCCATTTCGAATTTAATCAATAGCATTCTTATACGCTAACAAAAAAATCACTGAGAGAGAAATACGAGAAGCCACACCCTTCACACCAGCATCCAAAAAAATGAACTACTTAGGAATTAATCTAACGAAAGATGTAAAGGAGTTATACAGGGAAAATTATAATACCCTGAAAAAAGAAATCGAAGAGGACCTCAGAAAATGGAAAGACATCCCTTGTTCATGAATAGGAAGAATAAATATTGTAAAAATGGCCATTCTCCCAAAATTGTTATACACATTCAGTGCAATCCCAATGAAAATACCGCTAACATACCTCATAGATCTAGAGAAATCACTCCTAAAATTCATCTGGAACCAGAAGAGACCTAGAATAGCAAAGGCAATTCTAACCAGCAAAGGTAAGGCAGGAGGCATCACAATCCCTGACTCGGAGTTATACTACAAAGCTACTGTAATAAAATCAACATGGTATTAGAATAAAAACAGACCTGAAGATCAATGGAATAGATTAGAAGATACAACTATGAACACACTCAACCACCTTATCTTTGATAAAGGGGTCAAGCATGTTCACTGGAAGAATGACAGTCTCTTTAATAAATGGTGCTGGAAAAACTGGCTATCCATAAGCCAAAAACTAAAACTAGACCCATGCCTATCACCATGTACTAAACTAAAATCTAAATAGATCAAAGATCTAAATATTAAAACAGAAACACTAAATCTGTTGCAAGACAGTAGGTAAAAATCTTGAAGACATAGGGGTAGGTAGAGAATTCACGAACAAGAACCAAACTGCACGGGAAATACTTTCCAGAATCAATAACTGGGATCATGTCTTATTAAAGAGTTTCTGCATGTCAGAAGAAATCTCCAGCAGAGTGAAAAGAAAACCCACAAACTGGGAAAAAAATCTTAGTGAACTGTCCCTCAGACAAATGACTTCTGTCTAGAACCTATAAAGAATTAAAAAAAAAATCAGACCCCTGAAATTCAAAGACCCAATCCAAAAATGGGCATCCAACATGAATACACAGTTCTCATATGAAGAAATACGAATGGCAAATAAATACATGAAAAAATGTTCATCATCATTGGTCATTAGAGAAATGCAAATTAAAACCACACTGAGATTCCATCTCACTCCAGAAAGAATGGCCAGGATCAACAAAATTGCCAACAACAAATGCTGGAGAGGCTGTGGGGAAAAAGGAACTTTTCTGCACTGTTGGTGGGAGTGTAGACTGGTGCAACCACTGTGGAAGTCAATCTGGAGATTCCTCAAAAAGCTGGGGTTGGAGGTCCCATTTGACCCAGCTATTCCACTCCTAGGTGTATTCCCAGAAGATCTGAAAACATCTTACCACAGTGATATATGTGCACCCATGTTTATAGCAGCACAATTTGTAATAGCCAAATCTTGGAAACAATCTAAGTGCCCATCAACTGAGGAATGGATAAAAAAATTGTGGTACTTTTATACAATGAAGTACTACTCAGCTGTAAAGAATGATCACATTGAGATATTTATAAATAAATGGATGCAACTTGAGACCATACTCATAAGTGAAATAAATCAAACTCACATGTATAAATACCACACAGTCTCTTTAGCGTAAGAAATGGTAAGAGTACATAAGATTCTATGGTAATCATTTTTCCCCATTATATTGCTTTGAAGTTTTATAATGTTTTCATTCATTGGTTGGAATGGTTTTATTCTATTTTGTTTGACCTTATTATATGTGATTGTATGAACAGCTACTTTAAAGAAAACAAGACATTATGGCAGCCATTGCTGATTTAATATCATCTGGCTTTGAAGTCCTACCATGCTTTTGTTCTTCTATTACCATTGGTTCTATCATGTTGTGTCTTATTGGATTTTAATATGTATGATAGTATAAACAAATTTTTATGGAAAATGAGATATTATAGTAGCCATTGTTCATCTTCTGTTATTTGGTTCAGAATGCCTTGTAATAGCTTCATTCTCTTGAATGCTTTTATTCGAATTTGTTATGTTTGACATTATTGTGTGTGAAGCAATGCTCAACTATTTCAAAGAAAGAGATATTATGGTAGCTACTTTTGATATCCAATTGTCTTGTTGTGAAGTGCTGTGTTGCTTGTATTGTTCTGTTCTGATCTTCGTTGTTCTGTCCTCTTTTGTTTTATTCTTTTTAAAATTAAAAAAAAGTGCAAAATGAAAGAACAGAAATAATACTTAGTGGACAAGAGAATATAAGACGACTATAAAGACATTTACATTATTTAGACTTCATAAAGCACAATAAAGAAGTAAACAGTGTAATGAGGTTCATCTAGCACACTGTGTTCTGATTATTTCTTATATTTTTGCTCATTTAATTAGCATTTAGATGAGTTTGAGGTAAACTACTGCAACTCTTATATCCAAAAAAGAAGGGTAGAAATCTTTCATACATTCATTATAATAAAAGAGTAAACCTAAGGAAAAAAAGAAGAAAAGATCAAGAGAGAATATGGGCCAAACACATGAAAAGCCAAGCTCAGGAGATTTTGAAAGGCAGTAAGCTTTGGTTAAGAACACAGGTTCTGGAGTTTAGATTATTTAAATCTATATTCTAATGCTACTGGGTAAGTAGCTGTGTGAGGGAGTTAATTTCTCTGTGCCCTCCATTACCCATCTGAAACTTGAAATAATCTAACTTAGGGGTATGTTGAGAGAAATTATACAAATCACCCTATATAAAGCAATCAGAGCCATACCCAGCACATAATATGTGATCCATGTATGCCAGTATTTTGTAGACAACAAATGTATATGTGCCTCAAATCACACTGTGTCCCACGTATATGTACAAATATTACTTGTCACCTAGAATTAGAAAAATTTTAAAGGAAAAGTAAACATTTAGTCTGATTTTTAAAAAGGAAAAAACTTGACTGCAAATATACATACTCGTAGGAGACTCTTTAAACTGTGGTGTAAAAAATTTTATAAATGGTTACAAAAAGATATTTCATAAGTAATCAGAAAATGAAAGAAAAAGAACTCATGAAAAAAATTATATCAGACCTATGTTAAGTTCATACCTCATATATATTTACTATACCTTGTTCCATATATATTTACTAAGGGCAAGACCAATTTGCTTCTTTTTTTGAGTTATTACTACTACCAAAAATACACACACACACACACAGGCATGTATATAATGGTTTGCTTATTATAAAATATTATGATTTGCTTTCACAATAACCAATTTGAATATTAAATTAGCAGGTCTATCCGGTATTTGCAGGAGTTCTGAAATTCATGCATCTGTTTATGCAATGTATAGAATGAAAAAAAATGCTCCTAAATGGCATGTGCTGCACATGTGGCAGTTACCTAAACAGACTAAATTTCTGTTTTCATGAAGCTTACATTCTAATTGGGGTAGGTGGTCAGCAAACACATTAATGAAAAAGATCACACTGGTTGCTAAAAATATTTCAAACCTACATATTTAATGAAGAACTTCTATCTAAAATATATACAGAACAGTAAGGATGGGGAAACAGCTCAGGGATAAATGCTTACTTAGCATTTACAGGCCTAGAGTTTCACTCCTAGAACCACAAACCAAACCAAATCAACCTCCAACAGAAAAACAGTACAACACCACAAAGCCCAGTTAGAAAATGAGCATAAGACATGAAGAGGAATTTCAAAGAAAAGGTTATATGGTGGCAAAGAAGTAAATAAAAAGGTGTTCAACATCATTAGCCTTAGGAAAATTCAAATTAAGACCATTATGAGATATCATATACCTATGAGCAGTTTAACGACAAAACAATGAGAGTAACATGCTAATGAGGATGCAGAGAAGTCAGATTTGTCATACACTGTTCATGGAATGTAAAATGGTACACCCACTCTGGAAAATAGTTGGGTATTTCTTAACACAAAATACCTTACCATATTTGCCTGTAACACACTTAGGCATTCATCCCTGAGGATGCGCACTCTTAAGTCTATACAAGATTCTTCATAGCAGCTTTATTATAGCTTCTATAAACATGGTAAGAACTAAGAAGTCCCTATCAGATGAATGGTTAAACAATGGTGGTACACCCATTCTGTGGAACACCACTTATCAATAAAAACCAATTATTGACACAATAACAATTTTAATGTACCTGAAAGGCATAATGTTCAGTGAACAAAGCCAATCTTAAAATATCACATATTTTCTATTCATATAGCATTCTCAACATGACAGAACTGTAGAGACAGGACACAGATTAGTGACTACCAAGGGTAAAGGATGTGGGAGTGAGGAAGTGGATATGATTATATAGCAGTAACAAGACAGAAGTCCTTGTGATGATTGAATAGGGCCACACTTAATTGCTATGATGCATTATACTCCTGGATACATTTTTAAATCTATATACATTTGTGATAATGTGACACAGAACTACAAATACACATTGTGCTAATTTCTGTCACATTTCTGGTCTTGAAACTGAACTACAATTATGTATTGTGTAACATGAGAAACTGGGTGAAAGGAATATGAGACCACTGTGTTACTTATGCAACTTCCTGTGAATCTATACCAATTTACTAGAAGGTTAAAAAAAAAAAAGAGGTATTGATAATTTCAGCTAGGAAACACAATGCCTTTATATTCTGTAATTGTATCTCGGAAGTTTGGCAACAGGTAAATCTTTGCAGCAGGAAGAAGAGGACTGAAGACAGGAATCAAGGGATATAGAAAAGGGAAAGATATTAAATTGACTAGGTAGAAGAAACTATTAAGCACAAGCATACACATAAACTTTCTTTTTAAAAAAGTAATTACCTTAACATGGAATTCATTATCCAACAAGATATTTTGAGTCTTCAAGTCATGATGGAGTAGAGGAGGATTCATATTGTGCAGGTAATTTACACCAAGCGCAATTTCATGAAGGATGCGAAATCTTAATGGCCAAGCAATATTAGGATATTCAGTTTTCTTTGTACAGATGAAAACAGATGAGATGAAAATTATTGTTAAAATTTTACTACATTTCATAGTTAAAAAATTAAATATTCTACAAAGAAACATTATAAATTTAGGTCTAAACATATGCTTATTTTGCCACTTAGCATTATTTTGCTACTAATACTCTTCTTGTATTTTACTTTCTTCATATTTTAGAAAAAACATACTATTGATAATTTCCTTTAAATTTATATTGTTCAATTGACACAGCTTTAAATTACTTTGTAGCTACATATACCCAGACATTCACACCTTTACTCACACCCACTACCTAGTACTATGGCTTCATCAAGTAACCTGTCACACATACATGCACATACTCACACAAAATTAGATATGTTTTGCTTCTGCTACATACCAATCCATTCATTGAAAATTCACATTTTAACTTTGCTATTAATAGTCATATTATAATAATCTGTATCAAAGTTACAAAATTACATTTATTTGAATAAGCATTACTATCTCATACCTTTAACCATATAATTAATTTATCTACATTCAAAAATTAAACTTTGAGGGTATTCTTTTGGCAAAGGAGACAAAGATCATTTTGTTCCTAAATGTATACAATGGAAACCTTCAGGACATACAATGCATATTTCTTGAGTGATCTCTGAGCTTTTCAAGTATTTTCTCAAAGTAAAAGTTAACTCTCATAGGACAATGTGCATACTCAGGCAACTTGGGAAGACAGACATGAATCATCAGGCATTATACTCCTAGATATAAACTGCTATGAAAAAGTGTGCAATTGAAAGTCTTTCAAATGAAAGCTCAAAACTGTCTTGAGAATCTTTCTGCAAATTGGTTTACTTATTGTTCAATGATCAATCTAGTAAGGGAGTGCTTCAAAATATATACTGTTTCCAGGATTTCTAATTTTTTTCAATGAGTTTTTTCTGTGAGGATGGATGGGGAGGGTGCCTCAAGATAAATCTATTGCAAATAATGTAGGACAGGAAACCAAAAGAAGCACCACACCAATGAAGAACCTTACTTCTGGTATATATACAGCCAAATCCCTTGGAATAACTGAATCTTTTAATCTTCAAAAAGGCAACTTTTTCTGAAAATCATGCAGTTTAAAGGAACAAGCAGGCCTGTTTATAGCAGGTATTATATGTGGGATTTTGAACACTGAGACAGGGTAGATGCAATTTATAATCACTTTCAGAGTCAGCAACACCCTGAAGGATCCTGCTTATAGACTTTCCAGCGAGTTCTAAATTTGGGTGCCAGAGAAGCTACAGGGGTGTGGGAAGAACACATTGCAATTTCTTTATATATTTTTTTCTTAAAAATAGAAACTAAGCTTTACTAAATGTTTCTATCTTGATTCCTGTGGTAGTTACAGAAATCTCACACACTGACACCAGTTACTTCCCTCCATCTTTGTTTCAGATGGGCCACAAGTCATGAATTGAGTGAGTTGTATTCTGAAACAAAGAGGAAGTTCATCCCATGAGTGATGGGCAGCATTTACTTTTCCTCGGTCATTTGCAGAGCATGTGACACACTATAATTTAGGTGTGCCAGTAACTAGACTTTATAGATTACATTATGTAGTTTTATTTAACCAATCCCCAAATGGGCCAAATAGTGTAAGAAGATTTCTCAAGGGGGAAAAAAAAATTCAGACTGGAGATAAAAATATAAGCTTAAGAAAACAATAATTGAATGTATGTATTTAGAAAATGAGGACCCCCAAATCTGTTTACTGACTGGATTCACAATCAAAGCCAGAGTAACTGGGATCTTGAAAAAAAAGGATAAATGATTTATAGTGCTGTCTACTACTGGACAAGGTAATGTATCTGGCACTTGGAGATGATTAATTTGGTTAGCTCAGAACTTTATGAACCGATATTACTGACACTTAATTTGAGCCCTAATTAATCATTAATATAAAATGTGGCTCAGTAGTGGATCACACAATGTGCAGAGTTTATCTTTTCTGTTTTCCATTCTTGCCTGTGTGTATATGGATATAGATACCGTGATTCAGTATAAATATCAGGGAAAGTAATCCATGCAAAAAATCTTGAAGTCCTGACATCACAAGATTATTTTAACAATACAAAACCACAAAGGCTGAAACTTTATCACTGCAACTTTTTTTACTATTCTCACTCTGAATCATTTATGTACCTACCAAAAATCTGATTAAATGTGAAACCACAATTCTATGAGTAACAGAAATGATAATAACTGAAAATGTGCAGTACTCACCCTGTGTAGGAGTTCATTCAGTGATCCATTTGGCATGTATTCAGTAACTATTCCCAAAAATTCAGGCTCAATGCAAATTCCCAAAATTGGAAGAATATAACTGAACCTGGCTTTGTGTAAAATTTCTGCTTCTCTTAAGACATCATTTCTTTCACTAAGAAAAAAAATACAGTTATTTTTAGGTATTTTAAAATATATAATTATCACTCCATAAGAATAATTAAGCTTGGATTTTTTAATTAATTAGGTATGTGACCATATGAAAAATTTTACAACTGTTCTATCCCTAGTTTCATCATATTTACAAAAGACATAATACCCTATATAGTCTACAGGTCTGTTTGGAGACTAAAATAACTCCTGTAAACCACTGACAAGTAATAGTGATACTCAGTTTATTACTGTCCTTCTAGGAAAAGGAAGCAACACAAGATTTAAGTTTATAAAGCCTCTCTCTGTTAGAACAATTAGTGCATGGACTATCTAGTGCATGGACTTTATATTAAAATAAACAGATTTAGTCAGATTGAATTTTGTAACAGAATGTCATGTAAAATTTTCTCCAAAATCCTGAATTGTAAAATGTTGTAGCTTCAGATGGCTAGATGATAATGGCTGCATAAAGGGCCCTGAGGCACACACCTGAACTCAAGAAGACAACACTGAGAAAGTAAGTCCTCCTAACAGATCCTTGGTGTAACTCTGGATACCAGGTTCATTTGTTTATTCATAAATATTTACATTTAGTAAGAATCAAAAATTCTGCTCAACATGATAGAGAATATGGTAAAAAGTAAAAAGACAGTCTTTACCTTCAAATTACCTAGAAATCTTTGAAAAAAAGGCAGAATATATGTGATAAATGCTCCCTCTCATACACATATGAAGAAAAAAAAGCCAGAGTACAGGTAAAAGACTACATTTTGGGATAAGGAACTCACTACAGTCTTCAGAGAAGCAGGATTTCTGCTGCAGCTTAAGGATGGACAGAATTTAAAAATGGGAGAGAGTGCATCTAAGATAGGCAAGGCCTCCAAAACAGAGAAGAACTTTGCTTCTCTTTATTTCACATGTGTATCCCCAAGATGTGAAACACTACTTAGTATATCGTGAACTAGATTCCAACAGGTATGTGTTAAATGAATTTAAGGAAGTGAAAGTGAAGGCCATGGTTGGGAAACTTACTTCTTTAACACGGATCAGGACCTGTAGTATAAAGTATATAAAAGGAGTACAAAAGGAGTGAAAACAAGTAAGACAGGCTAAGAGGGCCACATCTCAAGAGTCCTAAAGCCAGGGGCGGGTGCTTAAATTGTGACCAAAGCTTTTGAGCAGGAGAATGACAGCAGTACAATTTTAGGATTTTTGGGAAGTGCAGGAGTTTGAAAGTCAGGTGTTAAATACTGGTTAAAATGTGAGAGATAAAAACTACTAAGGTAGCAGTGGAAACAGAAAGGTAGCTGAACAGAATGTTCTGGCAGTGGTGACTGACATTAATGGGGGATTAAAAATAAAAATAAAATGAAGGGAATTGGAGAAGTCATCAGTTTTACCCTGGATGAATGGGTGTTGGTAGCAGTAACAGAGGTAGACTGTCTCTAGGAAAAGCCTGTTAGGCGAGGAATGACAATTAGTTGACTCTTAAGCCACTCACACTCTGAATGAAGGAAGGGCTGTTGAAATAACAGCAACAGACATTCCTGACCAGACTACAGGGCCTACTTTAAAAACAAAACAAAACAATAGCAAACAAAACAAAACAACCAAAAACTCACTCGTTTATTTATTTTAAAGAGGGAAAAAAAAAAAAAGAAACAAAAGACACAAAACACTATCACCAACAAAAAACTCCAAAACCACAGTGATAATATATTTGAGTAGGTAACATATTTTATGTATCAAAATTCAAGAGTTACAAGGAGACTTAATGTAAAAAGCTTTTCTCTCTCTCTTCCTTGTTCCTCAGTCGCTTAACACCCTGTAAGGAAGCCAATTGTATCAGTCTGTGAGTCCTGTAAAATTAAATTTACATTCCCTAAATTCAGACAGCTCTGTGTTTGCCTGCAGAGATGTGGGCCAATAAGACAGTTACCGCTTTCACATGCAAACACAGGATGAATCCAAGATTCCTGGAGATTGAGAACCACTGAGGGCCGGCTGCACAAGTCTGAGGGATAGGAGGTGTTTCATACACTCCTTCCAAAAAGAGCAGGAGTCATTCTTTCTTCCACCACAATGCTATTATATGTCAGCTACTTTAAATGCACCGTCATCCTAAAATCAACCTTCTAAAGTTGGCTACATTATCTCTACTTTATATATTGTATAAGGGTACTGAGTAATAGAAAAATGAGTAATTTTCTATTGACCACCACTCCCTCCCCTAAAAGGACAGGGGAGAATCTAAATTACAGTCACACTATTCTAAAAGCCTGTGCTCTTTGCACTTCATTGCTTGATTGGAGAAATAAGAGTTTGTGGAGTCAGATCTCAGCAAGATTGAATGCATGTGCATGTGCATGTGTGGTGTTAACACAAAATATATTAAGAATAAAAGATATGATATCATTTCTATAAGCCATATTACTAAACTTACCCAATTCAAAATTTTAATTTAAAAAGTTATACTATCTACAGGGTATCTGAGCAACCAATTGCTCCTAAGAGGTGGGGAGATTATGTGGAAAATCCACTTGTCAGATTGAAGTCAGGGTTATGGAGAATGACTAATCTATGAAATAAATGTAATATAACAAAAACTTGTTTTTCTACCAGGTAATCTCAAAGAACAATGAAAATAGTCAAAAAAGTATACACAGAGTAGTTATTATTCACATGTTTTAAGTGAGGACATACACACAGAGAATCAGTTGCATAAGCTCAATCCTATACTTATACTACATAAATACTGCTAATACTGAGGTCTTAGGCAACAATTGGGAGAAAAGAATGTGATGCAGTAATGTCAGCATTCCACTGGTCTTATGATTCCTTTAAAGACAGAACTAATTTCCCACCAAAGTTAACGAAGAATTTTATATTATGAAAGTTGTTAATGAGCATGGAGGGCAACTCCTATTACCTTCTGGCCCTCAAATGGCACCAAGGTTGGGCCAAGTAAAATCTTGAGCAGCAGCATCCAAAATGGGAGGGTCATTTGGCGTTAGAATATGTTACAATACATCAGTGCTAGATTTCTACATGATATTTTTATGCTTGGTTCAACTCTGTATTTACCCTTTCTAACCAACCACTACCCTTTACAAAGCTGATTACATATACACATTTGGCTACACTTGCCCTCGGAACAGAAAGCCCAGAGTTAGATACCACATATTGTGTATCAGTGAAGCTGGACTGTGGTACACAAAACTATCTCTAGCCCTGTCCTAAATCTACTAGGGCATCTAGCCCACAATGAAAGAAAAGCCACAGGCAAATGAAAGCCCAGTGATTCCGGCAGGGCTGATGCTGAGATTTATCTGATAGCAGACAGACATTAACAGCTTCTGGCCAATCCCTTATGTATCGATGTAGTTTCACATTAGATACCGGAGCAGGGAAACAGCATACATCGTGCAGTTTACCTCATTAAGAACTGAATACAGTGCCCTATTAAATCTCGGTTGGAAGGAAAATACACAAGTCTATGGTTGTAATGTTTTCCTGGAAACAGAAACCAATGCTGGCCTTTTCTGGGAATGAAGACACTAGGCCACAATTGTCTTGAGGTATGCGAGGTATTCACAGTTTTTAAGCATTCAAATGCCTTCTAATTCAATTTATTGTTAGCAAAATAACTCTTATTTCCTCTGGAGATACTATTCCCTGAGAGAGTGGTAAAAAGAAAGTGCTAATGTAGAATTTGATTATTTAAACTTCCAGGACTACATATAATTAACCACGAACAAAACAAAAACAGCAAGAACCAAACCAAAATATCCAGAGCAGCAGTGTCTAATAAAAATATGGTGCGAAGCGCATACACAATTTAAAATTTTCTAAAGACCACATTCAAATTAAAAACACATGAAATAAAAATTTAACACCTTACATTTAACTCAAGACACAAAAATACCATTCTGGCATGTAAACAATGTAAAAACACTGAGTTTTTTCAGTATGTAATATTTAAAATCCACTGGGTATTGTATGTAGACTCAGTACATACACATTTCAGGTCAGCAACGTTACAAGGGTTCAGGAGCTCTTGTGGCTAAAAGGTACCTACCCTACTACTCCAGAGTGCAGACTTAAGAGTCCTAGCGCAAACCAAAAAGTAAACAATAAAGCAATCAATGCCCACACCCTCTACACAAACAAGCACCAATTTCAGCGATAGGCCACCATTGCGGATTGCGGATTGCGGATTTTGGAGGTGGGGGAGAAGAGGACACTCAGGAGTGTAAGAGTGAAAGCGAGAAAAGGCTGTGGGGAGGAAAACGACCGACGTCTCTGCAAGGATGCGAGCTCTGCACCCGCCCGGCACCGGGCTGCCGCGAGGGGCGGCGACCTCGGCGGGGCGCCCTACCTGTCGAGCAGCGGGGTGTGGATGTGCAGGTGCTTCACGGCCACCTGGACGCGCCAGTCCGCATGGCGCGCGGCCGACACCGTGCCCGAGGCGCCGCGGCTCAGGTAGCGCAGGTCGGCGAGCTTGTGGGACGGCACGGTGGGCAGCGCGCTGCATATGGGCTCCCCGTTCATGGCGGCGCGCGGGTCCCGCCGGCGCTAGGTCCCCAGGCTGCCCATGCCTCACCGCCGCGTCCGGCCGGAGCCTTCCCCTTCGCCTTCCTCGCCCTCTGGAGCCCCGAGAGGCCGGACCCAGCCAAGCCCGCTCGCGTCGCTCCCTCTCGCCCTCTGGAGCCCCGAGCACAGCCCAGCCCGCTCTCGTCGCTTCCTCTCGCGCCCGGCCGACGCGCTCCGCCCTCCGCAATCCCGCGACGTCGGCGCGGACGCCGGGCGGGGGCGGTTCCACCGGGCCCGCCCGGCTCGGGAAAGCGGGGCGTCGCGTGTCACGTCCCCCAGCGCCAGGTTTGGAAACGCCGGGCTCCGGGAAAGCCCCTCTCGGAAGCCGGCTGTTCGCGTCACTCGGGCCACCTGGTCGCCTCGAAGAAGCGTTTCTTCTGGGCCGCGCGTCTTCCGGGTGTCGCCCAAGCCGGCCCGGCCTGCGCGGGGAGCGCGCCGCAAGCGCGTCGAGGCCCGAGGGGGTAACGGGGGGCGGGGTTAGTTCACCTTGGCTGGACTCCAGCCTTTACTCACTTGTGGCACTTCAGGAGTGGGCGACAGTCCTTGTTACGGTGGAGCAAGTGCAGGTGCTTGGCCGCTGTGACCGACGCGTCGCCTGGAAAGTGTCCCCTCCCCGTTGAAGAAACCCATTCTCCAGACTCCAGGAGATGCCAGATTTCTCTCTTGTATGTCTGGGAGGATGCAGTGTTTAAGAACACTTTCTCTTACCATTTTCCTGATTTAAACATACACCTCTCTTGTGGTGCAGCTACCATTATCTTTTGGAATCCAGTGTTAGTGGCTGGCTTGGTTCCAGGACGCTCCACGCATCATGATACTGAAATCTCTATGTGCTCAAGTCCCTTATGTAAAATTGCATGGTACTCATTCATAGGCATACTTGGCCCTATACTTTGGGTCGTGGTAGTTTTCATCAGTATACCTTTTAAAAATCAGCTTTCTTTGTTATATATGGGGATTAATTAAACTATGAATTCCTAAGAATACTTACATATCTATGGAATTTTTAACTTGTCTAATGATTAAAGACAACTTAAGGAATACTGATGCTGAAGCGTATAGAATAAGTGAGAAACAAAGAACTAATTATGCAAATTACACTTAAAGTAAACATGCTATGTATAGGTTGAATTCATCTCTTTGAAATTCTATCAAGTTACATCAGAATTTGTTTGCCCAGTTACTGAGGATAAAGGTTTTTGGCTTCTGAGTGTTATTTTAGGAAGTGATTTTAAATCTTATATCCCTTCAAATAGAAACAAGACAAAAAACTGAAAAACAGTTAAAAGAATACAAGAGTTCCAAATCTGACATACTCAAGATGTTTCTATTATTTTCAATATAAAAGCATCCAGAAAGTTTTAAAATATAAATTCTGAGAAATCTCTGTAATTGCATAATAGTGAATGTTCTACTTGGGAAAATTAATGTTTGGAGTATATTCGTGCTGGCCCCAAAAACTTTCCAAAAAATCGTTCTATAGTTAATGATATGGTTTATTATGATGAGGCATTAGAAAAGTACTTATATTGTTTCATTTGCCCATTGGGTAAAAATAAACATTTCTCTTTAGAATTTTTAGTAAATATTAAAATAATCTTTTTCATGTATTTACTAATGTTTTTCTGAATCATTTTTCAATATAAATTTTCATTATTATCTTTTAGCATTTTTAAAACTGAAGTTTTTCCTCCTGTTCACCTCTTCCTCCTTCTCTTCTTCTTTCTCTTCCTCCTCCTCCTTTGCCTTAAAGCCAGGGTTTTTTTTTTTTTCCTCCTGTACTTGATGCAATGGATGATAGATTCATTGTGTCAACTTGAAAAGTCTAGAAGTTCAACTAAGAGATTCAGCAGGGGGCCAGGGTCTTTACTTTTTAAACATCCTTAGCCTGTGTAAGAGGAGGTCAGGGAGATGGTGTGAGTGCTACACTAGGAGTTGGTAACCTGCTTACTATATAAGGGAGCAAAAAAGGCTTGTTCCTCACGTTTTGCTCTTTCTGCTTTTGCTGTCTTCAGCTACCTTGAAGTGTTGCTCCTGCACCATGCCATTCTGCTTTGGAGCCAGCTGATTATTCACTGAACCCTCCACAAAGTGGGCTAAATTTTATTTTATTTTATTATTTATTTTTGCAATGATTATTTTAGATTAAGTGTGATGAGTTTTGTATTTCTCCAAAATTTGGAAATCTCAACTCTTGGTACCTATGAATGTGCCCATATTTTGAAATTAGGTTTTTGAGTCGATCAGTTAAGATCATTAGGATGGATTGTAATCCAAGATGGCCATGTCCTTTTAAAGGGAGGATGTTTGAAAACTTAACAGGCACACACAGAGGTATGATACTCTGAAGACACGGGGAGAATGTAATCTCAAGTCAAGGAATGATTGAGACTACCAGAAACTATGAGAGAGGGATGGAATACGTCCTCCCTCGTGACTGTCAAAAGAAACCAGGCCTACCAGCATTTTGATTCTGGATTTCTAGCCTTCAAAACTGTGATACCACAATAAATTTCTGTGTAAGCCATCCAGATTGTGGCTTTTTATTCTGGTAGTTCTAAGAAACTAATAAACCCAGATGTATTTTTAAAAAACTTTTTATTTGAGATAATTGTAAATTTGCAAAGATAACAGAGTTACTATGTACCTAGCACTCAGCTGTCTCCTAATAGTTACATCTCATAATTATAAAACAGTATCCAAACCAGTAATTTGGCATTTACTCAGTACACATTATTGTGTGTCATTTTATCACATGCATAAAATATTTAACCATTTACTTACTGAGAGACGTGCTAGTCGTTCCCAGTATTGTACTTTAAAAGTGCAGATTAATGGGTTAGAGCACTAGGCAGAAGGGCCCAGGAATATGACCCTCACTGCCCTTCTCTATGTTTCCTAAAACTAGGAAGTCATGGATTTAGGATCAAACTAACTAGATTAACTCTCTTTAGTGTTTTCTTCATAATGAAAGAAAAATTCCAACCAATGAAATTACACTTTATTTTTCACATAGTACATATTATGTAAAAGGAGAAAACAATTTGCTTTAAAACCATGTACTTTAACCCTATGCTTATAGAAGAAAGGAATCTGAATGATATTCAGTGTTTATTATTTTACTGTCATGTATTTATCTGCTTGTGTATATGCTAGTAACATTTTCTCCTTTTTGTGTAAATACCATTTTTAATTAAATAGCAATGTATGTACCAAGCGTGCATGGTAAGACATTCAAACAGTTTAAAAAGGTATATGCACGAAAATCTAGTCTTCCTGATTTTCAAGGATTTCAACATACCTTTCCTAAGGCAACAAATTCATTTAACAGATATTTTATGTGCCCTTATTCTGTGTTGGAAACACAAGGATAACAAAATGCTTTGACTGTTCTAAGGGAGACAGACACGGACATACCATTATAGTGTGATGCATGTTTCACTAGGGAAGTCCAGGGCTTGATGGGGAAGCAGAAGGTAGTCCCTTATACAGAGAGTCATGCTTGGTAATTACGTGCTTAGTAATTTAATGAAGGGCTCAAAGAGGTTAGGTAAATCGTCAGAAGTCACAGTTCGTTAGTTACAGAGACAGGATTCCTGAACAAATCTGTTTGAATCAAAGTCTAAATTCCTTCTGGGAACTGCTTCAGTTTCAATAATAAACAGTGAGGTATTCCATTTTTGGTTTCACTTTATAAGATATTCCAGAAATTTAATGACTAGGGAATTTCCTAGTTAAGATAATGTAGACAAAGATTTATTGTTACAGAAATTTCACGGGCAATTCCATTTTCCTTTGGGATTTTATTTGGCAAGTTTCTGAAACTCTGGAAAAATATGTAGCTCAGTCTACATTTAAATATTTTGGCTTCTGAATTTAGCAGAATTTTGCTTTAAAAATTTTTTGCAAAACTCAAAATCATTTTTTTGCTTGGGATTTAGCTCAAAATCATTTTTTTCCATCTGACACTCCTAGATTCTTAGCAACATGTACTAAGAAATATTAACTTTTTAGGTATTGTGCACACTTTTTTTTTTCTCTTTCTTTTTTTTGGATTAGGAAGTTACTATGTGAAAGGAGTTGTAAGAAGTCAGTACCCTTTTTAGTATCCTGTTTTGGGCAGGAAGAGACACAGCTGTGGAAAAAGGCAGAATTTTTCTCACTGCAGCATCCCGTATAGTTTAGTTTATAAGAGGGCAGGGTGATGCAATTGTCTGAAAGTGGAAACTTTGACTGAATCGAGAATCTAACGTCAGCAGCTGACCAGATCTTTGGGGAGAACTCTAAGGTTTATTGGGAAATAAGTACTCTGGAAGCTTCTGTGACTCACTTTTCATTCTTGTCGAAAGGAATAGAAATGTCTACCCTCCCAGAGCAATCTTGTTGCACAACTCTAGGGGGCATTATTCACATTTAAGAGGGGTCACTCACATGAAATATACGATAAACATGGCCCCTGGAGTTAGGCAAGGTGGAGCCTCTCTGGCTGACTTATTTTCCAGGACTGTGCTGAGATGCTTGAGTTATATAGTGAATGTAAAAGGATTTTGTAAGCTGTACAAGTGACAATACATGTAAGTAAAAACAATAAACATTGTTACTTTCTTGGCTAACCCTGTCCTGTGAGGAAAGCATGCTTACCTACTTTGAGAAATAGAAAAGCAGTCACTACCTGATAGGAGGTGACCTGACATTTACAATGATGATATGATGTTCTCTTGTTGAGTATAAACACTTTCCTAGGATACCAACCTCAGACAAGACTACTTTGTGTCTTTGGCAAGACAAAAATAAGATCTTTATGATTATATTTAAAGAAAAAAATTGAGAACATTGTCCAAAGCATGAAAATGAGCAAACACCTCCCTTTCCTAGACAGTAATAAATGACTACTGATGCTTTTCCAATTACAGCATTAGCCTTACTTAGTGCCTTTTAATGTTATATAAGCATTTTAAAGATACCTTATCGAGAATTACCTCTGCTTTTGGATATCATCCAATACAGGGAGGATTCCCATTTCCTTGAATGCTGTCCAAGCCAAATACTATGATACACTTTTCCTAACACTTTCTTGTTGACTTGTCTTGTGGGTCCATATGGTGTTTGTTTTTCTTCCATACATTGACTCAATCAACCCAGCTTTACAAAACTGCATCTCTGTTCCTGTGCTGTTCAAATAGAGAAGCTTGATGAATTTGTGGAGTAGTTATTAGTCAGCTAGGAGCCCACACTATGTTTCAGGCAGAGAGCTTGTCTCTGACTTTTCTAGGACCTTTCTTATAGCATTGCTGCTATTTCAGAGCCAAGAACTTGTGAGGAATAGATACTACTAACTTTATCCATATGCTTCATTTTGTTTTTGAAGTATGGGGGACCTCAGTAACCCCCTGTCACAAATGGACAAATCAATTACACAGAAAACCAACAAAGAAATACCAGAGTTGAACCAAACCTTTAACTAAATGGACTTAATAGATAGCTATATACTGTTCCATTTATCAATAAGAATACACATTGTTCTCAATAGCAAATAGGACTTTCTCCAAAATAGACCAAATACTAGGACATAGAGCATACTTAAGTAAATGTAAAAGAATTGACACTCTTCCATGCATCTTATCAGATCATAGTGAAATTAAACCAGAAATCAATGACAGAAGACACCATAGAACCTATGCAAGCAAATGGAAATTCAATAATACTTTTTTGAGTAATCAATGAGTCTCAAGAAATTAAAAGAGAAACTAGGCAAATTCTACAACAAAATACTAATTCCAGAACCTATGGGCCACAATGCAAGCAGTCCTATGAGGGAAGTTTATAGTAGTGAGTTCTTATATAAGAAAAACAGAATGAGCTTGAATAACCCAAGGACATATCTTAGGGTCCTAGAAAAACAATAACAATCCAAACCTAAATCTAATATGGTAATAAAGATCAGAGCAGAAACTAATAAAATGAAGACAAAGCAACAACAAAGAATGAACTAAAGAATTCGTTCTTTGAAAGTATAAACAAAATAGACAAACTCTTAGCTAATCTTAATAAGGAAAGAAAAGATCCAACTCCATGCACTTATAGATGGTGAAATCATAGTGGATTCTGCCAAAATTCAGAAGATTATCAGTAACTGCTTTGAGAATCTGTACTCTAATAAAGTGGGAAATTTAGAAGAAATGGATAAATTGCCAGAAATGCAATCTATGAAAGCTGAATCAAGAAGATATAAAAATTCTTAATAATCCAATATCAGAGAAATTGAAGAAGTAATTTAAAAATCTACAACCTAAGAGAAGTCTAGGTTCCATAGAGTCACTACCTAGTTGTGTTAGTGCCTTAGAGAAGCTCTAATGCCATTACTCCTCAAAATAGTTAATGAAAATGAAAGGGAAGTAGTACTCCTGAAGTCATTCCTGGAATCAAGCATTACATTGATTCCAAAACTAGAAAAGGAACCAACCAAAAAAAGAGAGGTAGAAAGTAATCACTTTAATGAAAATGGATGCAAAAATTCTCAAGAAGATACTGACAAAAAGAATTTAGTACATTGTCGAAAGGATTATACACCATAACCAAGTAAGATTAATCTTAGGAATGGAGGGATGGTTTGATATAGGCGAATCAATAAATGTAATACACTACATTAACAAAAGTAAAGACAAAAACCACATAATCATGTCAATAGATGCAGAAAAAGTGTATGACAAAGTCCAAAGCCCATTTATGATAAATCCTTGCAGAAAATAGGAATAGAGGCTGTTTATCTCAATTTGATAAAGCCATAGATGATAAGCCAGCAGCCAGTATATGTTAAATGGTCAAAACCTGAAAGTTTTTACTCTAATTTCAAGAATACTACAAGGGTGCCCACTTCACAATTCATATTCAACATACTTGTAGAAACATTAGACAGAGCAATTAGACAATAGAAAGAAATAAAAAAGTATGACCAGGAAAGGCAGTTAAATTATCATTATTTGCTGATAACATGATCCTATATATACAAAACTCCCAAAACTTCACCAAAAGACTGATAAACTTAATAACCAAATTTGGTAGCACAGCAAGATACAAAATCAACACTCAAAAATCAATAGCATTTTTGTGCACCAATAATAAACCAAATGAGAGAAATTGGGGAAACAATGTCTTTCATGGAAGCATCAAGAAAAATGAAGTACTTAGGGATTAACCTAATCAAGTAAATGAAAGACTTCTACATTGAAAACTTTGGTACTCTGAAAAAGGCGAGTTAGGAGGATATCAGAAAATGGAAAAATATTCCCTCTTCCTGGATAGACAGAACCAATATAGTGTAAATGCCCATACTTCCAAAACTGTTATATAGATTCAATACAATCTCAGTAAAATACCAATAACATTTCTTAGAGAACTAGGTAAAGCAATCCTAAAATTCATGTGGAACCAGAAGAGATTTAGAATAGCTAAAACAATTCTGGGCAATAAAGGCAGGGCACGAGTGTCAAGATCTCAGACTTCAACTTGTACTACAAAATTGGTGATAAAAAAAGCATGGACTAAGGGGCCTGGGGATTTAGCTCAGTGGCATAAGTGCTCGCCTGGCGAGCGTGAGGTCATGAGTTTGAGCCCCAGTACCAAAAAACCCCAAACAAACAAACAAACAAAAAGCAAAAACCCAGCATGGACTAGGCAAAATAAATAGATAACAATAATTTAATAAAACAATATCAACTGAACAAAGGAGCCACCTTTTGCTGGATGAAAGATAGCCTGTCTAACAAATAGTGCTGGGAAAGCTGTCTATCTTTTTGCCAAAGATTGGACCTAGACTGACATTTCTCACCATGTACCTAAACTAAAATCAAAATGGATCAAATATGTAATCATTAGAACAAAAACAATCTACTGGAAGAATAAATAGGTAAAACACTTAAAGACATCAGTTTAGAATTCAAGAAATACTATCAGTTTACTCAATAGTACAGGTTACTCAAGAAGTAATACTGGTTACTTAAGTAGTAATACCAGTTATTCAAGAAATAATATCAAGAATTGACAAATGAGTTCACATCAAATTAAAAAGCTTCTGAATAGAATAAAGAGACAATTTACAGAATGGAATTTTATTTTGCCAGCCACTCTTTGAAGGGCTAATATCAAGAATATATAAAGAACTGAAAATAAATTAGACCCCCAAATTTAAAGACCCAATGAAAAAATGGGGATCTGAAGTGAATAGACACTTCTCAGATAAATACTTGAAAAATGCTCAACATCATTGGCTATTCAAGAAAATGTGAATTAAAACAACACTAAAATTTCAACTCCAAAAAGAATGACTATTATCAAGAAGTCAACCAATAGCAAAGGTAATGAGGTTGTGTGTGGGGGAAGGAGCCTGTATTCATTTTTTATTGAAATGTAAACTGATACAACCTCTATAGAATCAGTATGGAGATTCCTCAGAAAACTAAAATTAGAAATTGTATTTGGCGCTTATAGGTGTTGTAACCAAAGAGTTAAATATATGATATCACAATGTGTATATATCCATATTTATAGCAACACCATTCATAATGGCTTAGTCTTGGAAGCAGCCTATATGTCCATTTATGAATGGAGAAAGAAAATGTGGTATTTATACATAGTCAAGTACTACTCTGCCGTAAAGAAAAATAAATGTGAGTTATTTGTAGGAAAATGGATGCAGCATGACCCCATAAAGTTAAGTGAAGTAAATCAGTCACAAAAGTTTAAATATCTCATGGTTCCTGTTATATGAGAAGTTTAGTATATAAGTAGAGTGCAAAATGAAAGATAATAGGAAAAATCAGAGAAAAATTGTAATTTTTCATGGACAGTGTATCTAGAAGTGTACCTTGATTGAATATAATTGTTTTATATGTCTTTTGTCCTATTAATTTTGCTGTTAATATGTGTATATAATTAACTTTAGAAGGACTTACAAATAGATGAATATGATGCTGGCAAAGAAGAAGGAAGGTGGAAAGAAAGAATTGCACAACCTACATCCCTTAATATGCTTGGTACATCCCTTATATGCTCGGTTTACAGTATGGTTTAAGAGGTGTTGCTCAGGTGTTAATATGCATGTGGAGAGAGTGGCTATAGACTCAGATGAAGTTTTGCTTCCTTTTCCACTGCTCATTTTCTGCTGTGTGTCCCAGATCCTAGCGTGTCATGGACTGGTTTGAATCTGTGCCCTGCGGTTGTGTCCTCTAGTTTAAGGAAATATGTTTGGTGGGGAACATTTCTGGGTGTGTCTGGATAGATTTTGAAAGCATGACCTTGGGTACTATATCTGGCTCCTTACCCTTCTTCCCTGGCACTGTTATGCTGTTTCCAGTGACCATGAAAGAAGTATCTTTGTTCTGCCACAACCTCTTTCTTGATGTTTTTGCCTTTAAGCCAGTCAACCATGGACGGAGTCCCTCCAGACTATGAGATGCATTAAATTGTGGATGTCAAATATCATATCTTTGCAACAGGAAAGCTGATTAATCCAGCAATGATACAGTACCTCGCATCCTGTCCTCCACTGGGCTAGGGTCCAGGTCCTTCACACTGAGCTAAATCCCCAGCTTAAAATATTTTTTGAGACAGGCTTTCATTAAATTGCCTTGGCTGTGCTTGAACTTGCATACCTCCTGCTTCAGTTTCCCAGAATTCTTGGAATGAGTATCTTTTAAAGTACTGTCAGGAATGTTAAAGTGCTGATGTGCCCCTTTAGTAACAGTTTGCTGTTAGGAATGATTTTATGTATAATTAGCTTTTTTTTTTCTTTTAGGAGATTTAGTTAAATCAGTCATCTGCTTCAATGAATAAATGTATTTTAAAAATTTACTATGAAATAGATGCATGAAGGAAATGATAAAATTGAAATTGAATTTCTTATGTATAAATGGCATTTTTATACTCTAACAAAGTGTAGACCAGTCTTGTAATCAATGTTAACTCTAGTGTGATATGAGACTAATAAATAATATTTTTCTAATGTCATTTAGAACCAATAGAGAAGTATGTAAAGAAGTAGTGAGGATGGAGACTAAAATGTCAACTTTATTGCTGAGGTTTGGAGACATGATACAGATGTCCTGAGTAAGTGGGCTTGCTAATCCTGTATGAACATAACTGGAGGAAGGACCAACTCAGGCCTGTCCCTGTAGAGGCCTGGCAAGCTTATTGCATAGAAGAACAAGGAAGAATATACTTTTTCTGAAGGCAGCAAGATTCCAAATATAAAGAGGATGGGTTACTGTGTTCCTAAAGTCACAAGTCAGGGAAGATACTCTTCTCTTTCTAGGAAGGAGTACTATGGCTGGGCAGGATGGTGGTGGTGGTGAATGAGACAGAGAGAGGCCAAGAGAATTACTCCAATAAAAGAAATATTCTGCTGGAAGAAAATATTCAGAATGGAGGTAAGGCTGATGTTGAGCGTATCCCTATCAAGTCCCAAATTAACGTGGGTAAATTGGAGCTTAACAGTGTTTAGCCTCAAATAATCCAAGTAGTAAGCAATAGAGCTAGAAGTCAACTAGATAGTCTAATTCAGGTTTGTTACACTAGAGAACCCTTGTTACCTTAGTTCATGATATAGCATGCTTAAGTTACAGTAAAACTGGGACTTATGCATGTAAAGAGCCAAATGCTCTAAATTTGAAGCTTTCTATTAGCTTTGTGTCAGGTGGTGAACTCAGAACAATTGTGTTATATTTGTTTTTGGTGAGAATCCTGATGGTGCAAACACCTGAAATAAATAGCTGAGATAGTTCAGGCATTAAACACCTTGCACTGGAAACACAAAAGAGTGCACATACTCATACAAATACATGACAGCACCATGGTGAAAAGATTCAGTAATACTCATGCTAAAGCAAGGTTACTAGAAAGCTAGTGGAAAAGGAATTCAACTGGTAGTATTTTATAGGCTATAAATGATTGGGGCAAACTTATGGACAAAAGTGCCCTAAAGCAGCAATGTAAAAGTGAGGGCCAATTTAGTATCACAGACTAGAAGATCTTTCAGAGTCCCTATGGTACATTTTAAGGAGAACCACAAGAACCAAAAATGACCAGCATATTACTGAGGGCCAGTTGTGGGTCTGTGTCTTAATAGAGTGAACTGTCATAGTGAATTACTACCTGCAACTGGGGCAATATAGCATATTAAGAGTTGAGTATCACAAATTTGTAAGTTTTAATCTATAATTTGTAGATAGATGGGAAAATAATTTGTAGGTACATGCTCTAAAAATTTGCATGTATGTCTGGGCTTACCAACATCAAAATGTGCTGAGGATCATGATTACTCTCAGGCTTGATATCTATTTTCATATCTATATTGCCTATCCTTGCTGAAACTTGCTTTTGTTTTTACAAGAACTAACAGATAAGTGAATGAAAATACTTCAGCAGTTACAACACATGCATTAGTTTTAGTTTTGAATCCTGGCCCTGCTCTAGAATTTTCTTTAGTTTAGTTTGGTGTTGTTTTGATGGTGAACAGTGCTCCAGGAATGTATAGGAAAATACCTAACCATCCTGTCTTCTACGAGTTGGAGGAGTGAACAGTTTTAAGAAGACTGGCAACGATTCCACTCTTGGATGTTTTCCTATTAAGATAGTTTCTGAAATTACCCATCTGTGGGAAGTTCAATAAAAACTTCTCTAATTAGTAACATATGACAAGAAGATCAGGTAATTAGATATAATACTTATGTTCAACATAAGTATTAAAACTAATTGATCTTACGAATGGAAGTTGGCAAAACATGCAAAGAGTAATCAAAATGGCTTTCAGGCTCTAGATGTGCCAGTTTGGTTTTGCTTTATTATCTTTCCTATGCTGGTTATAACTTGCATTTGTTTATATAAACTCATGTACAATAGCTAATCTTTTAGCAAGAACTTAAAACAAATTCTGAATGCAGTTAAACCACAATCTGATTAAGGAATTGTTTTCTAATGTAATTCTTTCCATAAATCTCAAAGCATTCAGAGAACTCTAAAGCCCTTCATTTGCTTGAGTCACTTAACATTCATGAAAAGGCTGGTTTTGTTGGCTTTATGGGTCTCTTGCTTTGACTATTGAGCTTTCCAGTATTACAAATATAGTGAAACAAAGGTAAAACAATTATTTAGGAGGTGCAAAGTTTCAACATTTTCACACAAAAACAATGATTTGGGGCAACCTGCTCAGGACCCCCTTCTGTCTCTCTTCAGACAGAAGCTTTCTTTCTCTCAATAAATATATTCTACTCTTCAGAAAAAAAATCCAGTGATTAAGGTATTTTATTAGTTATCTCATTAAAACGAGATAATAGAATAACTGTTGAACTATTTGATAAAAATTACTTTGAATTTCATACACATTTGACAAGGTAAATATTGATGCCAATCCCTGGTGATGGAGTGGGAGCGTGGGAGGGTGGAGCTGAGACTAGCTGGCAGGGCATTGCCTGAGTCAGGATACCAGCTGGGTTGGATTAGGGTGTATTTACCTTTTGACTGTGTCACTAACCATGGTCCCTGTGGTATCACTAAATTTTGTGAGATTTCAGAGAAGAAATGGAGTAGATTCTTATCCATTTGGGTAGCTATATAAAAATACTGTGAAATGCCTGTGTACCAGCCCAGCCTGAAGTTGGTGCTTATTATGAAGTGCATAGAAAGAAGCAGAAGGAGCAAGTTTTTATACTATAAAAACATACCTGAAGTAGTTTTACAGGTTGGGAGTGTGCATGTGTGTGTGTGTGGGGGGGGTAATGTGACAGAACTGTATTTTATCCTGAGATCTTGGGTATATAAAGCAGATGCCAAATTTTATCCTCTGGCAGTTAGGGTCAGTAAAAGTCCTATATCTATCCATACATTTCTAGCTCATATGTCTGCACTGTATAAATATTAAAGGACTCAAAAAGGTATAGAGTGAAACTGTGGTCCCCAACTGTCTCATATTTCCCAGTCACCCAGTTTCCCTCCTGGAGGTGACTGCTATTGCCAGGTTCTAACCTTTTCTTTCTTCTAGTGATAATTCAGCCCTGCAAGCCTAAATACTCCTTCCCAGAAACCATAGATCTGAATTTTCCTGCCTGGTTAAGTTGACCATTATTCTTCTTTAATTTCCTTTTCCAATTCTGCCCAATAAGCTTCTTGCATTTTATTCATATGAATATTGTTCCATTCCTCAGTGCCATTCTTGTTATTTCTTCTCTGATCCCCCTGAAATTTCTTTCTTTGAGGCTGAGACCTGACTCCATTTCTTCTAACTATTCCACCTACATTCCATTTTCTTCTCTGTACCTCCGCAGTCTGGAATAACTGGTCAGACACTGACCCAGGTACTTATTTGAATTCCTGTTTTTGATATTCAGAATAATCAAAACATGTGAAAATATTTTGGCTAGAACTAAATGAATTAAAAAGAGGCAAAGAGGCTCAGATGAAAGCTACCAGATGTTACAATAGGATATTTGTCAGTTTAATAAAAACAGTAAATAAGTTGTTCAAGATAAAGTCTTTGGATTAAAAGTGTAACAAGAAAATGTGATGGAGAAAAATTTTAAATAGTTAAATGTGCACACATTTAGAGTCCACATATAATGCACTGGTAAAGTGTAATTTTTGAAATAAGTTAGGCTTGAGTTTGCCATTTTCTATTTATGTGCCTTTGGACAATTTGCATCATTTTCTCAAGTGTTGGTTTTATACCAAGGAAATAATTGAAGGCAAATAAAGCATTTAACAAAATATCTGCCATATGCCACATAGTAAATGTTCAATAAATTTGGTGTGTTATTTTTATCATGGCTGCATCTTGTTTTCTGTTTTGTATGAGTTACCCAAGACATGCCGGGGGCTTCCGGAAAGAAGCTGAAAAAGGTAAGAAAATAGACTTTTCCCTAAATTGATGTTGTTTGGAACCATGAAGTTTGTGATAAATTGATAGAGTAACAATAAGAAATAAGTATTTCTAACCAAGTGTTCTGGCACACACTTGTAATCCTAACACTCAGGAGAATGAGTCAGAAGAATTGTAAATCTGAGCCTACTCTGGGCAATTTAACAAGTTTGTGAGGCCCTATCTTATAATAAAAAAATAAGAAAAGTTTGGAAATTTAGCTCAGTGGATAGGCCCTGAGTTCAATCTCTAGTACTGGGGAATAAAAGGTACTATTTTTCCCTAGCAAGACTTTTCTTGAGGACCAATTTTATATGGATTATTGTACATAGCTTAAGTGTTGAATGTAAACAAAGATTAATAAAATAGAGTTACTGAGGGTTCTAGCAGAAAGGCACACTTATAATTTGCTCATTTTTAGTGGGGAAGAAGAACCGGAGTTGCCCATTAGCCTGCTCTATTTTTGAATATGGATTTCCATTTTGCAGTATAAAAGTACTGGGGATTTCCCCAACTCACTGCCAAAGACAGATTTTAATTGGCACTAAATTTATTCATTGCAGCGCCCTTTTCTGTCCATGCCGCATCCTAGTCCATCCTCGCCTTGTGACAATCGCTTCTCCAGGAAAAGGACACCGCATGTGGGAATTGGGCGCAGGGATCTTGGAATGTTTTGTACTGATAATTGTAATTTGTGTAGTTCACATGTGTATGTTTTTATGTAATGCTCAATATGGAGTCGAGGGTGGAGACTCCAGGGGGATTGCTGGAGGCCCTCTAGATAACCCCTTTGTGAGGACTGGTTGTGGGGTTTTGCCTTCTGTGAGTAGTGTGAGAGAGTTTATGCGGGAGCTTT